>CM060952.1:58206477-58711022 GCA_030765055.1 Mantis religiosa | reverse complement strand
ACAGTCCTTTTCTTAAAATTTAGACATCAAAATAAAAGCAAGAGGTTAATATAACAAATGGGTATATTCCGTATCCTTCTAAACTGCTGTAGCTTGTTGCTAACAAAATTGGATAGAATGGCTGACTATAAATTTAAGATTATGCTCTTCCTTTCGTTAATTTTATTACGTTTTGTACGTTGATGTTGATTTTTCCGGAAGTTTTAATTACGTTTTACTACACAATTAGACAACTACATTTCATAATAACATAAGGATTACTAAAACATCCTTAAATTGCGATAGTAATACATAGAAAGATGTCCAGGCAGCAAAGAAATTAGGAATGCTCAACAACTTCATTTATAATTTTGCCAACTATGTGCAAATTGGGCCTAAACATTATCTTTCATTTTATTCATTTTTATGCTAATTCTATCTTAGCATCTATATGGATCACCTATAGTATCACTAGACTAACTTTGAATACAGTTATTCAAATAAGCAGAGTGCATGCCTGATTTATTATGGAATCACAGCGTTCATCTTAGGAAGAGAAAAGGCTTTAAAAGTGCTGGAAGATCATTGAAATTATTAAAATTGTTGGAAAAAGCATATCAAAGTATGGGCAAAGAGGTGCAGAGTAATGAAGTTGAGCAATGTTAAAGCAGAAGATGTTAATTTCTTTTTGCGGAATAATTAGCATATCTTATTGAACAAGATATTAATTAAAAATACAAAATTGGTATTTTCCAACAAATAGGAAGAAAAGTTAATATTACAAAAGGGCGGCGAAAAAGTGATTCTGAAACATCTGAACTTCCTCGGTCGTTCAAAAAAAGGGGGTGGTATAGAATATGGTACTAGGAAATCTCACTGAAGTGTACAACTGTAAATCGGAGAAGGAAAATGTCTTTGCACATCTGGGCTACATCACGGCAAATGAGACAACTGAAGACTGTAAAGACATTATAAGCAATGTAAATTGTATGCGGGGAGCCTAGGATCGAAGGACTTGCCCACCCACCCAAAACACAATCATCGGAAGCATTTTAAGTCTAGGTTTGAAGAAAAAAAAATGTAATAATTATAATTTATCATATATAAAAGCGAAGAACATATTCCCATAAACAATACAGTTTCTTACTATTTTTACTATCCAGCAAAATTCAATGAATATTAGGATATCATATACACACATTGTATATTATTTATTGCGAGATAAAGGGATGAAACAAGTTCAAAGTAGTTAGAAATTAATAAAAATGAACGAGTGTAAATGACTTTTATATACAGCGTTATCTCTGGGCTGTCTTTGCTCTGCTTCTTTGTCCATTTCTACTTTCTCACACATTGGTAGACCATTGCACAAATATTGATAGACTCGAACTCGAGGTTCCCCACGCAGAACACAAACCGAAGCACTCCAGGACTATGAAACGAGTCTGGTGGCCAGGGACGAGGAGATTTAAGACAATATATTATCTGTAACAGAGATAGCTTTAGTTATGATTTGAATTAAATACACAATTAATTATATATATGTATGTATATATATATATATATTTCCGTAGGGGAGGGGATCCGTCCCCTTCAGCTGCTGTGGTGCCAGCGCTGCGGAACCCTAGTACTCGTGGTACCTTTGACGTTACTAGAGGAACCTCGGGCCGAACTGCCGAGACCCTCCCGTTGGGGAGTTGTTCTGATTGTGTTGGACTCGAGGGGTCAGTGTGTTCCTGACACCCGCGGGAAATCGGGTACCTCCGGCCAGGCTACGGCCGCCCGGAGGGGGTAGAGGGTTGCCTCGTAAGTCCCGGGTGCTAGACTGCAGAGCTAGTAGAAGGTGTGCTAGATCACCAGGCGGCCCCACCGAGGTTTTTTGGTAATCTTCCATGAGGGGTTGACGCACGTAAGTGGCGTATCCACTTCACGTAGATGGGGGTGGGCGGCTTTTTAGGAAACCAGGTATTGCCCTATTGAAAGAGCCCTGGAGTTTTCCATCGCTCCCGGGTAGAAGGAGGCTAGGCTCTTCTCTGCGCATAAAGCATAAAAATTTTAAATATATATACTGTCATAACACGACTTCAACTGAAAAATATATGTATTTTTACCCTTTTAATCTTTAAGTTAGTTTAATGTATGTTCTTTCCTGTACAAGTTGTTTTTCACTTTAACTTATTTTCTCATGCACACTTATCCATACTTGAAAACTCCATGGAAGTCATGAAATTATTCAAATCAAAGAACTCCCCCATCCCACCGGTCACAAATCGAATCCGGTACCCCCTGATGAGAAATCTGTTCCCTGACCATCCGACCGAGGTGGCTATTTTTCGTTATTAAGTAAACCTGAACCACCTTTATCTTTATCTGTAGCCAGAGCAGTAGTGTTGCAAAGGAACTTCTAATTATCAAGTCAATACTCACAATAGAAGAATACCTACTTACTTCGATATGCGCCTTTCCAAGGCACGTGGCGTCAGTTTCCTGATATGACATGAAGAGCAAAACCGCCAGTTTAAATTTGGCGCATTTCTCTTTCCGTGAAACTGGATTGCAGCGCCAAACAATACCCGCTTAAACCTCTGGAGTTCGCTACGGGTAGTTTACAAGAAGGCTCATAGATGGCGCAGCGTTCCCCAACGTTCTCTTTTGGAGGTTTCGTTCAAGCAGCCGTACTAATGAACAAGAAAATTGATTTCTCGAATCGCCAAAATACAAGAGGGGCTAACACACAAAGGAAAGTGTTTACTGTTTCAATTGACCTTTGTAATGTACGTACAGGAATGCTTTCGCAACAATAGCAATTGCATACCATTCAGCGCTACAAAATTACAGTTCTGTTCACGAAAACATCACAAAAACAGCAAAAGTGACTGTCCATACTTATTATTCGCTATAAAAAATATTATGCAGTTAAACAAATGCTTTGGATACTGATTTCGTTTGTATAGTTGTTTTTCTAACATTTACACACACGCACGCAAGCGCCCGCACACACACACACACACACACACACACACACACACACACACACACACACACACACACACACACACACACACACACACACACACACACACACACAGACAAAGAATAGCTTCGATTTAAACTTCTCTAAATATAAAAATTAACATCATTATATGTGAGGGTAATATGAAATTATGAAAATCTACCTGATGTTTTCCACATGACTTTACTTCTGTACCAACTATTCTTACAAATGCTTATTTCACTTTCCACTTCTATTATTGAAGATAAACGCTGACCAAAATTATCTTACTGGTGATTTACTTGCAGAATCAACATTAATTATATATAGGAATAAGCATTTGAGCAAAAGAATGCCATATGAGTTTAAACACTTTAACTTACTGTACTATGTGCATACTAGATAGAAAAGGCATTACATTCCACTAAAACTTCGATTCAGAGATTTTGGTGCAAATAGACGTTTTGAAGTCATCTGCATCCTAACAGTCATCATGGAAAAATATGTCTGCTTGAGTTTGGACAGCTTAATTCAAAAAGAAAAATCAGTTAGTTAACAAACGTTGTATTTAAGGTAACTAAGAACGCCACACGAAGATTCTCCACAAAATTTTTCGACTTCAGACTAGCCTTTATACAGCACATGTTTCAAATTTTTTTTAATTTCTCGTAAATGACTCATATTTTGGTTTTATGTAAGTTTGAAGGACGATTTTTATTAAAATACTGTATGTGAAAGATATTATGACGACAAATGGAATGGGCATCTTGAATTTCTGAAAATGTCTTCAATAGTCCATTCTAGGCAAGAGATAACCATAAGAAAGAGACACGAAAGCCTACTACACAAAGTAAATAAATTGTAGATATCATTGAAACTTACAATTCACATGAAATACTTTAGTGTGTGCAAGTGGAATGAACCATTTCCAGATATTTCTTGACTGAACTTGTCAATAATACTGTTCTCGAACCGAAAATCGTCATTCATTTTTATCTCTTGGCCAGGCAATGAGAATACCCTTTCAGTCATCTCATAACGACTAGTTGTTCGCTTAAAAGATATTTTCACTTAAAGACTACTGCACTCCCACGTTCCCCTGTGCCACCAAAAAAAGCAATATGATAGCTTCCGTAAATATACATCTCGATTAACCTGAAGAAGAGGCATAAGCTTTCTTTTTTAGGAACAGTTTGTATAAGAGCAGAGAAAGTCATGTGAGCGCAACAAATTCATTTCTTTTTTTCACTATTGTCCTGGATGGATGTGATACCTACATAAAAATATGATTGGAATAACAAAAACGAAACAGTTCAACAGGGCAAAATAAATATTGATGCAGAATGGAAAGAGACAGCCTTGCTGTGTTTCTCAAATTAACATTGTACTACTTCACTTAAGAGATAAACGATATTAATGTTTTAAAGTGTATACTTTATACCAATGCGCAATCTTATAACACACGGGTAGCGGAGAAAAATAGGTTTTCCTCAGTTTTCCTAACCGACAAATGTAGGGAAGGTACTTAGGCTGGAAAAGTTTGCTTCCCAACGATCATTTTCATACATTGCGAGTATATAGAGCGGGCGTTGAACATTATTTACTTAAAACGCTTGCTCATAGTTCACATGTATTAAAGGAAAACATTGTACTGAAATGGGTTTTCTGTCCATTTGCTCACATTTACCTATATACGATCTTTTATATGTTAGGTTACATCGGCGGCTTTGTGATGTTCGGTTTTCCTTTGAGCTCTGTTTAAATTTGAGCAAATATGGATACATTAGGAAAGTTTGAGAATAATTCTAAGGAAAAATTTCACCTCCAGTCGGATTTTATGTTATTAGAACTCATTTAATAATATATTACATTATTTTCGCCCGCTCGTGGACGGGAACCTAGAACTTATACAATGGATGGTGTAGCCCATGTTGAGAAAAGTAGCAAAGACTTTTAAACCTGTCAGAATAGATGCGGCGGTATCATTTATTTGTACTGATATACAGTAAAACCTCTCTAAAACGGAAGGCTATCTTTCCGGCATTTATTTTCCGTTTACACAGATTTCCGTCTTACAGAGGTTTGTGTTTAAAGACAAAGAAATTGCGAAACAGTCGCAGAGGTTTAAAATGAACAATTATATAGAATGAAGTTTGTTGTTGTTATTATTATTATTATTATTATTATTATTATTATTATTATTATTATTATTATTATTATTATTATTATTATTATTATTATTATTATTATTATTATTATTATTATTATTATTATTATTATTATTAATCTACGACAACAAGCAATGAGAGGTAAACTAGTCACGTGATGGGCGATACGAGGCAGTTATACTTAAACGCTATGTAGAGTATGGCACGCGTGCGACTAGGCAACTACAGCAGGAAAGTATGATATAAGAATAAAATTACTGATTAATTATATAATCATATAACTGAAAACAAATATTTTATTATGAAGTACCATATGAGCTGTCCGTTACGCTTAGATATATAATATTGTTTCTGACCATAATATAAAATTTCACATTAAATTCAAACTTAAAGCTCAGAACTAATTTCTCAGCTTTGGACGTATCATAGCTGTGTGGGTCTCGTAAGCAAAAGATGAACGGTAAACGTAATGAAAAGCATGATTTTGTTTCAGCCAAAAACACCACACAGTGGCACGCTGTGAACGTCTAGCAATCGCAAAAATATTTGCTACTGAAACCTCTGTGCTAACATCACTGATCAAATCGAAGTTAAAAATTGCATGTTAAGAGTATTACGTCTACAAATGTAATTGTTATTTTTTTCTACTACGTTTGAAAACATTTGGATTCACCGAAAATATAGACGTGTCCTGAACGTCCCCCCCAAATAAAGATTTTTAGAAAAAGAAACCAAATTTAGTATTCATGGTCAACATCTTCAGAGGCTGCGATTTAAGACTTTGGAGAATATCCCCCTCTCTTGGTATTTAATATAGCTTGGTATTTAACAGACTTTTCGTTTTTGAACTATGGTGTTTATAGACAGACAGACAGACAGACAGACAGACAGACAGACACACACACACACACACACACACACACACACACACACACACACACACAGACTGTACCCATAAGAGGACTTTATTTTATTGAGAGAGCCTCAAAAGTGTTTTTCTTGTGAAATTTCTGTTTCCATTGTTTTGGTAGGATGCAATACTCCCTATGTTTACTATGGTTAAGCAGTAGAGAAAGTAAATTTACTTTTTGTTTGATTAATGTAATCTAGAAATATACATTTTAAGTGACATTTAAACATCGGACTTTTGGGTGAAAAGCAGTAATTCCTCTACCCATTAAGGCAAGGCTACACTGAAAATTCGCAAAAAATGTTGAAAGTCATGGAACTTCCTTTCTGGCATTTTTGTAAGCTTAGGGTGTGTAGTAATAGATGTCATCATTTTTATCGTTTGCACCATTTTAGCCCATCACGTGACAATTTAAAGAAACCTTTATTAGTTGTTAAAAGTGACAATCAGTAATTTAAAGTTAATTTTCTGAGAAACTTTTTTCCTAACACTTTTCAGTATACAAAATTCTTCACGCGTCGAAGTTTTTCATTTAACTTGGTGAAACTTACAGGACCATAATATGTAAATAAGAAACTTCACATTCCCTTTTTTTGTTAATGCTCATGCGTTGAAAATTATATGGTGTTAAGGCATAAAAAAGTTAATATTTTCACAATTTTGAGAGCTAACACACGGAAAATATTTTAGAACAAATGCTACTATAATATTCCAAAAAAAAAAATGTGGGTCTTTCAAAATTTCTCTTTACTAGCCAAAAACAAAAATTCAACTTAAAAGCTGAAATATCTTGACGCGTAGAACATGTTTAATTTTTACAATATTTTCACAAAAAAAATAATTAATGAACTATTTGGTGTAACACATGAAAATTTTCATGCAAGTTTAAAGTGATACTCTAATTATGTGGCTAAATTTTCATGATGATAGGTTTATTATTACAGAAGTTGGAAATTTCAGTGTAGCCTTGCCTTAAGTCCAGAGTCAGTTATGACAGCATTCGGAACACCATCAGTGTAGAAGCGATAACGGCCGGAAGTACTGTCCATTTTACAATTACATTGACCTAGCAACTAAGGTGTTCATACTTAGGTCGCGTTTATTTTATAGTAATTGATTGGGTTTCCAGTTGTACTAATTCGCTTTGTGTGTTAATTCTGTAATGTATGCCTGTAAAATAGTGTCATATATTTTCATGTTTATCCATGTATATCGATGATAGTTGATTGTTGTTTCTAGCTACAAACGGTGAGTAATGGAACCTTTTTGTATTTTCAGGTCACGGTCTCAGATCGATGATTATGTTTCTCTTCTAACTTGAAAATCACACTTCATGTATTATATTGAAGATTGCACTTCATTTTAAAAACGCTTGAAATTCATTCAAAACACAATTACTTGCGCGCGCGCGCGCGCACACACACACACACACACACACACACACACACACACACACACACACACACACACACACACCTACGTTTTAACCGCAATGGTCATATCGGAAGCCGTTCTCCGTTTGGAACATATCGCCTGTTGGCGATCGTGTTATCTTCTACACGCTGGGTTGCTGGTAATTTGATTTTTTTAATCATTAGGTCACGCACACACTCGCACTCTCGTCCATACTTGCAGACTATGGGAAAGATGAGGAATCATCTTGGAGAAAAATTCCCACCCCAGCCGGGAATCGAAACCGGGACCACTCACACAGCATGCACGTGCTCTACCGACTGGAGCAAGCTCAGCTCTGTGCTTACGTGATGTTTTAGAATCATCTATTATAGCGCTGCATGATCAGATTCCATTTAATTAGCTAGCCACTCACTTAGCCTCGCCTCTCTTGTTTTTTCACTTATCAATATTCTATCACATTAATAATTTCATTATGCATTCATTCCAACATTTTACAACATTAACGAACATTAAAAATCGATAAACCACCTTTGCCAGGTTAGGAGGGGGGGTTTATGTTTAAATAACTGAATTGCCTGCCCTACTTCCATCCATATTTAACTTCAGCTAATCAGAGACATCATCCTCCCCACGTATCTCTGACTGGACGAGAGATATCTTCTTTAATTCTAAGATAATCCAAACTCTGCAGACTTTGGAATTGCGAATACGGGACTGAATTCCAGTGGATGTTAAGTAACGATGAATCAAAATTGACTATGAAAACACCGATTCAACAGCACCTAAGAAGAGTGCTTCTATGATCTAGTGGTACCATTTTGATTTTTCAAGCCAGAATTATCACATTTGATACCCGGCTGCAGATTACCCTTCCAAGATCTGAGAATATGAATTTGAGCCTATTGAAATATAACCTACAGTTCTGGGAGTTACTATTAATTACTTGTTTCTCGGGTCAAAGCCTTATGTAAATTTACGTTTTTCAAGTTAATGTATTGTAATTTAACACATTGAATACGAACTGTTAAGTTAACAATGTGTTTGAAGTGCAAAAGTTAAAAGGGTACATGCACGTTAATCAATTCTCGCGCAGTGTTGTTGCCTAATGCAGTAAACGTATATCGATGGTGACTTTCCAAATCAGAACACATCAAATATCCTTAGAAAGTTAAAAGCTTACCTGTGTTAACCCATGGCATGCGTTGAAGTGGAGATTTTTTAAAACTATGTGCATTAAATACCTAAATATTTCTGCTCTGGGCATGAATCACTTCGCGTTTGTTAATGGAAAAATCGTGTGTTACAGCTTCGATGGACAGTGCACACTCGTATCGCAAACAGAAGGGGAAAGAGAATTTACATACCAGGTGAGTCACCTGCCCCTATTTATTTTTTAATTTATAACGTGGTAAGCAAAATGTGACTTACACCTTTCTTGAATGCCTTCTAATAGATGATTTGCAGAACAGTTTATAGAGAAGGGGTAACAAACTCAAGTGCCTAACTGTTGTACGGGACAGAAAGTAATCACTATGTAAGTCGATTCCAAAAACATCATACCCAGATACAGAAAGCTGCAGTAATCATTTTACAGAGTTTTATTCAATAGCACGCACGCACCCACCCGCCCACCGACACACAAACACACACACGCGCGCGCACGCACGCACACAATCTTTAAACACGTCCCTGAAGGAGCAACCTACCATATGCATTAGTTGACAATAAAATGGCATACAAAATGGCAGATCTACACAGTGGGACCACTTGGATTTAAATCTTCAGTCAACATGTTTTCGTTGAACAGCCATGTCAAAAAATGCTAAGAATTAGGGAGATAGATTTCGCTTCTGTCATAAATTACGGCAGCTTTTAGTTCATACAATAATTGTAATGGCGGACACAGTTCTTTTATTCGTGTTAAAACTACCAAAATGAGCTCAAAACACTGTATGAAGCTGTATAAGGCGTGTAAAGTTTCGAGTTGGGTAATGAGGTCTGCGGTTACTTAATCGTATAGGAAGCAAGGTAGCGTTGGCTAAATGGTATTATACACGTTACTTCACCACTCTGCCTCTGCAAGGTGGGTTCAAATCTTTCCTAATTAGCTCAAACAATTTATTACGCTTTGTTTTATCTCTTGGGGCCTATAATTTATATTATAACACAAATAACATGTTTATAGCATTATAAGTGTTTACAAAATACAATAATAGCCATGCTTTCCACTGGCAGATAGGTATAAATGTATAGTTCATAGTAGATATTTTTATTATGGCCTGTATTGTGCTTGATCCATTCAACCGAGTTTCGAACATCTGACAAATGCAAAGTGAAACATAAGATATTAGCATGAAACGAAAACTATTACTTTTAATGTCGTCGACATTATCCTAAAGAAATTATAGCCAGCTACGTAAATGGTTTTCAAAACCAGAGACGGCACAGATTGTAAGGGTCACAAAGTTAAACATAATCCCTAATAAAAGATAAAGATAGCCCTAGATACCCTTTAAAGGGCCTCAGCTACCAGCCGTTATGGTGAGCTCGGCACAACATATATGGTGAACAAATCCCTGTAGATCCCTAATTATCGGATTGTAATTCTTGTGTCTTTGGCTCACAAGTGAACCAACTAGTAACTAAAATACAGACAATAAAGATTGGGAGAAAGGGAAAAAAAAAAAAAAAAACAATGTATCAGCACATTCGCGAGCTGCCACGTACTCTCTGTTGCTCTTTGGGAAAGCATTCGTTGATCACCATGGTAGTATGCATGAAAAGATGTCGTTTATGTAAGTTTTTTCGCAACTTCTTGATGCTCATTCAGGACTGAAAGTATTAATGCTGGGTGCATAGAGTACCGAATAGAAGAGCACAGCTGCAATAACAGCTTTATGCTAAAAGGGTCAACGTTTGGGAAGCATAGAAACGAATAAATAGGAGCAGCTATATATATAATTTCATTTACACATTTGAAATATTTTAGTCAAGTTTGGAACACGACTCCATTTAAGCCCCGCAACTTCAATAATATGACAAACTACTACTCTGAAAACAAACATTAACTTATTCCTTTTCAAACTGCGTGACACAATTTTATGTACAGCCATAAGTATACCGTAAAATTCATATGTCTTTTTGAAATAGTTATCTATGCATAGTAACCAATGAAGATCATTTTCTCACTTGAGGAACATAAGATGAACTTCTGCAGTTACTGCAGTTGGCTGAAATTCGGTGAAACTTAAGCTATCATCAAAACTTCCAAACTTCTTGCCTAACGAAAGTTAACGCAACCACTTCTAAGAATTTTACTTGCCACCCACACCTCTTGTGCTTAGCAAAACGGAAGGCAAAAGTAAAGTTAACCTAAAAACTAAAGTAACAGAAAAGTTATATTCATGCTAAATATTCTAAGAACCTTTTCGGAAACGGAAAATGTTTATTTAAAGTTACAGCCTCATTATGCAGCGTTCCTCTTCCGCAAAAAAGCATTGAATTTTAATTCCACTTTTTACCCATTCGTTGTGCTTGAAGTTCCAAGAGGTGGCAGGACTAGAGATAAGCCCATCTGGCCGGGGAAGTCATTTGCGATGCAAAGTAGGTAGTATGGATCCCAAGGGAGCTGGATTTTGCGCCCGGGCTTCGTTTAGAAATATATACTCCATCTAGTATAGCAGCTTCCATAGAGCATTGTGATTACATTAACACCTGACTCTTCCTTCATTTTACCTGCTAGAATGCAGCCACCTGCTTTTCACAGATTAGATTTGGCTCCAGGTTTATTTAACATTCTTTTGTGCATGATACGAGTCTTTAGACAACTCTATAAATGTCATTTTAAATTAGATATAGCACTGGATATTAAAATGAGAGAAAAGAAAATGAGTTTTTGACATATAGCACCCTCTCGGCGTTAAGATATTGGTTGCCCTATAAGTTCAGCATGTAACTTTGGCTGCCGTGGCTGTATGGCACACAACTTTCTAATTCTAGAGCTGCTCATTATTAGATACAAATTTAAAAGTTTTTATTTGAATTAACAAAAAAGCATATTTATCTATTTCGTTCTTGGTTCTCTAGTATAGAGAGTTATTAAAAAGTTTCAATGTGTGTGTGTGTGTGTGTGTGTGTGTGTGTGTGTGTGTGTGTGTCGGTGTCGGTGTGTGTGTGTAATTTACGTCCTCCAACATTTAGTAATATCGGACGATGATTGAAATGGGTGAAATGATGCTCAATGCGTCCGGGGTCCATGGAGCTTAGAGTTACCCAACATTCGTCTTTCAGGATAAGGGAAAACCCCGGAAAAAACCTTATCCAGGTAATTCACCCTGACCGAGATTCGAACTCGGGACCTCTTGAACGTGAGGCAGACATGCTACCATCTACGCTACCAAGGCAGGCAGTTTCAATGTTGATACGTCAGAAAGGCAAGAAGAAAAATCAAAACAAATGCAATAAGCCTATTTAAATTAGTTTTCCACTGTATTGTTTCATACTAAATGACATTAGTTCCAATATTTTAAGTACAGATACAACAGTACCAGTTACAAATGTTGTCAACTATTTTCTTTGCGATTAGAATGTGGTATCCGCATTTCTAGCACCAGTGAAACACGCTTTCTGAATAAAAAATTAAACTCCAGCCGTCGATAGCAAGCGACATTTGGAATGTCCGGACCGTGAAGTAAAAAATGCGGCATGGTGAGAGGGGTGGATTTACGAGGTCATTATATGCACGTTCGCGGAAGAGTGAGCACGAAGTAAAATGTTTTAGCCACCATTCATAAAATACCACAGGCCACGGAACAAAGTGCTGATTACCAGTTAAGTTACATAACCCCGTATTTAAAAGCATGTTCTAGTGATAGCGGCACAGTGATAGTCACAACCCGAATTCTGATACTCTAGAGAACTAAATGAAATAAAGAGTAGATTTATGTCGAACTATAAAAGGGACATACCGAATGTAACGATAGTGTTAAGACCTTTAAAAGGTAGAATGCGTACGTATAAGGATGAAATTGTTAACGTTGGTGTTCGTATAATATACTCCGTAACACACTAAAATACTATTGGTGGTCATATGTACATAAGATTGGATATAAAAGCAACTAAAGCACAACATAAGAAATTAACAAATCAAATATCACCCCAGGCGACCGTAGAGTGTGATTTGTCGTGGGCAACACGACGCTGGGGCGGGTGTTCTCCGGGACCTCCGGTACCGCCGCCATTATTCCACCAATTACACCATTATCATCTATCCTTTCATCCACTTCACCCTCATTCTGTTCATCTAATTCCCTTATTCTCATTCTGGGGACCGGCTGATCACCCATCCCTGGATTTCTCTCTCTGATCCATAGTTGTGGCACCCTCACCCTTAGCGGGGATGGCATAAGGAATAGCAAAGGATAAATGAACAAGATTATGTACTATAGCAAGAGGAAAAGAAGAAATATAATCATACATGTTCACTTCCGAAGTGTAAAGGTTAGACTATCGTTCTAGGAATCCTAAATTTTAGTCTGTTATAAGGCGTACGGCATTAGAAGGCACATAAGGTGGAGCTAGAGAGGGCTCGCCTAGAGGGACTGTCTCATCATAAGCGTGTAGCGTTGCCTAGTTCGGAACGCACAGCACAAGCGTGAACAACTACGTTCAAAATTACTACTAGAAATTTGACAATATAATATGCCTTGGCATATGCGGCAAGAATTTTTTAGGTATCCTGAACAAACGCCATTCTTCTACGACGTATGGTTCTCGAGTTATCGCTTCGAGGATCCCGTGTTTATAATATGCTTCAACTTCCAAACTTGCCTGTGTTATTGCTTTTCATTACGCAGTTCTAAGACATTACCAAGTGTTTTAAAGAAGAATTGTCAAGTTGTTAAAAGTGAGTCATATTTCATATAAATAAGAGTAGCTGGCATGCTTAATTTGTAAGATTACTCACTCAAACTGGTCGATGTTCACCATTTCCTCCAAAAGCGCTTTTCGGTCTTTGCTCCAGACCATCTTCAGTGGGTTCTGCTCCAGATGGAAGAGAAAGTACATCTACTTCAACAGACAACTGGTAATCAGGATATTGTTCCAGAAACTGAGATAGAAAAGGAAGTATATTTGCCACAACAAACATCCAACAGTTTAACTTCTTCACATCCAGAGACGAAGCAACTCCAACCTGTTAATATCACAGGTGACAACCAATCATCTGTGTCCAGTCCCAATCTTCCAGTTCCAAAAGTTGGCATTAAAAATCAGGAGATCTTCAATGGGAGGAGCCTGAACTTTCTTGGAGAGTCTTCAGGCAGTAGCTGGAGCAGAATCCACTGCAGATGGTCTGAAGCAAAGACCGAGAAGCGCTTTTGGAGGAAATGGTGGACATCGACCAGTCTGAATGAGTAATCTTGCAAATTAAGCATGCCAGCAACTCACATTTATATTACCAAGTGTGTTAGGAAATTCATATATTTATTCATTAATTAACTGACCACGGATCACTGAAGTCGAGAAGCACCATGCGTGTTCCTTGAAGTTCGGTTCAAGACCAGTCAGTAACGCAAATCGGGTAAGTACTCTTGTAACTGTGTCAATACGCAGGAAATTCACATTATGTTGTGTGAACTGTTAAAAACATCACCTACTAAGGTAGGTACGGTAGGTACTGAGGGAACTAAGGGTAAATAAAGTGCGCAGTTTCTTTACGGAATTGTCATCTGAGGAAGTGCTTACCGGATCAATTTTTCACAAAGCCAGGACCTAATGACCAGAACTTGCATTGTGAGTACACATACTGCGACTTCCAGCAAAGAAATTGGTGAACAACTCCTCTACAATAAGTCGTTTTCACGTTATTTTCAGTAAATAAGCATGTTAATATTGAATGTCACAGCTTATTATGTTATCATAATTATCCTTTGCTGCGTAATTTTACGTTCTGTCAATTAGTCAGACGACAACTGTTACTTTCCTCGTTCCATCTCCCTATCTTCCGCTCTCTGGCGCATCAGATGGCAACAGAGCAGCCACCGTGTGCATTGGTTTAGCAGCTCATATGCGTTCTAAAAGCGTACGGCGTATAAGCTAGCTAGATGAAGGTGTTCTTTCTTTCTTTCTTTCTTTTTTTTTTTTTTTTTTTTTTTAGGATGTTTGCTTAACTTGAAAAAAAAATGAAGCGTACAGTTCCGCAGGCTCCGAGTCATTTAAGCTCAAAATCATCTCCGTTGTTCCTAAATTGGTGGCAATTTTTTGGATTGATAGAATGGCAAACTACTTCTACGTCAGAGTGTCTCTATGAAGACAGTAATCAAATTTATTGTATAAGATGATTGAGAAATTTTGGAAAAGTATACTAGTTGAACTTTTCTTAATTTGTGGAAACGTACAGTCAGATTGAAAAATTCAATGCCATAGCTGGGATTTGAATCACGGATCTTCTGGTCTACATCCAGCCGCTCTAACCACTGAGCTACTATGGCCAACGTGCCAATACGTGCCACTGCGTTTCCACAATTTAGCCTACACACGGCCAGTGTGAAAGAACAATTAATTTCCATTAATTGGTCTAATAGTGGCTAACTATAAAGCCCGGGCCTTAAAGTACTTACATGTTGTAAGTCGCCATTAAGGTAGTTGTCTTATGTGTTTATGAGAACTCCTAAGTGATTTATCGGGAAAAATACGAGTCAGTTGGAGAACTTAATGTCATGTTGGCACGTTGGCCATAGTAGCTCAATGGTTAGAGCGGCTGGACGGAGACCAGAAGATCCGTGATTCAAATCCCAGCTATGGCATTGAATTTTTCAGTCTGACTCTACGTTTCCACAATTTAGCCTACACACGGCCAGTGTGAAAGAACAATTAATTTTCTTAATTTGTTTTTCTAACTCATTTTTACAAAATTATTTTACATTACTTCGCCTTCTACGGTATTTTAAACATATGTAGAGTCATTATACACAAAGGTAAAAACATTTGAAATGAACGTCCTCAAACTGACACGATAAGGAGCGTTGCGGATGCAGCAAGAACGCGGGATTCATGTGGAACCTTAAATAACCTATGCTAAATTACACAAAACATTAGTTTTCAACAAAAAATCTGCACCTTACCTGTAACGTAGTCTGATGCGAAGACATTTGTGGGCAGTGCATTCGAGCTGTAAACACGGCTATTGCGGCTCCGGTAGCGTCTCTCGTGGGCTGTAATAGAACAAGAGATATGTTTACAATCTTCAATATTGCTGAAGCATAATCACAACATTGCACTATGAAATACATTTGGTTTGTGTGAAGAGGCTGATGCTGGAGAAGACAAAGGGAACAATGTATTTATAGCATCTTTCAAAATAATCTGTCGCAGTTTCCCCTCCTTTTCATTATAATAATTTGTTTTCCGACAAGGTTAACTTCACACAGAAAACACTTGAACGGTTACTATTAAACGGAAGCATACCAATCAAGATTATTTCTCTAGTGAAACAAAGGCGAACTACTAAGAAATGTAGTCCAGCTTTTGTTAAGAGATTAACTCTGCAATGTGAAAAAAATCGCATATATTTAAACTATTTAGCTAAGTTAGTCAAGCCGAGCAGAACAGACCCACGGCAACCTATGAGACTCGCTTTCATGTAGTCCCGAGTACGATTCCCGGTGATCTCCCGCTATGATCTTGGATTTCGTTTATGGTTTTGCGAGGTCTAGCGAATATTGAGGTAGTTCTTTATCACGATTTCCTTTCCTTCTCATGTTTCAGGTGTGCTGCTGGGTTTCGTGGCGTATGGTAGTGCAGGAGTGATAGAGCAGAAACTTGCTACCTTAGCAGGACAAATCTATGAGCTGAAAATGTTAGCAACTTCCGCACGTCTTTGTGGCCTATCTGCCTGAGGACTGTATCCTCCTGTGTTTCACACGACACGGGGTGGCAGCCACCATATATGTGTAACAGTATTTTTGTGTTCGTGGGAATTGTAAATATATATAAAAATGTATGTAGTTGTGTGATTGGCCGAAGTAGTAGTGCTGTGACGTGGTGTGACGTGGTGTGATGACGTGTCAGTGAATCGGCCAATCACAAAATAAGGTGGGAATTGCTATGGGGACAAGAAAATGAATAATCTAAAAAAGTGTGAATCTTGTGTCTTGCTGGAGAAGAAGGAAAGATGTTACGAGGATTGTAATTGTAAAGGAAAATTAATAAGATTCAAAAAGTGTTATTCAATATTTATAATAGATAAGAGTGAATCATAGTTCGTATTATATAATTAAATAATATATTACAAAATTGGACTCATCTAAATTTTATTTTCACCAAAAATCCGTATCCACACCTGAGAAAAGATCTCACGACTCTCAGTATATTAAAACTCGACTTAGATCTTATAAAAAGTTGGCTTGCTTCTTATTAGTTGAAGATGAACGAAAATATAATCCCGTTACAAATGGCGCAGCAACGTGTGGGGCTCGAATAGGATAAAGAAGAGGAGATTAAAGCATCGTGCAGCTCCGTGGGAATTTAAAAGGAAAGAAGAAGAGAGAAGAAAGAAGAAAACGAGAACTGGTTTAAGTGAGTGAAATTAAAAAAAAAAAAAAAAAAAAAAAAAAATAATAATAATAATAATAGTAGATTTATGTTGTTAAGAAATCAGAAAATAGTTAAAAAGATGGCGAGTAGAAAAGAAATAATAGTGGAAGGAGAAGTTACTGATAGTGTAGGAATGAATAGGGAGGATGCAAGATTAAGCATAGATAATGAGTCAATGTTGGAAAGAATAACAAGAATGTTAAGTAATTTAGATTCTAAGATAGAACAAAATGCAAAGAATTTAGATTTTAGAATGAGAGATGTAAAATCAGAAATAGGAGATGTTAAATCAGAAATGAGTAATTTAGATTCTAAAATAGAACAAAATGTAAACGATTTAACTAAGAAAATGAATGATTTAGATGTAGGAGTAAGACAGGAACTAGCACAAAATGTGAGTAACTTAGAAATTAATTTATTACAGAAGCTAAAACAGGAATTAAAATCTGAAATTTCACAGGAGATTAGAGAAGGGAGAAAAGAGTGTAGGGATAATATGGAAAGGCTCATGCAGATTATAGAGATTAATAAGGATGAGAATAGAAAGGAAGTCAATGAGTTGAGAGAGATAATTCAGGAAACTAGGTTAGGTCAGGACATTGTGAAACAAGAAATAAGAATGGAATTAAACAAAGAGTTAGAAACATTTAGGATACAACAGGCAGAAATAACATAAAAACAAAGAGAAGAATTAGGAGATAAAGTAGAACAAAGAATCAATGTAATTTGTTCTGAAATGCAATTACAACATGATGAAAGTAAGATACACCAAGAGGAAATAAAGTTACAAATTGATGAGATAAGTAAAGTAAAAGAAGAAGTAATTTTGCAAATTAAAGAGGTAAAAGAACATTTTGAAAAAGAAAAGGATAACTTAGGAAAATTGACACAAGTTGTAATTGCATTACAGGCTAGAAAAGTAAATAATGGGAAAGAAATGTCTAGAATTACAAATATAAACGATTGTGACTTACCAGGTGAATTAAGCAATCATCAGAAGTCTAGTGATGTAGTAAGTGAATGTAGTGATTTTGTGAGTCCAGATAATGATATTAATTATCACAGAAACACACAGAACATGTCCTCACACACACAACTCCACAGTCTAGGTCAAAATGAATGTGTACATTATTCACTAAATGATATTAGTCCACCAAGTTTTGATGAGGAATCAGGTGATAATCCAAAAGTATTTCTTAGGGAATTGGAAGAATATTTCCGTATTAAGAGAATTCCCAATGAATTTCGGATGGTAATAGTAAAACGCTGTTTGAAAAAAAATGCTCTTGAGTGGTTAAGGTTAACTTTGGCTTCACATGAAACATACAGTACTTTCAGAAATCTGTTTATAAATAGATTTTGGGGACCTGAGAGACAAAGAAGAATAAAAGTTGAGTTAGCAACGGGTAGGTTTGAGTTTAAAAAAGGGATTTCTATGACTGAATATTTCTTAAAATTAGCAAACAAAAGTAAGTTGATCAATCCCAAAATTTCTGAGACAGAAATTGTCAACATGCTAATACGTCATTATCCACCACATATCAGAAATCATTTAATTGTGGCTAAGCCTATCGATTTCTCTGATATGATTGAATTATTATCCGAATTTGAAGCACATAACCTCATTAATGATACTACATCCTGTGATGGTAACTATAATAACGTCCATATTGAGCGAGGAAGAAATCGACAGGAATCTCAACCTACAAATAATAGGAATAATAGGACGAGTTTAAATTGGAGCGGGGCACCCGTGAGAAATCAAAGATTTGAAGGAAGAGGTTATGATCCTAGACGAACTTATGAATCTGCAATTCCCGGAACAGGAAGTGGAGTTCAAAATAATGTGCAAAGGAATTATCATAACAATCAGTCGACGAGAATTGGAAGAAATGATCAAATAAACCATGTAAGATTTTATCGAGGAAATAATCAGCGAATAAGTAATTTTAATAGGGGTAGAGGTACTAGTTTATTTAGTGCAAATCAAAGAGATTTTAGGGGTGTGAGATTTGAAAGAAGTAATCAAAATGAAAGAGTCGAAAATACACAAAGCACAGAGAATGATGTGAGTATAAACGATAGCACCAACCTAACCAACAATGAAAGTAATAATCAGAGGGAGATGGAAAACTAAAAACCAAATCATTTTGTGCTCTGGAAAGTGGTTCGGTGAGGATGACACAGGGCGAATTGAAAGTTGAAGATAACGGAAATAAGCTCACTCTCTTGCAGAAAAATAAGGAATTAGTTAACCCACCTCAGATAATTATTTACCTATGGGATAAAGAATATACAGCCTTGATTGATACTGGAGCCAGTTCTACTGTGATAAGTGAGGAATTGTTTAAAAATCTGTTAGCTAACTATAAAGTGGAATATTTAAATGTGTGTAACGTTTACTGCAGTACTGCAATTGGGAAGAAAAAGGATAGGATTAAATATCAAGTATTAATTAAGGGGCGAATAGGTGAATGGAATTTCAATTTCATTGCGTTGGTAATTCCACATTTGGCAAGAGATGTAATTGTGGGTAATGATTTATTATATGAATGGCAAAGTGTATTGAATTTCGAAATGCATGAAATGAAGGTTAAGACAGAAAATGATTTATTAGTAATAAAATTATTGGAAGAAGATGGAAGAAAAGAAGAGAACAGGGATAATATAAATAATGAAAGGTTTTTTGTGGAAGATATACTCTTGCAAGAAAATGGTAATATTGAATACGATGAAAATGAAAATTGTGGGAAGAATTTAATTATTGATGGATTGCAAAATAATGTAACTGACCTTGAAAAGCATTGTTGCCAATTATATACAATACAAGATAAGAACGGCGGAAGCCAAGTGGAGGAAGAAATAGAATTCCAGAGAATATTACAAGTAAAGTTAGAAAACACATACAATTTAGACCAAGCGAGAAAAGAACAGTTGAAATTGTGTATATTAAAGAATAGAAAAGCCTTTAGTTCAAAACCTGGACTGTGTAACAAATACACACACACATTTAAAGTGAATGATACTGATCCCTATACACATAAAAGCCTTGACAGTAATTGAAACAATATTGAATATATACTATGTGTGTGTTAAATAATAATAAAAATAAAACATTGTTAAACATCAATATATTGTTGTATTTTAATTAATGTTAATTTATTGTTGTTAAATGTTCATTTATTATATTTCATCCAATGTATGTATATTATTATATTTTATGTATGTTGTATTGGTGTTGTGTAATATTGGTGTAAACGAAATTGTTAATTGGGGCTGTTCTTCGAAATATATGGAAACAGATTGTTAATTCCTTTATTTGGTTATTTTCCATATATTTCGAAGAGGGGCATTTGTAACAGTATTTTTGTGTTCGTGGGAATTGTAAATATATATAAAAATGTATGTAGTTGTGTGATTGGCCGAAGTAGTAGTGCTGTGACGTGGTGTGACGTGGTGTGATGACGTATCAGTGAATCGGCCAATCACAAAATAAGGTGGGAATTGCTATGGGGACAAGAAAATGAATAATCTAAAAAAGTGTGAATCTTGTGTCTTGCTGGAGAAGAAGGAAAGATGTTACGAGGATTGTAATTGTAAAGGAAAATTAATAAGATTCAAAAAGTGTTATTCAATATTTATAATAGATAAGAGTGAATCATAGTTCGTATTATATAATTAAATAATATATTACAAAATTGGACTCATCTAAATTTTATTTTCACCAAAAATCCGTATCCACACCTGAGAAAAGATCTCACGACTCTCAGTATATTAAAACTCGACTTAGATCTTATAAAAAGTTGGCTTGCTTCTTATTAGTTGAAGATGAACGAAAATATAATCCCGTTACATATGTCATGTAGGTGCAAAACACAAGGTGTCTCCTCCGTTAACTTATACCTGTAGTTAAGGCTCTTGAACTTTTTATTCCTAGAAACACACTATCATAATCTCATTTATACTTGATACTAATTTTAATTGTGTGAAAATCATTCAATGGCTCTGTTTTAAGGGATTGGTTATATATGATTTCTCAAGTGCGTACACACACACGCACACACGCACACGCACGCACGCACACACACACACACACACACACACACACACACACACGGATGAGTAAAAAGTGTGGAACAACGCTTGTAACTTTGTTATAGTTTTGTGAAGTGATATCTTTTAGAAAAACTGTAAAAATAAACAAGTTTTATATTACTATTATTGCAAATAGGGCGCACCCTTTTTAATGGCAAACTTCTTCCCACCCACCTGAGGACCGGAGAGTACAGGTTGTAAATTTATTACAACGTATTTAAGTTAAATGGTGGAAATTAATCATTTCCTCACACTAGCCGTATATAGGCTAAGGTTTTGTATGGATAGAGTCAACATGGAAAATTCAATGCCATGGTCGGAATTTGACTCAATCCATACAAAACCTTAGCCCATATACGGCTAGTGTGAAAAACTGATTAACTCATTAACTTAAATAATAAGAGTTTATTGGTAAAGCCTGGGAATAAGTACCTACGATAGTAAGTCGCCACAAACGGTGTATCTGGGATACGAGAGCCCTTAGTGGTTTACCGGGAATATATGAGTCAACAGGAGAATTTAATGTCAGGACGGCACGTTGGCCATGGTAGCTCAATGGGTTAGAGCGACTGGACGGAAACCAGGAGATCCGTGGTTCAAATCCCGGCCATGGCATTGAATTTTTCATGTTTACTCTATCCATTATTACAACGTATTATAGCATGTGAAATCTAAACCAAGAAAACACATTCATATGTTTCCAGCAACACTATTCACCTGATTATTTCATTTCTTGCCCAATTCTTCGTTTTAACTTTTCAAGATCTCTTAGCTGGTCCTTGTAAACGCTGCAGTTCAAATATCCCAAGAGGTTCAAGTCAGGAAATCTTGGCGGCCATTCAATACCTCCTCTTCTGCCATTTTCCTGGAAATTCGTGATTTAGGTAATTCACCACCTGCCTTCCATTATGTGTGGTGAGTAATAAATGTGGCTTTTCTACCACAGATAGCTTTATAACCATCAAAGAAAAATACGACTTTTGGTTCTAAGGCAGCAATTTCCCTCGCTTCAATATAGCGAAATTGACAAGTATTGGAGCATAAAAAGAAATAGTAACTTATCCAGTAATACTGGGCATGTTTCATCAATAACCATATTCATTTAGGTGCCGATGGCGATTTTTTCAATTGTTTTTCTTAATCTTACATATAACTTAAAGCTGCAATAATGCACTCCTAACTTGTAGAATTGGATTTCATTTGCACGATTTGAAATACAACAGAAAGACAAGCTAGTTTTGTGCTTTCGAATTCTCTTCTAAGGCATCGACAAATTACATTACAAATTACATGTTCTTTTCGAATAATTGTCGTATTGCATCCTGAACTTTTAAAGTGTAGCTTTATGCTGTGTTTATACAATTCTGTCATGATCAATATTTTAATTTTATGGACAGTAGGCGAATGAGTTTTAAAAATGATATTTAAAGAGCATGTAATTCCCTCGAATGTATTTATCTCCTTGTATACGACTATGTTCAGAATATAATTTATCTGTATACTACAAATTGCCTATTAGTACTAGGTAAATGTGTGTCACGACAGTGACTCACAGCTGTCGTTAATCAAAATGTAATGATTATTTAGCTTAATAAGGATTGTGTTAACTCTCATATATTTGTGAATTATACCTAGAACTAGCAGTAAACATCAACTCATGTAATCAGAATATTTAAGTTTTTTACAACTAAATTCAGTCACATGCTCCTACATGCATTGTTGTCCAAGAAAACAGCGAAGTTTTGATTAATACAGCTTTGTGTAATTAATAAGCTTTACGAAAGAAGTGTCACAGTCATTGTTTACCATCCGTATTGGAATTTGGCATTAATCCATTCCAAAATTCGCAATTGAGGACGGGTATGGCGGTTTTTGGTAGTGAATAATAATAATAATAATAATAATAATAATAATAATAATAATAATAATAATAATAATAATAATAATAATAATAATAATAATAATAATAATAATAATAATAATAATAATAATAATAATAATAATAATAATAATAATAATAATAATAATAATAATAATAATAATAATAAATACACGATCTTGTGTTCGTTCTCTGGTCTCTGGATACCTGTAGAGGGATATAACGTGCCTTGTTCCTTGTTCAGTAAACATAGATGCCAGATTTTAATGTCACTCTTCAATTTGATTGCTGCTTACACAAACCTGTGCAACTTACTTCCATTAGAGATTAGTGTACTGGAGAAGTAATACTTTAATACTTAGTTAATACTTTATCAGTATTTTTCATACGTTTATGTACTGAATTAACAGAACGAGTTCTGCGGCAGTAAGTTGATGTAACGGCCGGTTTGGAAACATCCTTAAAGATAAAAGGGGCAAATTTATTTTTTATTATAAGTTAAAACAAAAGTGTTGCAATGACCTTCTTTATATATTATCGTTATTTTTAATTAACTTCAGCAAACTATCTTAAGAAAGTTTATTTTTCTATTTCATCTTGATCGAGATATCCGTTGCAGCGATAGCTTCGTTGTAAGCACTAGGGAGATAAAAGGAACAGAATCGATATTCAGATGTCTACATGCCTGTCACTGTCAGGCATAGCGAGAAATAACTGAATAGCGCCAGTACTTTAAAAGGTGACCTAAGTATTCAACATTTTCAAAATAATAGTTATAATTTTCTCGGAGATGGCTGATGGCACAAAATAAGTTATTAGAAATAAAATGTATGTTTTAAAGAGCAAGTTTTTTTACTGCCTCTTAACGTTTACCAATAACAATGACACAAAATTCCTTCCGAATGAACATGGTTACACAAGCTATGTCAGAAAACTCAAGGTATGAATTTCATCTGTTATGAAAATATATTAATTATATGCTTTTTAATAAAAATTACGAATGCAGCTGTTGAGAAAACAAATGTTCAAATAGTTTCCCTGTAAATGTTAGCTTCGGAACGAGAAATTTTTCTGAAATCCTTTGTATCACATTCTTTGAAGATACTTAAATGCTAAGTTAAATTTTGTTTATCAAGTGAAAAAAACAGACATAAACAAATCACTAGTTTTTATTACTCCGCAGCCACATGGTTCCCAATTACGGAACACAGTTATTATTTAATAAGCGCTTTTTCGCCATTAAAATGACATATTCATACATGTAAATAACATGGAGCACACTAGTCTCGGAAATAAATGATGCTTATATATCATCTGCATCCCTCTAACCTAAGTTGAAAATTGGCAATCCTTTTGCCGGGAGTTCCAACCTCAACAATTGTTCATGTTGCAAATACTTGATACTGACAAACCGGTAAATTCGGATGTTAATTTCATCACTTCATCGATAGCAAATTCTGGATATTTTATGCATAACTTATTAAACACTTTCAATATTATTGTCTTTTCAGCACTTCTTAACAGTTTTCCGCTCCTTAGGCTTAACTACATTCCCTCGTTCCGCTTTGCTAATGTATACTGCTTCGGCTGGCCCCGTAGCTCAGTCGGTAGAGCACCTGCCTACCGTGCTAGGGGTCCCGGTTTCGATTCCCGGCGGTTGGGGTGGGGATTTTTCTCCGACCAAGATAATTCCCCATCTTCACCAGAGTCTGGAAGTATGAATGAGAGTAATGATGTAATGATAAAAAAAAAACCAAAGATAACGAGTTAACACCTTCACTATGTTCCAAAGGAGAACGGCCGCCGATATGACCATAGTAGTTAAATGGAACAAGTGTTTCTTGTTACCCTCTTCCACCTCCCAGTTATGCCATAAAGGCTAACTAAAAATTCACTTGGTGTAGTTTTATAACCTAACTATGCCTAGTACTCAATAGTGTGTGCTTTAGATGAAATGAAGTATGCTTTTTTAAAAGAATAATAGTACTACTTTCTCGAGGGATTATGTAGAGAGGAAAGCGTCATGCAAACGGTGAAGGAGCACTGAGGTCAAAACGCACGTGTTTTTGTTCACAATAGGTCTAATTTGCACATACCCATGCACATAATATTGGCATTTATTTTATTTTTCGTTTTTGAGTTATACTGTTCACTGAAGTATACACACATCACACGAAACTTTTCGGAAAGAAACCTTCGTTTTTTCATTGGCCTTCAAAACATACCTTTCCGGTGGGATCTCAATATCGAATTTTTGGGCGGAATACCCTTCCTACTCGGTACTATGGAGACGGTCATAAGCTACAAACTGCTCTGTCCCACGTTACATACGTTTGTACCATATTTTTCTTCTTTCTGCATATTATATAATAAAGGGCTTTGTGCCTCTTTCCGATGTTCGTAAGGTACTCGCTGTTTTATTTTTCAAGAGAACGCATGCACATTTAGTGGCTTAATTTTGCACTGATAAAATGTGTGAAATGATAAAAGCTCAAAGAATCAGTTTATTGTTTCCCCGAGACAGATACTTAGCAGCTTTCTCCCAATTTCACCGACTACTATTTCAAGATTAATCATAATAACACGACAATCGGGATGACTTACAATTATAAGCACATTGCTACTTTTTGGAAATAGAGAGTTCAGAAGGAATTTTCTCCGTCACATGGAATCTAGAAATGTCCAGCTTCACTCTGATGAGAATATTTTTTCCATTATATTATCCTGGATATAGATGGCTGACAGCAGACTAAGCCTGTCTGCTAAACTGATTAATCTGCCCATGTAGTAATTGATATGTTTTAAACAAGGAGACAAGTGGAGAAGATATTATATACGTATTCGCCAGTTAGTTCAATGCGCTGTTTCTTAAATACATTTTTAGAAGTGCTTTATAAAACAGATGCTTGACAGACTGTAAACACGACAAAAGATAACACTTTGATTGCCTAAGCTGATAATTATGTTCGTAAAATCTTAAAACGCCGTAATAAATTCCAAGTGGTAGTGTAAATAAGTATCACATAATAGTCCATAAGAGAAACGATCCTTATCCTGCACTAAATTTTTAACACAAGTTATTCCTTTTCATACTTCTGCCGATTCAGTGTTTCTGGCTCGGATTGAAATTTCCTTGGTATTTTCATCCTTTATTTTGAGTCACAAGTTTATGGCGTAGAAACAAATATACAGAATAAACAATGCCATCTACATCCGAATTCATATTGTTAAGTCAAGCTTGCCAAGATACATTGGTACCGTTCATAGTTTCAGATTCAGGTAATATGACACCAATTTTTTCAGGTCTAATGAGTAACCAAACTTATTGACGGTGTGCAATTTTAGAGATGAGAAAAGAACCAGTCAAAAATGTCATTTAGAGACTCAAAACTTTCTAGAGAACGTAATTAAATAATCATGACAAATAAGTCAGGCATCCAGGCATTTAAGGACATTAGAACCGCAATTAATGCAATGTGAAATAAAAAAATACGAAAATGTTTAAGCCTGTTTCAACCAAAATGTCGAAAGAGATAAGCGAGAAATGAATATCACTTTTGTTTACACCGGAGATAATGAAAATGTTGTACTAAGTAATTTTATTAATAATATACAATGTTTACTTTGTGTTATATAAACACTAACTAAACAGCTGTAAAACGTAAGTTCAATGTATAGTCAAGCATAAATTTCGGAGAGGAGGCAACTTTAGTTTAGGTCGACAAATAGCGTTCTCGCGTGTTATATGTAGTGGTGACGTGTAATGCGTGAGTTTATTTCCTCTGGGTATCGCGCAATAAACGTCGCCCAATTTCATTCAAAAAAAAAACTTCACAGAATTTTGTGGTGTCAGTTACCGTTGCGAAAAAGTAAGACGTCAAATTTCAGGGTATGTAGCGTGTAAAAAAATACGTGTTCACAAACGGCGAGTCCTTTGTCTATAACAAGTAGTAACAGGAAGATAAAAAAACAAACGATAAGATCAACAGGCTCCAGCTTTTCAATCGTATATCACGCAGTTTAGTGTCTGTTTTCGTTTAATCTCATGGTTATTATTGTTGAAACTACTAGGTCAATAATAGCCATTCACGCTTGCCACAGGATATTTTATTTCTATACTGTTTATTCTATAATGAAGAAGTTATTTAATTTATACTCACACTAATCAGACCAGTTTGCTTGAAGACTCTAATATGAGTATCCTCTTTCCCGTTATACTTTAATTTTATTATTATATAGCTCCACAATTTGTATAGCACCAACTGTGCTGAGCAATTGAAGTAAAAATTCAACAACAAAATAATAGTCATTGTTGTGTGTGTTAGTGAATGTCATACGCCCCAAGTTCATTCCTGTGCCATATTTTCTAGCGGTTAAATAGAAGGCGTCTTCCCAAAAAGCTATTTTAATATAATTTGTATTTAGGAGTTTTGATTCCTGACACTGAAATATCCAGACCGATATCTACCTTACTCGTTAACGAGCGAGATGGCCCCGCGGTAATATGTGAGCCTCGCATTTGAGAAGTCAGGGTTCGATTCCCATTGGCCGTCGACATCGAGTTATGGTATTCCTTTAATTCCCTTGGTCTTTAGGTGAACACTGGGGTGGTTTCTCATTTATCGGGATATTTCCTTTTTCTCGCTTCTCTTTCATTTTTCCCCCTCCAAATGTACTGCGAGGTTGCGCTTCTAGGTTTCGTTGCAAAAGGCGGAGCCAGCTCTCAACGATGCTTGCTCAAAGAGCATTGAACTAGGACACCAGAGAACTGATAGGTTAAAAAGATGATTCATTATCCTCTCTGGTGAGCACCAGTAATAGGACAAGCCAGAAATATTTAAGCCTTCCGCGCATCTCTGTGACCGTCTAACGGCCTGTAGCCTCCTGCAGTTCCTTCACTCCTTCCTAGAGAGTGATAGCCGCAAGAGATCTCAGGTAAGCCACGATGAGCGAGGTGTTCCCCTATGTTGTATACCGTAAAAACTTATACCTTGCTACAAGAGACAGGAAAAAATAACCGAATCGACCGATACTTGGGATTTTAAACTCCATTCATGAAGTTAGTAATTACCATTCCCTGTCTGTTAAGCTGGAGAATCTGAGTTGGAATCTCAACGGGATGAGCGGCATACAAAATATTTTCCCAAGGCTCCATGGGCAAAATGTGCTCAACAGCTTTTTTTATTCTTTTTTCTTTTTCTTTTTTCTTTTTTTTTCGGATCTTCGTTTCAGGTGATCATTCAGACACCAGAATCATCTTCGTAAATCTTATTTTTTTTTAATTTTTTTTTTTTTACTTTTTTAATTTAATTTCAACAAAATATATATCTATGTTTATAGTTATATATTTTTCTTTTCCTTATTTAAGCGTTTTTTATTGTTTCCGTTTAATTACCTATCTGTTTTCTGTAGTTTCACACACATACACTGTACACATAAACACCCATGCCCAGGGCGGAACTCGCACCCGCGACCCTCTACGCTGTGGAACGCTAGAGACATACGTTCTAACGATCATGGCTACTAAGGCCAGCAATTTGTTGGAAATAATTACCAAAAAATTGTTTAATTACCAAAACGGAGGAGGACTTGAATGTGACAAGTACTGCAGCTTTTGTGAAATATTAAGAAGGCTACGATAAAATCAAGGTTATGCTTTTTAAGAACGTCATACGAGTTCAATAAATAAATTTGCTTACGAGGATATTCGGGATCAATTTTTAACTTCTTTTTCTACTGAAATAATGTTAACTAATTACGTGTTGTGAATGAATGGACTTGCTGTTGAAAAAATTGACAAATAAACAGGAGCAATAAATATCATCAGCTACAGAAGAAACCAGAAGAAATTCGTCGAGTAAAGAAAGATTCTATTTTGCACAGCAAACAGAAGTTAAGATAGAAATGAATAAAATGTGTGTTGTAAAGTTTAGCGTTATCTCCGGGCTGCTTTAGTACCTTGGTTCAACTTATACCCTTAGGAAACAGAATCAAAATTAATTTTCTCTTGCAAATATTTTAAATAAAGTGAAGTATTTAAAAAAAATCAAACTGTATACTTCTTGCTTTTAAGTCATAAAATGATTCTACAGATATTTGCTTCATAATTTTGACTTACAGAAAACTGTAACTTTTACTTATGTTCTAATGATGCGAAACTTCCAAAATAATTAGCAAAGGTTTGAGGTGAAAGCAGTAATTTGACAGATAACGGATACTGAACAGTAAGTAATTAGGAAAATATTTTTTTTAATGATGAATAGGGATTTAATCTTCAAACCTGCATTCGTGCGTTGGCTGAGAATTTAATTTTAGTGTGTCTGTGGCTTTACACTTATCCAGAAAACATTTGACTATACTGTTGCACAAAGTTTGTACTTATAACTGTCGAAATGTTCACATTCTGATAGCCCTAAGGGCCCCAGCTTTATTATTACAGTTCAATTATGAAAATAATGTTTCTAACAAAATAGTTACAAGGGAACTATCCCTGTGCTCACACTTGTACGCGCTTGTGAGTTTGAGAGCTCATCACTGTTCTATGTAGGATCTATGTAACAAAAATCGGGAGCGGAGTATAACTGGAAGTATCCGAAAATGAGCCCAAAATACGTAGGAACATAATAGGCATAATAACACAGAGGGACTGCTTAACCCTGATGGGCAGCTGTCTACACATAGCATACGTAAGGAGCGCTGTCCCCCACATTCGACACAGAGCTGGCGAGGGATGTCCAGCAGCTACTTGCAAGTGACTGCACGCGGCATTTTCCAGACTTCAGTTTTGGTTCTACTCCGCAGTAGAATTGTTCGTGCACGTGATTTATATATAGCAGCCATTATACCATCAAATTTACAGGTGCGCAGCGTTGTGTGTACAGTGTTGTTAGCATATTTATTGGTTAAATTGCTAATCTAAATGACCGTTTGGTGGTGGCATGTATGGAACTGAAAGCATTAAGTTATGTACTAAACTAGTGAGGAGTAGTATGATTTTGTTGATTCGTATGAGTTTGTTGGCCAAGCGTGGAGACCGCTTGACTCTCGATCCCAGGCGACCACATGCGAGATTTGTGGTTGTCCACAAAAACACGGCCCTGGGACAGGTTTTCTCCAGGATCTCCGGTTTCCTCCACTGTCTCATTGAATCTTTGCTCCCTCTTCATTTCATATATCATCGGTTTCATGTAGTAAAAGCGGGCTTAAACATTACACATCCATTCATATGTTTCGGTGAAAAATGCCTTGCTCTTGTGAACCAGGAAGTAAATCTCAAACTATATAATTGGTCAGCTACTTCAGATTACCCTGTATCTGTGTTATTGCTAAGCTGAGCTCTATGTGCTATGTTCTAAATAAAGCGCCAACAGCAAGCTACGTTCTGTGAATGCGACTTCTGAGTAACACGCTTTAATTGTGTTAGTTCCTTGCCATACTCCTTCCTCTGTGAGCTACGATCGATTTCTGCTGTCACCAGCTAACATGGGCGAGTCACTTAGGTTTTGCTAGTTGCTCTGCGTTTACTGAGCAATATATAGTTAACGAATACAGTCGTGAATACGACACATTCAATAGCTTTGTTTACGTTCATCTAACTTTTTCACATAACTGGAAAAAAAAGCAGCTCATTGAAAGTATTTGTACGACCTATCGTTATATATCTATAATAAGCAATGACATTCCTCCATGAGTCAACTGTAAATTGCATACAATAACACTCATGTTAATCATCTGGTTACCAGCATTGCCCAAAAGTTTGTCCTAATTTATAAAATTCAGTTTAAATAACTTACAATTAAACAAACTCTACTGTAATGTCAGAATATGTAAAACTGTCTGGGGTACTGGCCAGTACATCGTAGAGGGCCCAAATACAATGCCAACGTTCTGGAAAATCAACCTATTTAAGATGGCCAAAACGAATCTTCTGTACCGCAAAAGCGACCCGTACGGGTAGTTGTCCAGCCAAGGAGACCACAACTTAGCCCACTCCTAGGCGGACCATTCCATCAGCAGCCGCCTAAAGGTACCGTGTAGTGACGTGTTTACATATCACAAACATTACTGTATACTTTACACACAATATTTATTCAGAGTGCTTTCATTGTTGTCTGTAACTCATCCTCCTAGTGATATTTCTGCCCTGCGCCGTGGCGTAGCGGGCTAAGGCAGCATGCCTTGGTCCCGGGCCACGAAAAGCGGTCCGGGTTCGATTCCATCCATGGGGTGCGGATTTAAGTGGCGAGTATAGGACCGGGGCCCACTTAGCATAGCGAGGAAAGTGAGGAGCTTAGGCTAGGTAAGCGGCCCTGGTCACGAAAACCAATGTTCCGGTTGGGGGATGCCGATATGCTGACCACATCTCCTCCGCGTATCGGTTGGATGATCGCCCACCTCTGCCTTGCGTAAGTGGGCGTGAGACCGGCAGTCCGGTTGGTAGGCCTTGGCCCTTTTAGGGCTGTCCCACCAGGGTTTATTATTTTATTACTGATATTTGTAATTTGCATTTATTCCAATATTTTTCGCCACTCACCATTTATTAAAGCATCTTCCTTTCTACCATCCAAAACTTTGCTGTATGGAAAAAAAAAAAAAAACATTTTGAAGTCACAATTTTAGAAATGATTCACGCATATGTTCTTTCGCTCTATTCTGTCTGCAAACACTGAACTCAAAAACGAAAAATCCCATAAATGCCGAGCTTCATATTTGAGTGAGACACTAAGCATGTCAGGTGAATATCTATAAATGTTTGTCACCACAGACTACTATTTAGACATGCAAAATCATTTTAATATTTTCATTTTTTAAAACCATTTTATGGATTTTCATTAAAATATATATAATATGAAAAATTAAATGCATTTCTTGATGTTTTTATTTTGCACAATTTTAAATGCCGGGAAACTAAAGAACAGAACTTAGTGCATGAAAAGTGTATAATAAATACTTGGGTGAAATATTTTAGTAGCGCTAACTCATGTGACGAGATGCTTCCATTTTCTTTCCACTGCAAGAGCTCGTTACCACTGCTTAGGATATTAATGCTGCTTTGGAATGGTCCAATATAATTATGCACTTACTCCTGAATATGGAGATCATTCCAGGTTAAATATTTCATGTATGAGAAATAGTCACGAAAGAGGAAGTCGATTTGGGTTCATATTCTATTTTATGGATTTATTAGAAACAAAAGCTAACTTCTACTCAAAGCGGACAGTCCTATTTCACGCTCCAAGCGTGCATGCAACAAGTTTCATTTTGCTTAATACGGGATGATTTTTCAGTCTAAACACGGTACCGTAAGCAGGAAAATCGCTTCTTATAAGTATAACACAATATAAAATATTATGAAGCTGTAACTGCTAAACGATTTGGTGTCAGCGCAATAATTATATTTCTTGTTTTCTCTCCGCTTGAAGGTTGTCTTTTTTTCATTCTTACTGTAAATTTACTTACATATTTTACAGTTTTTTTTTCTATTTGGAGTACTTTAAATGTAAAGTGTTATGTTTACATTGCGTATGTAATCCATATATATATATATATATATATATATATATATATATATATATATATGGATTTAATCAGGCAGTTTGAAGAAACTGGTTCTCTTGCATATGAAGAAATTTAAAGGAACAAAAGTAATCGAGGTACTTTACGCAAATAATAAATTGAGTAGGAATAATAATTTTGGAATTAGCAGTGTTGTCAAGTAGCGAGGCAACTTAAGATGAGTAATACCACAGTTTTGAGAATTCTATTTAAAAAAATCTTACCTTGTATCCGTGGAAACTAAAGCTAATGTTTGCATTTAAGGTGACAACCCAGAAAGATATGGTTGTGCTTTATTTGTGCAGAGATCCAAATTAATGATTGTTTCGACTATGTTTTTTGGACAGACGAAGCACACTTCTCTCTTAATGAACAATTAACACAACTAATTGTGTAATTTGGAAAGAAAATGACTCTCAAATTTTAATTCAGGAAAGTCTTCATGATAGTCACTTAAATTCATAATTCATCATTGGTTCCTTATTTATTTGAAGAAGACAACATTGGAATAAGCCTTACTGTAAATGGTAAGCGATAGGTACTATGGCATGCTACAAAATTTCGTCAACCCAACACTGACGTATCAATATATGGTAAACATTATAAAGATTATCTTCATGCAAAATGGCGCTATGCTCTGTATCTGCAAAACAATTACCCAGATCTTTGGGATCAAAGTGGCCGTGACGACTTCTAGATCTCAATTCGACCGACATTTGGTTGTGGGGTTAGAATAGGTTTTCCTGACAAATTCAATAATCATTCACCAACTAAAGGATTCTATCTCGAAAGCAATTGCTAATATTATAAGAGACTTGCAAAATCCTGTGCATGGAGTCTTAGAATCATTGTTGTATGTTAAACAAGAGAACGGAGTATATATTTCCAATGTTTTATATACAGGATGAGTAAAAAAAAAAAAAAAAAGAAAGAAAGAAACAGCGCCTGTAACCCCACTGTTGCAACTCTATGAAGTTATACACTTTTAGAAAAGCTGTAAAATATCAACATTCCCTCACAATACTATGATTACAAATAAACGATGTGTGGCTGTTTTTAATAGCAACATTTCTTTTTTCTGCACTCCTCCAGTCCTCAAGTCTCAGAATGTAACCCCTCAAACAGCAATTTAAATTTATTAGAACCTTACTGCATGTGTACTGAGCAAAGCAAAGCGCTTCATTACTTCAAATTAGTATTTTCGAATTAAATAACACAGTAGGCTACTGCAATATGTGGCTTTGGATTGAACAAATACAGACAAAAGCTAACCTAATAAGGGCAACAATGTTTTCTTGGTTTAAATTTCATGTGCTGTAATACGCCCTAATAAATTTAATTTATATAAATTTAATTACAGTTCAGAAAAGCATCTACATAAGTTCCGAGACCTGAGGATCAAAAACTGAGGAAAAATAATGTTGCTATTAAAAAAAAGTTACGCCCTATTCACCATCATAGCAATATGTAAACATGTTGATATCCTACAGTTTTTCTAAAAAATATCACAAAGTTACAAGCATTGTTCCATTCTAAATACTCACTCCGTATACACAACCAGTATAATTTTGATGCTAGATTTAGAAAAGGCTTATGAGTAGCTTTGAAGAATCATGGGAAGTAAAAAAAACTTCTTTTGAATGCCATATACAGACTATATTGTAAATGCAATATATAGAATTACGATTGGAAAAAAATGTACCAGAGAAATTCTTAGTTATAAAAGGTTTACTTCAGAGTTGTAATGTTGTAGTTTTTCACCAACCGTTTGCAACATATTTATAAAACAGCCTTTACAAAAATGGAAAACTAAATGCATATATGGGACTTCGCAAGGAGGATTCCACAATTTATACCTTAAATTACGCAGGTGACAAAAAGGTTACTGCTCAGCATTATCAAGAATTAGAATATGGGTAAGACACATATTGAAGAATATAATAGTCTGGGATTAAACATTAATTTAAAGAATAAAAATATTTGTTATGCGGAGATCAAAGACACCTAGTTTTACAACACGGTATGGGATGCATCAAAAGAAGTGAAGAGAGTGTGCATTTAGGAGTGAAGTTGAATTCAAATTGTAGTAAAGAAGAGGACATTGAACACAGAATTCAAAAACGCAGAACAGCAGTATCCATGCTGTATAGAGTTTTATGGAACAAGAATGTAACTTTAGAAACCAAGTTACAGACGTATAAATAATAATCAGAAGTACGTAAAGTTACGGAACAGAAACTTGGACATTGAAAACGAATTTAAATTTAAAATTATTATCTACAGGAATGGACTGTTTCAGGAGAGCCACCGAACATTCTAAATTAGAAGAAATCTTTAACAAGATAAGAATTAAAGTGCAAAATTCAATTTTCAATTTTATACGATATAAAATGGTAGTTCCCACTGGAAGTAGACCTAGATTTAAATGGATGGAGAACACTGAAACATATAAACATCGTTTGCACAGTGGGTAGGTTCTTTTGCTACTTTCCTATCTCAGATACTATAAAATTTATACCAGCTTAAATGAAGTGATTTTTAAAAAATCTTATATTTTAACACGGCGATTTTCGCGCGGCCTTATTCATCTGACGTCCTACGCCGTGGCGTAGCGAGCTAAGGCAGCATGCCTTGGTCCCTGGCAACGGAAAGCGGCCCGGGTTCGATCCCACCCATGTGGTGGGGATTATAGATCCCGGGTATAGGACCGGTGCCCACTCAGCATCGTGAGGAAAGTGAGGAGTTTACGCTAGGTAAGCGGTCATGGTCACGGAAACCAACACATTCCGGCTGGGGGATGCCACCTCTGCCGTGCGTAAGTGGGCGTGAGGCCGGCAGTCGGGTCGGCAGGACTTGGCCCTCTAAGGGCTGTCGCGCCATGGGTTGTAGTAGTAGTAGTAGTAGTAGTAGTAGTAGTAGTAGTAGTAGTAGTAGTAGTAGGAGTAGTAGTAGTAGTAGTAATCTAACAGCATGTTTGCCTGCTTGTGGTATCAGAGAGACCTACCGATTTCACCTTGTGTATATTTATAGTTGCGATGCCATATCTCAGTAATTTCTCATTATTTAACTTTTGGCACCGTACAACCGTATCACTAATACTTATCTATATTCACAAATCTGAGTAGACTTCAATCTCATACTATGAGTACTATATGGAGCCGGGACATTTTCTTACTACGGTGTCTAAGTACTCAAGTCTTCCGTTTCTTTCTTTCCAGTCACGACGAATTACGCCATAACAGAACTTAAGTTCCACACGCTCAAAGTGCCAAGCAATAACTTAGCAGTTAAGAGGAGCTGGTAAAACTAAACTTTGTGCCTCGGAAAGCACTTTCCTACACCTGAAACTCTCGACTGCAGACAGTCTCTTAACATTCAATTAAGTACCTAAAAATTTCCTGCACCTCTAACTACACTGCAGAGGCAAATTCAACTTTGCTGAATCACCCTTCTTACGTAAATTACACAAATTGACGGAAAATGTATATACAAATATGAATTACTATCAATATCATCTAGTGATGTTATTGATTTATGCATAACTAATTACGTACAGCTCTTCAACCAGAGTTACTGTTTCCGTGAGAACACAAAACATCAGAAGAATGGATATATAGTCCCAGTCACTAATTTTTTTGTTTTGAGCTTATCAGTGTCAATGTCAACATAAATATAAATTTATTCATAAATTTAAATTAAAATGCCTAACCATACCTTTGCCAGTTTCCTAAATGCACGTTATAAGGAATTCCACTGACATCCTGTGATGTCAAACTTAGCAACTTACTTACTGAAATTCTCATTTGGTTCTATTATGATGAACCACACTTTCATTTAAATGAAGAAGTACGTGAATGATTCAAATCCACAACAGCTGCATGTGTATTCTTTCCAAAGTCACATGTAACAGGCTGGTGTGACGTCAATTTTGGAATCAATAGGAACTTGTGTTTTTAAGAGAACGATAAAGCTATCGCAGCGACTCCCTATAAATAAATAGACATGTTAAACGCCTTCTTTACTCCAGAACAACATTACCGTGAATCATCTCTGGGCATTCTTCCAACAAGTTGGGGCTACAGCTCACCCTGGGAACATTACAAATATGGATTTCCAAGCCAAGTAATTGTCAAAGGAGGTCTACGCATCAGTATGTAACTAAGTAAAAGTTCTACATTAGGAAGCCAAACCACCATAATGGGCTCAAGGTAGCTAAACCTACAGGTTGAACCCATAAGTCATACCAATAAGCGATAACGAATTTACAAGATACATTGCAGCAATGTATTTTAGAGTTAAAAGAAATTTAAGTGCCCTATGTCTAAAATATCATATCTCAAAAGTGACATATAACAACAGCCTGTAGTATAAGACTATTGCGACTTTAATATATTCTGCATTTTTAGTTTCGGAAATTAAATCACTTTCCCCTATCACACTCTACACAAATAAGTGTCCCATAAAGCTAAGCAATCTAGAAACAATCATAGCAGGAACAAATGAAAATAGTTTGAGTTAATTGTATAAAGGCTAAGAAAGAACTGACGTAATATGCAGAATGATAAAACACTAAAATAGTATATAATTTTAAAGGGTATCCATATCTGCACACTGGAACTAATCATAAAGAAATGGAGTAAAACACGAAGCTCATAAACGGAGTGTTACAATATCAGTGTGCTCGAAATAATTCATGATGATGGGTCACAATGCGTAATCCTTTGCTCACGAGTATTCAAACATGCTAGTTAAGGAGTGGAATCCTGCGGGAATGCAAAATAAATAAATATTTGTTAATTGCCAAGAACATATAAGCGCCGCAGGTGTACCGAAATCTTCCCGCAAGAGTTATTTTACGTGCAGTAAACCTACTGACATGGGGTTGTGGTTAGAGGACACAGGGCGGTGCACACCATTCAATACGGACAAAAGTTGTTAGCTAATACGATGCTGGTGCAGGACAGTATTCCCGTAATGAACGGAAACTTCGGACTTAACTCTCCACGGAAACTGGAAGCATACTGTTCCAGAATGTAATCATGACAGCACTGTGCTGACGAAGTTTGTCTTCTCCAATATGAAGATTCACGAATGCATAGGTTTCCACGGCCAGTGTCATCCAAAGTACGCTGTGCCATACTCGTAATTTGCCTCATAACTCACGGTTCACTATTTTTTTATGAACTTCTTCTCGAGCAATAATATGAAAATCTGATTTTCTACACCTCATGGCAGGAGCCTACCTGATGGAACCACTGCAGAGGAAAAGGCATAGAAAGATAAAAAGTTAGGATGATGACGCCACATGAACTATCGGGGTTTGAACATTGGATCTTCCGGTCTCCATTTAGCTACCATGGCAACATGCCAGCATAGCATTACATTCTCCAACTGACTCGCATTTTCTCCAGGAAACCACTAGGAGATCTTATACACACTCGAACTAGGTTTGAGCATAAGTCATGGTAGGACATGAATTACTTAGTACGATGGCAGTGTTTGGACATGCACGATTTTCGATTCTCAACTAAGTTGAGAAAGCATTGTCATTAGCAACCATGGTAATGTCTACAAATAATAATGTTGCATATACCGTAGAGACCTATTTTAAGAATGAGTCACCTATTATTGTTTAAAGGATATTTCGTCGCCACTTCCAGCTAGGATGTCGTGACAAAGTCCTCAATCGTCGGACAAGTGTGAAGTGGGTAACAGTAGTGTAACAATGCATTAGGCAATGATCAGATAAGGGATGCTGTGGAAACATTAGAATGGGCATATTGCATCGAGTGATGTACGCTTTATTCGACGGTTGGAAGAATGTGTTGACAGTAATGCTCTTTTTTTTTTTTTTTTTTTTGTAATTTATGTCCTCCAACGTTAAGTAATATCGGATGATGGATGAAAAGGGTGAAATAATCCTCAAATGACCCCGGGGTCCACAGAACCTGGAGTGACCAGACATTCGTCTTTAAGGGTAAGGGAAAACCCCGGAAAAACCCTTATCCAGGTAACTCATTCTAACCGAGATTCGAGCGGACCTCTTACGGTGGGTACCCACCAGATGTAATTTTCAAACACTGGCATTTGTTGCCTAAAATAGCAAAATTGCATATTTCTATCCATGTTATGTAATATTTTAAAAAATATTGTTCTAATACTTTTACCATAATGCACTTTTAATGACGATTTACTAACACACCTTACACCTAATACACCTTAATGACGATTTATTGTCCTGTAAGTACTTTAAATCTCCGGTTTCAAATTTATGAAATGAAATTAAATGTGTAGTGTTTAACGCCCGCTTTTACTACATACGGCACCGCAGGCGGTGACACTGATGATGCATGAGATGAAGATGGAGCACCGGTGGAATGAGATGGCGGGGGAAACCGGAGGTCCCGGAGAAAACCCGCCCAACGCCGTGTTGTCCACCACAAATCTCACTTTGCGGTCGCCTGGGATCGAACCCGGGACGCCTTGGTGAGAGCCAAGCGGTCTAACCACTGAGCCACGGCGTGGCCTTCAAATTTATGACATGTTGCCATGGTAGCTTAATGGTTAGAGCAAACAGACGGAGATCAGGAGATCCATAGTACAAATCCCGGCTCTGGCATTGCATTTCTCAGTCTGATTGTCCTACACACGGCTAGTGTGAAATAACAATTTCCCATTATCTATCGTCCCAAATGACGTGGGCTGAAGGGAGAATCATCTGAGAGCATCATTCAACGCCCCTTGTTTTCACCCCATCCGATATACGTATTCTCGACATCACTTGTAAGTCTGCAAGTGTGAACGAGGGGGTGGATGTGGATATGATTAGTAGGAGAAAAAAAAAAAGAATGACAGCTTACTGCTTAAAGAGGCAATTTCAGTCATTCAACAACAGCAACGAATTGCCAGCATTATATTGGGCTGATGAAAGCACAAGACTTATATTGGTGACTGTACCAGGTAGCGACTTCAAATACTACAAAGAAGAACGGGACCTCAATTAACACAAAAGACTGTGAGGCATACAATGGGCGTTGCAGCTGGGTCTTTTGTCTCTTCTCTTGAGATCGATTCAAATGCTGAAAGCTTTCTTCCGCTAAGTTACAACTTCGAGTGCTTCTCACAAGAGACTGAAATGTTTACTATACAAACAAAATATGTGTACAACGCAGAACGCTTAGTGAACAATGGATTTAGATTCAAGTTTTAAAGAATTATGCAAGATATTTTGATTACCAAAATACAATGTCTTGGGAATAAGTTCTTCATTATGATCTTAATTGCTAGTTTCCCTTGATTCATTACTTTTATTTACGCATTTATTTGATACGTCACAGTCATTCATTTCGGGTTTAAAGAGATGCGAGAAACATAATTCAAATTAACTGAAGATGGAATGTTTTTTTCTAGCTTCTCTCGCGAGCGCAGGAGGACAAATATTCAGTCGCAGTTCTCAAGCATTAAGTAGGCATTAGTGCGTGCTTTCTCAGCAGTTCCAGCAAATCCGCATGTAGTCTTATATAGTCCATGGAAATGAATAGGGCCCAAATATCGGATTACAGGCAAACTGCATCCTATTTTTGGTTAATAACAATGCTGAGAAATATAAAATGTTTTATAAGGATTTCCTATCAAAATAACGTAATGCGGAATTTTTAGTTTCAAAATACCAGTTACCTGACGTTACAACAAAGAAAGTACCATATTCAGATATTACACGATGGTCAAATACAAAAATAAAATGATGTGCATAATCTTGAGTGTAATTCATCTTGGTGTTAAAACTGAGCAACCAAAAGCAATTTACTTCGTTTTGGTTCCTAAAGAAATGCTAAGTGCTTGTCTTTCAAACAGTTGGGTGGTAACTTCAATTTAAGAACATAAATAAAAGTATGGCTTCGAATGTCCAATAGGTGTTCTCAAGAAATGGTATTTTATTATAATTTTTATTATGAAGTTGCAAGGAAATCACAGTGTACCATTTTGGTATCTCAAGTTTTTTTGTGTAATTTACGTCCCCCAACGTTAAGTAATATCGGACGATAAATGGAATGGGTGAAATGATGCTCAAATGAGCCCAGGGTCCGTAGAGCTTGGAGTTACCCGACATTCGTCTTTCAGGATAAGGGAAAACCCACGAAAAAACCTTATCCAGGTAACTCACCCTGACCGAGATTCGAACTCGGGACCTCTTGAACGTTATGCAGACACGCTACCACCACGCTACCAAGGCGGGCGACCTATCTCAAGTCTGCCTGCCTGTTAACGTTCATTTAGAAAACACAAAAAGGAGCTAAGTGTCCTAAAGCGCTGGATTTATACACATTCTTCTTAAAAACAAAGGAAACATCCAACTAAAAATGAGAGCAAATGCAGCTTGAATCCAACTGGATTCGAATACGTCCATCCAGCGTGAACGGCAAGGATGTTTCTACGTAACTTAAAGTTCTATGGGTGTACCCCTTTTAACGTGAAACGTGTTATTTGCAATGACTAAAAACACACATACACGGAGAAAAGTACGCACATGAAAAACATGCATATGCCCTACTACAGCTGAGTCAAAGGCCAGCCTATCTTTTGATCACTAAAAGCATTCTCTAAGGCGCCTAATGGCTGTTTTGAAGTACAGCTCCGATGTTTGCTTTTCATTTTTATAACAGTAAAATAATGTTACACCCTACATAAATTAACTGAATTCCTAAGTTGCAAAGCTGCTCCACTGATTATTATAATTCATCATAGTTTAAAGTTTTTTCATCAATCAGATATGTACATGTATGTGCATCAATGAATGTCCTGTAATTCATAAATATTTACAAATACCTGCAGAATTACATTAATAATTATCTGGATGTATTTGAAACACAAGAACAAATAATTTCCTTATGAAAATGGACTATAATGCGCATAGAGGACAAGAATGCATTTCCATATCACATTTTGTGTAGAAAGAGAACGAGGCATCATTATGATTTCATTCGCTATTTACTCTGTTAAACTAAATTTAGACAAACTGTAAGCTATAAATAGATAATTATCAGCTTGGTGTTTGTTTTTAATTTCAGCTGCAGCTAACAAAGGATGTGGTAAAATTGAATTCAAATTAATATGGCAAGACTAAACATTCATGTTGCATATAAAGGAAGCAAAAACAAAGCATCCAGTAGTATAGAGAATAATTACTAATGCCGATTCATATCTGTACCTCTAGATATTTGTCTTCTTTAGTCGCTCAACTTCAGTACGAGATGACGTATGTTATACTTCCCTGAGCAGTTTTTGGAGAATTGTAGAAAACATTCTAATTCTCAAGTATGGCTGTAGTACTGGAACCACAATACATACATATCGTACTTAAAACTTTTCTGGGGCAATGTAATTTTCGGTTCAATGTATACTTATTTACACGAAATTAACCAGTGGATAAAGTAATCTGATGCCGTAAACACCTGATGTACTCACACGACTTTCTCTACCCTAGTATTAACTACTTTTACAAACGCTTATTCCTAAAGGAATAAGCTACTTCTACGAATAAAGTACTTCTACTTTGTAGTCGAGATTAAGGTCGAGATTAACGTCGAGATAAACATTCGCAGAAATTATCTTATTGCCAATGTTATTCTAGCTATCAGGAGATTATGGAATAAGCTACACTAAAAATTTGTAAAGAGCTGGTCGCTATGTCATGAGTTTAAAAATGCCACGACTATGAAATCCATTCTCATAGCATGGATAAAAATAAAGGAAGTTACAGTTATCTGTTATAGTTTGCTGCTTATACAAAAATCTCCCGAATGAAGAGGCCGTCGCAGGATATTTTAAGAAAACTTAAAATATATAATACATTGCACTTGTCATGAAAATACTTAAAACGTACGGTATTTTAATCTAAAGTTTTAACCATTTTAAGAAAATCAAGAAATCAAAATTTTAAATGCTCCTACAAAGGATAGTTTAGGATGGGTGGTTTGGTTTGGTTTTTAACCAACTTTTCGGTTTAGAGTTATATCTTCACAGGTAGACACCATAAACGCATACAAACAGACCTTAAAAAAAAAAAAAAAAAAAAAAAAAAAAAAAAAAAAAAAATCTGGGGAGATAAGGGAGCCTCAAATACTTCTGGTTAAATCTCGACGTCAAGTTTTCGATGGAATACAGTACTTCCCGTATTTACGACACGTACTGTTGGGTTTACAAACTGTTCTTACAAAAGCTTATTTTATTTTATTTATTGTTAACACAAATAAAAATTTCTCTGCAAATCTGCACATTTCGTTATAAGAATTTTTTTAAAATCTTCGTACCGCATCCTTGGAGGGCCCTGAACTTGGGTTTCGTAATCAATGGACATTTCTCCCCCCCCCCCCAATCTTTTACCCTTTTTTCATGGGTATCATTTACAGCACCACAATACAAATGCAAATACAAAATACAAATTCTGCTCTGCAACGACTAACATTCCTGAACATACAATTGAAAAGAAAGAAATCAAAGCATCTTCTTTTGTTTTTTAAACGGATTTTTACTGTTCTCAGAGCAAAGGCCACATAAATAATATTACAGTTTTCTTTCTTCTTATTTCACTTCTTATTTACTTTGATTTTATGTTATGTATTTGGGAGAAATCCTGAAACAACTGACAAAATTGGAAACCCAAACAACACACACTGACTAAAATTAGATTTAATGACATTAATCTCCAAAGGAAAATCTGGAAAGCAATAAATCTATTACTTCAGACGCTATGTCAAACTTAAAGAATGAATTTTACTTTTTATTTTTTGTAAAAATTTAAAAGTCCAAGAAGAATTACACACAATGAAGACAAACTCCATTAAAAATGTTACACATTTGAAGTCCCTGGAGGACTGGAGAGATGGGTGGTGATGTTTTGTTTCCTTATTGGTTAATCATCAAACTATTAATACTGAAAAGTTATACTTTCATTTAAATGTAGTTTTATTTTGAAAAATAAATAGATGTAAAGATATGAAAAATATTTTTCACTGCTGTGTATCTAATTTTCAAATTAAGCATACATTACTTTTCAACTCATTGGAGCCCAACTACTATACGAACATTTTGCATTCCCTAGAAACTTAATCTCAAAATAATTACACAGCAACGTGATGCAATCCAGAATTGGTTGACTACAATATATAACAATTCTCAAGAAATGTTTGTACTTCTGAAGAGGTGTGTATTTTTAAGCTCAAATCCAGAATAAAATTAAAAACCTGTATTGTAAAAGCAATAAATACGTATTTTATGTGCATGGACTTCGTCAGGATTTTACATCCTGTTTAAAGGACACATGCTTAAACGTACTCTAAAAGAAAAGACATGTCAGAAGTAACGTAAATACAGAACAGTAATGAGATTTAAAGAACTACTGGTGCATTTAGGTTAAACTTCGAGCATGTGAGAAACCAAACAGATGTACAATAACCTTAGAGGAAGTAGAACTCACAGATCAGAAGAATGATACTCCGGAGTGAGAGGTCCTGCTCACGCTGAGTCTGCTTACGCGGGTAAGGCTTACGCTCAAGTACACAAGCAAAGAGAACTTAACCACTGCAAAATCTGGTCTTATCAATAATAACGGATGCTACATGGCTCTCCATAATGTTAGTTTTGATTTGAAACTTACTACACTATATTTACAAGCAAAACTTCGCTCTTGCTGCACTCGACATTAGATTGTTCTGTAATCATCCTGACAATCTCCTGAATCACATTCCTCTACATTTACTCTCCAGCGACACAGAGAATTACGAACACCATACCTATCCTGTCACAGATGGTAAATAAGATACATCTGAGGAAAATTAATGCAGCATAACCTTAACACATTTTTTGTTTATATAAAGCAGGTTTACAATGTATTATTGTAGTCCAGCTGTAAGGTTAACAATAAATATATACATGCCGTATCGTCAAAGTACGGCGGAATTCCGCTTAGCTAAATGGAACTGAATAGGGTTTGTATGGTTTAGTGCTGTACTTCTCTTGCGGAGCATTGGCGCGTGCATGGAGAGATATGCAGCGTATTCCTGTCCGAGCTTTCACAGATTCTATAAAGCTGAGTAGACCAAAGTTGGTCACAAGGTGTTGGTACACCTCAATGTTTTTACGGGTCACGTGCTACAATGCAGAGCACATGACTAGTTTACCACAGGTAGAGCATAAACACGAGTTTTGCATCAAGTTTACTCGACAACTTAAATTTTCATTTTAATCTAGCCAACATGACAATATAGCGCTATTTATAGCGAAATAGAGTATCTCTGCCCATACGTCTAACAATGGGAGTAAATAATGAATGTGCATATTGATCTGTAAATACTGTAAGATCATTCAACATCATCCAGGACGGATCTATCTAGCACTGCTCTTAACTACTCAGATGTATTCTATTTCAACCAACCGATGACTTCCACTGTTTACTTTATGCATTTACTGCCATTATATCCACCCTTCTGAAAACTTTAACAATGACAGCAAGTAAAGCACTCCTATCATTAGCATCAAAGCTCCGCTTTATATTAAACTCAGCACCACACCCATACCATGATATCATCGGAGTCCCCAAATGTACACCAAGAAGGTTTTTCAGCAGCAGAACTTAAACACTTTCTCGGCTTATGTATGGTTTCCTTCTGAAGCGATTACTGCATCATTGCCAAGTTTCAACAATAGATGGCACAGAAGGATCACATATGCATGTCCTGTTTGTCCGTCTTGTACTCACTAACAGGAATGTCAACTCTTAGTTGCTTTATCTGTACCATCGGCAATAGTAAACGAGACATGCAATGAATAATGGCGAATGATGTAACAATTATGAATGATGGTGTGATGAAAAATTGAATCTGGAGATCATTTCAACCTGCACAAATCCTACCTCTTAACGCCAGCAAAAATTTCCCTTCTCTGAAGAGAACAGTAAAGAATTGCATGAACTGCTCTAGTATAGATACTGACTCATAAGTAATGTCGTTTTTAGGAAAAAAAATAATTATTTGACATGTATTCTGACATGCAATTAACTAATTTTCATAGTATAGACCATTACAATCTATGGTCTTGAGCCATTGTTAAGGGCACTCAGAGGTCGATAGGTTTCAAAAAATGCATTTTCTGTTTTTAATGTTAAAAAATTATATAATTCTTCAGCTTTAAAATGATATATATGTATATATGTATATATATATACTAAAGTCCTTTAATTCGTCAATTTAAACATGGCGGCGAAATGATACGCACACTTCCTGAGAATGGTGCTTAATCTTTGATCGTGATTTCCCAAAACCTTGATTTTTCATACTTTAGGTGCATGTTTCTCAAAAATTATAAAGGATATTGACACAAAATTTGTAGTGGTTATTTGTCAATGTTCCTTAAACACATTCGGCTAACATGTACATTCATGTGATTTATAAAATGGATGAAAACAAATATTCAGTCCTTTAAAATATTATCTTCTTTTTCACTCCAAACTAATTAATTTTTCCTATGCATAGTATAAACTATATGCGATGTTCATTTAGCCGATATTATAAAACTGTATCTTAGGTTATTTAGGATAAAACTTGGTACATGTAGCTTTAAATTCCTACAAGTAAAGTGCACTTGAAATATAGGGTGCAATATTTTTTTCAGGACACGCGGTGTGATTTATGCAACTTCTGCATGAACCTATGTGAACGTAATTTAAATATTATACTGTAGTTAAATGCACACATCCTTATACAGTAATCATACCGAATTTTAATTTCTGATAATGTTTAGTTTTCTATGTATTCAAATTTTAATATTGGTAAACATTAGCCTTGTATGGGTAAAAATAACCTCCCAGTGCCCTTAAGCGTGGTTTTTTTTTTATCCCACATGGTACCAGTCTTTGGTTTGTGATACGAAGAATTCGGTGACACCCAATTGCACTGTTTTAAATTTGTCAAAATTTCTTCCACGTAGAAAATGGGCCAAAAAACCGATCATCTGATGATGCGAGATCAAGGCTATATGCTGGGTGTGGTAGCACTTCGATTTCTCCCAATTGCTGAAATTTTTTCCGTGGTTGCTCGTGCAGTATGGAGTGGTGTTGGAGTGTCCTGCTACAACAGAACTCTATTTCGGTTAACTAATGCTGGATATCTCCGTCTCAAAATATCTTAAACTAATTCCAATTGTTCAGAATAAAAATCCACACCAATCGCCCACCCGTTTGGAACAAACTCCCAGTGAATCACTCCTTCAAAATTACACCAGACACACAACATTATTTTGGGACCAAACTGAGTTTCTTAACGATGACTTTGGCAGATTGGCGGGGATCAAGCCACTGTTTCAAGGCATCAAGGTTCCGGTAATATAACCACTTTTCTTTACAAGTGACAATTCTCCCGACAAATTGTTCATTCATGGTATTACGGATAAGCTGTGGTGAAGTGTCACTTCTGAGGTACAGCTCCTATATGATTTTCAAAGTTTCTTAATATAGCGATGTATGGTATCTTTTGGTCCACCAAGTTCTTTTGAAAGCCTATTGTTTACTTTCTTTGCGCATTTTCTCGCAAAACTTGGTGTGCTTCCTCAATATTCCATACTTTAGATCATCCAGAACGTGACAAATATTTAGTGTTTTAGTCTCCATTGTTGAAACGATGAAGCCATCGTTGTGCCACACACTAACGACATCTCCTTCCACTTCACATATTCTTCGAGCTGCAGCAGTGGCTTTGTAGTCTTGTTTACAGGAGTGGTTTAGAAGGACTCGAAGTTCAAACTTTATCTCCCTTTCTTGTGATTGTTAATAACTGAAGACCGATACATGCTCGCAATGTCCGCAACACTAGCCATGGCATCCTTTAAATAACATTACCGAACCAAAGAAACCAAAAATAAATTTCCCACAACACCAAATTAAAAAAAATGGCATTACTTATGAGGCAGACTAATATATTATTACACCGTAAAGTCTGAGATGTAGTGCAAAAGATTTTATATTCCAATTGTATACTGATTTTAAAATTACTGTGTCTGTTCTGCTTTTAGTAGAAAAGGAAATGTTAAATTTCAGCCCTCGTTGTATCATTTATAAAGTCATTTTACCATTCTCACTTTGTAAACGTTTATTTTCATAAATATTTCAATATGGTTAGAGTTGCAGAGGCTGGATCTCTCTCTCTCTCTCTCTCTCTCTCTCTCTCTCTCTCTCTCTCTCTCTCTCTCTCTCTCTCTCTCTCTCTCTCTCTCTCTCTCTCTCTCTCTCTCTCTCTCTCTCTCTCTCTCTCTCTCTCTCTCTCTCTCTCTCTCTCTCTCTCTCTCTCTCTCTCTCTCTCTCTCTCTCTCTCTCTCTCTCTCTCTCTCTTTCTCTCTCTCTCTTTTAAATTTACGTCCTCAACGTTAAGTCATATAGGACGATGGATGAAATGGATGAAATGATGCTCTATTGAGTCCGGGGTCCATGGAGCTTAGAGCTACCCGATATTCGTCTTTCAGGATAAACGAAAACCCCGGAAAAACTTTATCCAGGTAACTCACCCTGACCGACATTCGAACTCGGGACCTCTTGAAAGTGACGCAAACTCGCTACCATACGCTACCGAAGCGCGCTGGAGATAGCTCTGCTTAAACGTTAAATTTGTATGAGAGTTTTTATATTACGGCAGTATAAGTTTCTTCTAGTCTTTAAATACTTACACTCACGAAATATCTAATTAAAATTTAAATGGCTCAATAAACTTAATCTTCAATTCATATGGACAAATTTATCGAAACAATAGGAGTGTATTGCTTGAATAGTACAAATTAATTTTAGAAATTTAGTTATTGCTACATAATAGAATTTTGTCACGTCTACAACATTCACAGTTCCCTACCATCTATGGCGGATGAAAGCCCCATTTACACTGAAAAAGTACACTTTGAAGTTTAATAAGTTCAATTGTCGAAAATCATAGGCTATTTCTTATCGATCAGTGCCAAACTAGAAAGCAGAAATTATTAAAAGACTATTTAAGAACATTCTGAAAACTGTTTGTTTGAAAGGGGTAAACATTCCTTAAAATAAGTAATTCCTGAATTTTATCAGGATATTCAGTAAGTAGCAGAATCAAACAAATTACATGCTATTATTTTCCTGATGAGATTGGACTTCTGAGAAATGATGCTCACTCTGAAGTTCCTTAGTTTTAAAGCAAAAGAGGATGGAAATGACTTCGCCTCCGGGCTGCACACAACAAAAGATGTCTTCTTTCCAACATCCCAGCTATGCGCCTTACAGTTTTCTTCATTCATCTCCATTTCTTATTTCTTCTGGTAAACAGACAGTGTTTACACACAAAACTACACAAGTTTCTATCAGTAAGAATGAAGTCAAGGTTCGGGTCTTACGATAGAGATCAAAACACAGTGGCTGCCTTCAGAAACTGCAGAAAACTAAACACGCTGAGACCTACCACATGACATTCATTATAAAGTAGTTGCTACGTATATGCCAGTGACTCACACTTATCAAACAGTAATTTTATGACACTCGTACCTACAAACTCTAGCTGCCTAGCAAGATCAAAGTAATTCTCTAATAGTATTTTCATTTCATGAATAGTCGGTGAATGAGCACCCAGAATGATGTTACAAGAGTGATTAATAGACCTCGAAACTTCATTGCAACTGCAATTTTTATTTCAATTGATCAGGACAGTTGGTGCTATACAAATTGTGGAACTATATACATAATATACATAATAAAATTAAAGTATACAGGGACAGAGGATACTCATATTAGAGTCCTCAAGCAAACTGGTCTGATTAGTGTGAGTATGAATTAAATAACTCCTTCATTACAGAATAAATAAACATTATAGAAATAAAATGTCCTGTGGCAAGCGTTAATGTCTATTATTGACCTATTAGTTGCAACAATAATAACCATTAGGGTGAACGAAAACAGATACTAAACTGCGCGATATACGATTGAACAGCTGGAGCCTGTCGATTTTTTTTAAATCTTCCTGTTACTACTTGTTATACACAAAGGACTCGCTGTTTGTGAACACGTATCTTTTTTACACGCTACATACCCTGAAATTTGACGTCTTGCTTTCTCACACTGGTAACTGACACCACAAAATTCTGTGAAGTCTTTTGTTGAATGAAAGTGGGCGACGTTTATTGCGCGATACCCAGAGGAAATAAACTCACGCATTACAGGTCACCACTACATACAACACGCGAGAACGCTATTTGTCGACCTAAACTAAAGTTGCCTCCTCTCCGAAATTTATGCTTGACTATACATTGAACTTACGTTTTACAGCTGTTTAGTTAGTGTTTATATAACACAAAGTAAACATTGTATATTATTAATAAAATTACTTAGTAGAACATTTTCATTATCTTCAGTGTAAACAAAAGTGATATTCGTTTTTCGCTTATGTCTTTCGACATTTTGGTTGAAACAGTCTTAAACATTTTCGTATTTTTTATTTCACATTGCATTAATTGCGGTTCTAGTGTCCTTAAATGCCTGGATGCCTGATTATTTAATTACGTTCTCTAGAAAGTTTTGAGTCTCATATCACTTGAATCTGAAACTATGAACGGTACCAATGTCTCTTGGGAAACTTGCCGTAACAATACGAATTCGGATGTAGATGGCATTGTTTATTCTGTATATTTGTTTCTACGCCATAAACGTGTGACTCAAAATAAAGGATGAACATCCCAAGGAAATTTCAATCCGAGCCAGAAACACTCAATCGGCAGAAGTATGGAAAGGTATAACTTGAGTTAAAAATTTAGTGCAGGATAAGGAGCATTTCTCTTATGGACTATTATGTGAAACATATTTACACTACCACTTGGAATTTATTACGGAGTTTTAAGATTTTACTTACATAATTATCAGCTTAGGCAATCAAATTGTTATCTTTTGTTGTGTTTACAGTCTACAAGCAGTTGTTTTATAAAGCACTTTTAAAAATGTATTTAAGAAACAGCGCATTGAACTAACTGGCAAATACGTGTGTAATATCTTATCCGCTTGTCTCCTTGTTTAAAACATTTCAATTACTACATGGGCAGATTAATCAGTTTAGCAGACAGGCTTAGTCTGCTGTCAGCCATCTATATCCAGGATAATATAATGGAAAAGGAGCTGGACCTTTCTAGATTCGATGTGACGGAGAAAATTCCTTCTGAACTCTCTATTTCCAAAAAGTAGCAATGTGCTTATAATTGTAAGTCATCCCGATTGTCGTGTTATTATGATTAATCTTGAAATAGTGGTCGGTGAAATTGGGAGAAAGCTGCTAAGTATCTGTCTCGGGGAAAACAATAAACAGGTTCTTTGAGCTTTTATCATTTCATACATTTTATCACTGCTAAATTAAGCCACTAAAGATGCATGCGTTCTCTTGAAAAATAAAACAGCGAGTACCTTACGAACATCGGAAAGAGGCACAAAGCCCTTTATTCTATAATATGCAGAAAGAAGAAAAAGATGATACAAATGTATGTAACGTGGAACAGAGCAGTTTGTAGCTTATGGCCGTCTCCATATGTTTAGGAAGCGATTAGACGTAATTTAGTCCTTTACTTTCTGCCCCAAGTACCGAGTAGGAAGCAGTATTCCGCCCAAAAATTCGATACTGAGATCCCACCGGAAAGGTATATTTTAAAGGCCACTGAAAAAAGGAAGGTTTCTTTCTGGAAAGTTTCATGTGATGTGTGTATACGTCAGTGAACAGTATAACTCAAAAACGAAAAATAAAATAAATGCCTATACTATACTCTTTCTGGTTCTCAAAACATTATAAAGGAATGTACTGCTTACACCAATAATATTGTGTCCAGTGTCAAGCAGCCACATTATTTTTATCCTCTATTCTGAAAATAACTGGTTAACCCCACGTTTATTCTCCTAATAGGCTATATTCCGGTGTCCTTAGTGCCTATACTTGGAATAACATCTAATGAAACTATATTCTAAATTTGTGCAACTAGCCCTAATTAATATAATATGATTACAGTATGTTTTGGAAATAAACATTCAAATAGTCATTCTTTTTTAAGAATGGGGCTTCACAAGCGGCAAGCCACTACTTCTCACTAAGTTAATAAACAAACCAATAAACACTTCAAAGAAACTGTGCATATTATTATAACCGCTTAAGTCACCGAGAAATATATTACTAGAAAAAATATAATCTATCGTACCAGCTCGTCAATTAATTTAGCACCACTTATTGCTTCTTAATATCCCATTGTTCAACACAATCAGGTTCCAATTTCTCAAACGGCAAGATCTAACGAGAGCTTGTGTACCAATAACCTGGAAAGAAGACTTCCCAGTGGCAAGCGGGAATAATGATGCTACCCTCATAAACTAGAAGCAATGATCGGCACTGGTCGCTCACATCGCACACGCTCTCCCAGCGCAGCTCTCGTATTTCATGAGAATGTCCTGTTTCGTGTAGTCCTTTCTAAGCACTAACAGGTCGCAATTTCACATACTCGGAGTGTACCTACCTCACACCCAACATACTTGTATAAAGCCTCTGAGCCTATTACAATTACAGTTAGGTTACTATAGGTATAAATTTTGTATGCATTAACTTGCAATGGAACAAAAACACATTATAAACAATTACGCAATTTCAATCTTTAAAAATTCATTTGTCTGACTATAAATTTAACCATGCTTTCCGACACTATGCTTAACCATATGAATGCATGTCAAGAACAAAGTTATTTAAAATGTTTAAAGCTATTTCTGCTACTGTCACGAAAATACCACTCATACAGACAAAAAAAAAAAAAAAAAAAAAAAAAAAAAAAAAAAAAAAAAAAAAAAAAAAACGGTGGTATGTGGTATTTTCTGCACCAAAAACTACAAAGGAATATTTTTCAAGAAATACAGAAAACCATATCATATACCATAAGCCTTTGAAGTTTCTAAGAAAATAAAATGACACTCAAGGTTGCCCTACAGTCGAGTACTTAGGGTTCTGTCAATTCGCGCCAGACATTCCGAGTTGACTAGCGCGGGAAGTTTTCTTTATCCTGAATCATTCCATAGTGTCTAATAATATGGAAACATCACAAATGATATACCATTTATAAAAAGGCCTAATAAAGCGGGACGACAAATCACACGCCAATACCAAAACATATCCGAAGAAAATAGAAATTCAAGGTAAGTGGCAAACAACAACAAATAAAGTAAAGCAATTACTATCAGGGAAACGAGTAGTCGGCAAAGCAGAAGAGCTACGAGTACAGACAGAACAAATAAGAACATTAACAGAACACTCAAGATTGGAAGAAGCCGTGAAAGCCCTAGAGAAGCTTCTAACACACGCAGCGAGCTCTAGAAAGAAACGAAAACGAAAAACAAAGTAATGGTTAGATTCAAAATGCTACCTGCTAAGGAAAGACGTACCGCAAACCCTGTATCAACTAAAAACGAACATCGATAACCATGCTCTCCTCCAGGAGTACAAGAAGAGAAATTGCTACAAGAAGTTATTAGGGAGAAGGAGACGATATACTGAAATGAAGAAGGCAAACGAAGCTATGAAGGAAACGTACGCAGCATTATGCCCCGCGTACACCCACTATATAAACATAGAACAATGGCAGATATACTTCAGTGGCATCCGCAACAAAGAAGGAATAAAAGATACAAGAAAACGCACAAGAAACTGGTCTATGATCTCAATAGAATGCTTCCCACTATGTATAAATGACGTCCAACATACTCGTACCGTCGAAAGTACAAAAAACAGAAGAACTGCAGGAACAACAAGCTATATAGTGAACACACTGTTCACCTGTAAATAGCCGAATGGAAGAAACTATAATAAATGCATTGACACAGCCACGATGTCAGACAGGTGGAGAGAGCCAATAATAAAAGTATTGCGTTAAGCAAAAGGAGAGCTTTGGAGAATATCCCCTTCAAATTATTCACAAACATAATCACAGAGAGAATAAGAGACGAACACCTTGCAGAGATGGAAGAACAAATCTAATCGCAATAGAACTACTGCTAATAACACATGGGAAGCTCTTGAACTTCGCCAAAGGTTTGGTCTATAAACCGTAAAGGGTAAAGAATCCAAAAGAAACCCTAGACAGAAGCAACATATGGATAAGGATATCAGAACGTAATACAATCAAACAGCACTCGAATGTAATCCGCTAAGTTCTTTCGTTGCTTTTCATTCTGGCAACAGAATTACGAAAATAGCTCAGAAAAGGACATAGTATCATTCGCGAACACCGACGACATAGTGATTGGTTTAAAAGACATCAGGAAACTCAAAGCATAATAAACGACATGGAAGTATGGACCACAAAAACAAAGATTTCAAATACCTAAGAATCACGTTGCAGACAAGTGATAAACGTTTTACAAAGCATATGAAAAGAAAAGCAACAAACGCTATAATGGCTTAGAGACAACTGCAATGGGAAATTTGCAAAAGGCGTGAAGATGGATGATTAATTATTCTCACCTTCGGTGACGATCTGGTAGAATTCTTGTAGATGCCTCGGCGCTCTGAAGCAATGAGTCTTATCTCTGGTCGCAGTATCGGAGTGAAAGTATTTTATGCTGCAATTATTGAAAATGAAACAATTCTTCTCCTTTAAATATGGTGGGATTTATTCCACGAAACTATTAATAAATTCCGTTACAATTTTAAATGCCGTAGATTCTGTCCTTTCACAAATTATTGTTGTTGCATCGTTGAGCTTTAAGTTTCTGGGACAGGCCACTAGTGCAACACTAATGCATTTACGACTTAAAACGTTTTTCTGCAAATTTGCAGAGCGACACAAGAAAAGCACGTCTTACTATGAGGACGTTCCTTTGCAGAATGACGTTAAGCTATCTGAATATTCTGCGCACGATGTTTCTAGAACAATTAAATTACTTCTATTCTATTGGTCCACGTCACCACGTTACGTAATTACATTATTGTAATTACCAATAGCAATACTATCATGTAAGTTGCATCATTCCGTGGTCTACCCAATTTCACATCTCCTATTTTGTACAAATTACTTTTTCCAGAACAATTCAGAACAAATTCTTAACTATTTGAAAAATATGAAATAAGGTCACATAACTATGGCGGTATTCACAACAAAAATTGTGTCAGTCTTGGCATATGAGCTAGAAATCTTATAGTCACACCTTAAGAATCTATCTGTACTACGAAGAGTAAAAACGTTATGCTTTAAAAGAGCTAATGGACTATCAAAGACTACCAGATCCAGACTCGCATAGCACCCTGCAGTAGAAACAGTTATCTTAAAGACCTCAAGACATTTTGCACCTACCAAACAGTAGAGCCTCGGAAAAGCTACTAATATCACTAATACAAGAAAAGAAGAAATGCCCCCAAGAATTCCAAGGAGAAGTGGCTATAATGAACCGGACGTGGACGACATCCAATTAGGAGATGAGGCACGTGATTACAACGCTGGCAGTACACGGCTTTCAAAATATTATTTGTAACAACACGTCATACTGTGAACCAACAGCGGCGAGTGAATGCACACTATGTGGACAAATTTGTCAACGCTAAGAGAAATCTGCAGAAAAAAAAACACTGCAAATGCACAGTCTCAGTAATTTTTTATGGCTAACTGGCTGTAATAAAGCGATTAGTATTATAATATGAACAATGTGGAGCGAGTGTAACTGTATTCAATATAAAAGTTAATAAAAACAACGTTACATGAGGTTTTGAGTACAGAGTGTAAAAACAGCGTCAATAAGTCGCGTAAGTCAAAGTCGACGATATGGTAATTTAAATTAGAGAGGTTTGCATAAATGAAAAAAAAAGTTTAAAATTCTGCCATTACCCTCTATAGCTTTTTAGTGGCCTTTTTTTTTTTAATTTACGTCCTGCAACGAATGAAATGGGTGAAATGATGCTCCAATGAGTCCGAGATCCATGGAGCTTAGAATCAACCTACATTCGTCTTTCAGGATGAGGGAAAACCCCGGAAAAACCTTATCTAGGTAACTCACCCTGACCGAGATTCGAACTCGGGACCGCTTCAACATGAGAGGCAGACGCTACTATCTACGCTACCGATAAGTCAGCCAATTACTGATACGAAAGCTTATTTTCCCATCCACTACACTTGAATTGAAATAAACCTTTTCGGGAAAGCTGCATGGTTAGACTACTCGCCTCTCACCTAGACGGCCCGGGTTTGATTTGGGATTTGTGGTGGACGGGGGACGGGGTTTTCTGCATTCCCCCCGTCATTCATGCCACCAACTGCTTCGTAATTATCTTTCCTCTCATCTAATGCACCACCACTTCACATATTCTACTTTTTCACCAAGTATCGCACCGATCCTCCATTCTCTGACCTCCGAAACTCACTTGTGTACTTACGAGAAAATAAAAAGCAAATTGATAGAAATGCATGCATTACACATGTTAAGAACACAAAGTAAATAACGAAATTCACATTTTGGAACCGCAACCTGTACACTGGTCTTACTGTTTCCAATTGAACGTAACCAACATTAAAACTCGACAGGACTTTCAAAGAACTACTAAGTACTTATTGAATAATTCGAACAAGTCATAAAATGGTAACCTTAGATATCTCAAAATATATCCCGACATCGAATTTTTGGATGGAACACAACAGCACGGTAGAGAAAGTAAAAAAGAAAAAAGAAAAAAAAAGGTTATCTTTTGAATCTTCCGATCTTAGTTTAGCATATTTGTTTTAATATCTCAGAAGTTCTAAAATTGCACTATAGAACGTAATTGAAGTATCCAAACCTCTGAATTTTATTTATTACAAGCAAATAACATTGCATACCTGAAACTTTCATTATATACCTATCCTATGTATTACACCGATACCAAACAACCAGGTAATCACGAATTTATGTGAACGAATACATGAAACGATATGAAATCTGAAACTTTTTATTTAGAAATGGATAGAACATTTCTTTCTCAATTTTTCCTCCTCCTACCTTAAACTCCTCGGGGCTTTCAGTACAGCGCCTAGGGTCTCACGCCTGCCTGGGAGCAGAGAAACACTGGATCAGAACGGATATATAGGATTAGATGATCGACCCAAAGCCTGTTACAAAAGTGAGATAGCAGATCATATCACATGATAGGATGAAAGGATCGCTGATGGAATAGTTGTTGGAATGAAAGGTGGAGTAAGCAGGAGAGCCCGGAGAAAACCTGCCCATATACCGGTTTTGTCCGTCACAATTGCTATATGCGGTCCCTCGGCTTCGAACCACTGGGACACGTCGCCTCCCTATGAATAGAATACGTTCATTTAAATTAAACGAAAAACAGAAGAAACAAAACAAAGGCTGGGGCCAACGTTACAAGACATACATTTATAAACACACACATCACGAGCAAATGAACCAGTTACTATATGTTACGAGGGTGGTCTGAAAGGTTCTCGGCCTGATAGTGAAACACGACAATTCATGCTTTCAAAGTAGTTTTATTTTTCAACGTAATCTCCTGTAATATAAATACATTTTGTCCAGCGGTGATCCAATGCCATTATCCCCTCTCTGCAGTGTTCCTCTGGAAATGCTGCAAAATACCCATTTAAAGCCGTAATTGCTTCTTCATTAGACGAAAGGCACCTACCACTGAGGCATTTCTTCAGTTTTGTAAACAGATGGAAGTCCGAGGGAGCCAAATCTGGTGAACAGGGTGTATGTTCCAGCATTTCACAACGGAGATCTCTCAATTTCCCCATTGACAAAACACTTTGTGGGCAGGTGCATTGTCCTGTTGGAAAACATTTTCTTTATTTTGTAGATATGTAAAAAGCTGAAGCTGCTGACATTGAAGTAAATTAAGCATTAAGAATAAACTAAACATTTGAGCAACACAACTTCTCTATTACTTATCTGTTTTAATATTGTCACCCGAACGTCGGAATTCCCGATAGAACCGGCCGGCAGTAGGGTCAGACGGGAAGCATTCAGCCCACGCCTACCCATTTATCTCGTGTCACGGACTGAGGGGATGATTAGAAGAGCGGCACGAGCCCTGTACCGTCTCTTTCCCCTCCCACCAGACGTCTGGAAATATCGGGATAATTGTGCGAGCCGCGAACCTTGCAGAAACGGCGATCTTCCCTATATAAGGCCTGCAATGGACAGTTCAGCTCAGTCCTTGGCGAGCAGCCGTGAGGAGCGCCGAGTGAGTGAATGGACTTGCTAGTGCAGAGTGGATCTGTGACAGACGAAATTGTGAGCTGTAATTGTGTGCGCTACGTAATTCTATGTAATCGGCAAGTGTTCCAACTGTAATTCGGTAGAAATAGAGAACATTTTGAGTTTGTGCTATTGGACTTTTAATTTCACGAACCCACAAAGTCACAATATCCTTCGGGAACGATTTCGAAACGCATCCATTTCATTTTCAGCCTCCTGAATGAATTCCAGACTGACATTCTCCCCTCACTCATGTGCAAAATTTTCTTAAAAGCATTTATTCCTCTATATAGCTCATGTTAACCAAGATAAACGTTTGTAGAAGCAGGTTTATTACACATTATCTGTAAGTACATTGCGAATAGGACAATTCTGAATGTTTAAACAAAAGTCAAATCTTGTAAAAGCTGGTTGCTATCTGATCAAATAAGCATTTCCTACTTTAAAGAAAAGTATTACAAAATGTAAACCAACAAGAAGGATTATCTCCAAAATGGTGATCTCTCAGCGCAGCTGATTTAATATAACTATTCCTTGCCTAGTAATATTTTGTATATCTCTTGCTGTTTACCATTTATGCAAGTCATCTAGAATGAAGAGCATTTCGAAAGCTATTTAAAAATATCAAATTATAGATTTCGAACGAAAATATCTTAAAGTGCATTACAATCGTAGTAGTTTGAGCCATTTCAGAGAAAATAAAATTGCTCAACGAACTGCAATTTGAGATGGAGATTTAACTTGAAAATATTTGTCTTGCATCTCTGGAAGTCCGTGATTTTAAATGCCATGTTTGGAATTTCACTGACACTTCGTATTTTTTACTTATTTCGTTCAGATATACACATATACACATATAAGTATTGTTTCTAGTGAAATCCCTGTTTGGACGGGAGAGGGGGGCTTTGAGAGTCTCGAAACGTTTAGTTTCGACAAGATTTTGCTGTTAATCATAATTTTTTGATATTAGTGTTCATGCTGTATGGATAAAAAAACAAGACCAACTGAACACAAACTTCTGGTTAGAATAGATGAATTAGTGTTACAGAATGTACCTAGTAGACAATTACCAGGTGATCACTGTCCTGGTTGCGACTAGATCCAAGAGAGTCGTTTCAATATTTCCTTAGGCAATCCGAAGCAGAGTTATTCCAAACCTTTGCAACATATCAGCCCAGAGCTCTTTCGGGACGAGCAAAGAAAGTAGGGCGATATTTCAACTGCGTGCTTCTGCAGGAAACAGAAGTGGCAACGGCGGTATAGCTTAAAGAAGATAAAGGTAACGATGATCAAATGCAAAGAGCCCTAGCTCGAAAGCAAACCAAAGACCTTCATCTTATGGGGAAACTAAATGACGAAAGTGGCAAAAAATGACACTTTTAGTTTTAATAGCAGTCAAAATAATCTTTCATTTCATTTGAATTTAAACATTTGCAGAATCAATACGTCCATGTACTTTAACTGCACATTTTTAAATACGATACATCTACCATTTAGTAGTATAAATTCTACATAACTCCCATACATTTTCGAGTAGAGAGAGGTAAGCAAGCTTCGTCCACCAACTGCTACCCTGCAACTCAATCACATCCATATCCCAAACAATACATTTGCTGCGGTTATTTTCCACTTTTCCTTTGAACAGATTATTCCATAAATAACATTTTCCGATTCAAAAGACGCATTTACTTTCTCTACTATAGTGTGCGCCGTGTCCTAGTGGTCTGGAGCGTTGTGCTTCAGTTCCCTTCTACGGGAAGAGACCGTATTCGATCCCATCCCGGTGAAATTTAACTCTCGGATATAGAGACCGGTGCCCACCCACTTTGCATCGTGAAGAGTTTGAGGAGCGGCAGTACGTAGCGAATCAAGACTGTCAACTTTCCGGCTGGGGTGCCCAGATGCTGACCACATCCCCTACCGTATCAGTTGGAAGATCGCTCACCTCTGTCTTGCATATGTGGGCGTGAGGGCGGCAGTCGTGTTGGCAGGCTGTTACATCAGGCTGTTATTGTTATTGTCGTCGTCGTCATCGTTATTATTATTATTATTATTATTATTATTATTATTATTATTATTATTATTATTATTATTATTATTATTATTATTATTATTATTATTATTATTATTATTATTATTATTATTATTATTATTATTATTATTATTATTATTATTATTATTATTATGAAAGTAATCAAAATATTGTATTTCACCCATAATTTTTATTAGAGATGTCTTAGAAAATCCTGGTTTTGAGATTCCCTGAATCTAAAATAGAACATTGAGATAAAAAATAAAACGAAAATTCGGTTAAATATGAAACTTGGTATTTAATTTCAGTATCTTCCAAAGATGCAACACGAACATATTCAAGAAAATATCGCAGCACAAAGTTTTAGATGGAAAAATTAGTGGCGCATTTTTATTCTCTCAAAAAAACGGCTCTAAGACTGTAAATTAATATATGCATTTGAAATACTTTCATGCCAAATGAAATGCATATCTTGAAACTTCTAGAAAGAGCCTTCGAAGTCCTCGTTATTCTGAGTGACTTCAATAACTGATAAACGTAAGAGGTCGATAAAATCTTACTCCACAAAAATGTAGCTCTCGTTATTCTCGTTGTTGTTGTTTTTTTTTTTTTTTTTTTTTTTTTTTTTTTTTTTTTTTTTAAAGACAGCTATTTTCGAGATATCGCTTGTTATTAGTTACAATTTTCAAATTCTTTTCTCAAGGCGGAAGTGGTTTATGTTTTGCAAAGAGAACGGGAACTAACAAGACCATTACTTAGCGACTAGCTTTAAAAGATTTGACTATTACTTAATATTGTGACCTTGTGGGTTCGTGAAATCAAAAGTCCAGACAGGTCACGCACCGACTGGATCAACAATGGGCTCGCGACAATATATTCCAATATTTTTCTTGCACCTACAAGTAAACTAGTAATACCAATTTCGGCAAACGTTTATATGATCAACATGAAATAGATAGAGGAATGAAAATATGTTTAAAAAGAAACCCTTTGTAGGAGAAAAACATGTTCTGATGCGTTACACTCACGTTTTTATACGAGTATATACATATATCTTACTTATCTATTTTGATGTTAGTCAATTACACAAGCAGACCAGTGAACGTGGATTGCATTATATCTTGTACAATTTCAGTCTCACAACCTTTTATATATAGTTCCTGATATAATTGGTCACAGAGTTAGAAGATTTAATTTTAGCCATACATGAATTATACTATATCCTTAGGAGATAACTCAGAAAGTAGTCATTGCATAGGTGAAATTTACAGCTTTTGAAGTTTTCAAGCAAGTAAGCTTTCACGGCGGCTACTCTTCTGCTAAAATGCTTATATTTTTATTTATGTATTTTTAGTAGTTGTTCTGAAAATGGCGCTTTATTATCTATGTTAAGTGCTCATGGGAGGTAATCCATGTGTGTAGGTTTTGAAATTTTGAAACAAAAAATATAAATGACTAATTGTAAAATATTTTTAATATCACTGGACAGCAATAAAATAATTTTTGAATGTTTTGAGCACTTCAAGAGGCAATTCCTAGTAATTTCGGGTTGAGAAAAACAAATATGACAATGAAAAAAATTTATTAGCTCTAGATTCTATGATATACACAAGGTGGAAGTAATACATATTAACGGATTGAGAGAAAAGGATAAATTTTAATTACATACATGCTAACAACAATGAAAGTGCATTTGATTTTTTAACTGGTAATTACATTCTAAGAGTTCTAAATTGCTGGAAAAATACTTCGCAGATAGTCGTGTCTGAAAGGAATCATGTGGTGGTCTATTGACTTTGTGGTCTTTTAGCTTGCCTCTTGTGATGGAGTTCCGCAGAATCCCTATACAAAGACCAACAGTAATCCGCAAGCATTACTTCATTCCAAAGGCCCTGATATCTTTGTTCCATAACAGATATTTCCTGATGGAATCTCTCCCCATGTTCATCATTAACAGCTCCACAACCAGGAAGGAAAAAGTCTAGGTGGGAGTGGAGAAAATGGATCTTAAGGGACATATTGCATCCCAGGTTACGGTATTTTTGCAGGAGCACTGACACCAAATGCCTGTGTAGTTGTCATCTCTTTTGTTGCCTAAAAATCCATTAACCCCTTGAAGACTTCCTTGCTTTCTTTTCTTTCCCCTCCAAAATTTGGTCAAATGCAGTATTCTTTACAACTTATCTTATTTGTGGTCCGACATAAATGCCTTGCTTAACTTTTGCATCACTTAATTTCCAAAATTTCTCTCTGATTGTGTTTTGTTATTTGACAGGTGTACCAACTCCAAAAAAAGTCCCCCCAAATTTAAAAGCTTCACCCTAAAAAATGAAATGCCACTTTATCTTTAAAACAAGAGCTAATCTATCATTTTTATGGTGATTTTTGAATTCAGCAGATGGAAATACATGTAAATTCACTATTTTTAAGCCCGAAACATTTTCATTGTTGCCCAGTGTAATCGTAGCCGTAATTTCTGGTACGAGTGAGAGCTTTATTTTCTAAACACTCATAAACCTTGCAAATTTCAATTTTTCATAATATATTTTATTATTTATTAAATTAATGAAATTATAACACTACACATAGGTATAACACACATAGAACAATAACTCAGCAGCTGTTTAATTAACCTAAACAATGTTTAACATTTTAAAATGTCATTGAAATAATGCATTACGTGAATAAAGAAATAAAGTGCGACTAAAAACTAAAGAAACTATTAATACATAGAGAGCGGTTCAATAATTATCAGTGTTAAGAACAAAGAGCTAATTATTCCAAATACAATTTATTTTTCGCCATAGTTCTTTTTCGTTCCCGTAAGCAAATTTTTGTTTGGTAAACAAGAAATCGCAGGGAGGCAGGTTGACGAAGATGGGGTTGCGGCAGCAGTTTATAACGCAATTATGCAGATTGCGGGCGAAAACATGGAATGATTGCTGATGTGTTGTCCTAGTGAACCAGCATATTTTTCTCTGCCAAAAGGGCAATGTCCCTTTCAAGTTCTTGTTCAATAGCTCACTTTAGCATTGCCTAGTAATCGTTTTTCCTTTTCCTAAGAAGTCAATGAGAATGACACCCTTCTTCGCTTCCCAAAAAAATCCTCCCTTTTTTTTTCTTTTTTTTCCGGCGGATGGGATAGTTTTTGTCTTATTTGGAGATTCTCCACAAACTACCCATTGTTTTTATTGGTTTCAGGAATATAAAGCGAAATCCAGGTCTCGTCGATGGATGTCATTTCGCCTAAGGGGCTTCAAATACGGCCTCCAAGTTGAAAGCCGCACCCGTCTGATATCCAATGCAAGCGCGACACCCATCGGGCCAACAACCTCTTCATCTCCAACTTATTATTCAAAATAAGAATTGCCGTTCCCATCGACACGCCCATGGTCTCTGCCATTTCGCGAACTTCAATGATCAGCGAGAATCACGTCGTGTACTTTTTCAAAGACTTCTCGGTGAACACATCTGCCGATGAGTATCCAGGGTACTCAACAAAATAGTGAAAGTTCGACCACATTTAAGGTCGTTAAACGAACATCTAACTCTTGTCATAGATGCCGAATCCAGCATCCAATTTTGTATTTATTTTGTATTTTTTAATTAAATCCCGGAACAGATATCTTTATACGTGGACAATAATCTGAACTAGAATACTGCCTAACGCGGAAAGTTTGCATAAACATCCTGATGGAATATTACACGAGACATTTTTAAATGATACCCATTAATTTTGTGTGTGACTGTTCCTGCCCGACGTTAAGAACTGTCTGTGCTTATGCAAGATGCAAAGGAAATTATAGAACGTTCTCTTGGGAAGAACTCATCACAGTGCACTTCCACGCATATCATGTGAGGAGAGAGAAATTAGCACAGAGTCCGTAATTATATGTAAATTGGAAATACAGCATAACATCCATTTTAACCTATTTTACGTTTACATAATTCTATTTTAAGTTGTTCCTTCTTCTATGCGATCAGATTTTTAAAAAACCTAAAACACGACCTTTTGTAAGTTAGGAACCTGGTAAAACCGAAAAGATACCGTTCGCATTCCATTTTTAATAGATTTTACTCTAGAAAATTCCTTTTCAAAAGAGGACTTTAAGGACTTCGGTTATTTCCGAAAATTTAAGTGAAAAACTTTTTATGCAATTAACTTAAATATGCCATAGAAATTTTAATGGTGGTGTTTAACTAAAACCGCAAGAGCCATTTTACCGAGTCCAAAAGTTTAAAAAATGTTCCACGATTCCATATAAAAGATAGTTTGGAAGTTACTGAAATTTAAATACCAATTATGGCATTTATCCAACATTTTATTTTAGAGCTATGCTGTTCACAAACACACACCATACAAACATGCACGCACAAACAACACCAAAAATCTTTTTTTTTTCCTTCTTCATTTTTTTTATAAGACGGTGAATCAAAATATGCATTTTCAGTGAAAACATCACATCGAAATTGATGAGTCGACATGAAAAATTCAATGCCGCGGCCGGGATTTGAACCACGGTTCTACTGGTTTCCGTCCAGTCGCTCTTACCCATTGAGCTACCAAGGCCAATTTGCCGTCATATATATGAAATGACATTAAATTCTCCAATCGACTCATCAATCCAATACCGTAGCCTATATACAGCTATTGTGAAGAAATGATTAATTTCCATCAATTAACTTAAATAATAAGAGTTTAATGATGAAGCCTGAGACTCAAGTACTTACAATAGTAAGTCACCACAAACGTTGTATCTCGGATGCGAGAGCCCTTAGTGGTTTACCGGGAAAATATAGTCAATTGGAGAATTTAATGTCATGACGACAAATTGGCCACGGTAGCTCAATGGGTAAGAGCGACTGGACGGAAGCCAGTAGATCAGTGTTCAAATCCCTGCCGTGGCATTGAAATTTTCGTGTCTACTCTATCAATCCAATATCTTAGCCTGTATACGGCTAGTGTGAAGAAATGATTAATTTCTATCAATTAACTTAAATAATATCGAAACTTTGTGGACGAGCATGTTTCCTCTGTTTACTAGATAGGGCAAAGAAAATAAAAAATAGGCTATCTTATGAGTATAAGAATACATCAATGTGTTTTTCATCTCTGCCTTCCTCTTTCCCGTTTATTTCTGCAGGAGAACCATTATCTTGTCAACTCAAGATGGTGTATCCAGCACAATATCAAATTGTGCAGTTTTAAGGAAACGGGAGAGATAAAATTACGCCTTTTTAAATCTTAACTATCTTCTGTTGTTGCTTCAGCACTAGACAATTATGATGAATGTAACTTACAGATGCTGCTTAGCATCGGTTTTGTTCGTGTTTATTAAAGGGATCACTTACATTCACATTTTAATAAGTCAAAGCAATTCATTTCTATTATACAAAAACAAGGATGTGTTCTATTTAAGATTCTACAGAGAAGCAGTTTCTATCCCTTCCCCTCCTGTTAAACGGATGCTAATGTTATATGGTTTTTCGGATTGGGTGGGACTCGGCGGGTAAGCAGTCTCTAGTCACCCCCACCGAATATCTTCAATAATTTCTTCTGACATGTGTAAGTAGGTTAGTCACTTCCGTACCTTCTCAACTCTTTTTAGAAAACCAGGATGAAGTGCCACTCCTCGGTTGGCGTACTTCGTGGCTCTACAAGGGTAGAGCCCTTTGGCTTTGGGTGGACCTTCGGTATGAGTCCTATTCCCGAGGACATGCAAAATAGGTTGCATAACCTACAACCGTAGATAATCAACTACAAAGTTACTAACATTCTTTTTTAATGAACGCAATTTAAAACACGCTTCCTTTAAAAGTTCTCTTGTAGTCATTTTGAACGTTAGCAAGTATATTTCATACAGACAGTAAACGAACACTTTGTGAGAATTTTTAATATGTATGAATATACTGAAACATAAAAACTAGCACTTTAGAAGTACGTATACAACAGACAATAATTGATGCATGCATAATTCACCGAAGTAAATTAATATCATTGTACTAAAATGATGAGTTTTCTCTTTCACAGCTATTCCCTATACTGTCTGCCCGGCACAAGAACGCTAGCGTCCCAAACCCACACTACCTATCTACCAGCACAAGAAGGCAAGGTATAGGAATGTGTAACGTAATCACTTTTGCTGGTCGCATGGTGTTTATACTCGCCTTCCGAGTATGACAGGATACTACGTTCGTTTAAAATACACGAGAGTTGTCACATAATTCACCCATACATAATATCTATCACTACAGTTACTGCAAAAACCATTAGATCTGGCAACATGGGTGACTCATATGTACTCTCATGCACTCATTTCGTAGTAAACAGATCCACTAACAGAAGAGATAAACAGTTCAAAACCCTCTCCCCTTCATTCATCTCTTGCCTTCTTGTGGTGGGCAGACAGTACTTCTTACTCTTGTTTACTGCATGCTTTTGAATTCAACCACACGAGTATTTTATAGCTCGCTAAAATTCTTAATCGAAATTTTTCTCGCAATCTGTATGCAACTAGGAGAGATTATTTTACATTTTCCTTATCTTTAAAAACGTAGTATATTAAAAAATGTCATTTAAACTTTAGTTAAAACTAAAATATAGTGTCTGTATGTTTGTTTTTCATTCAATTTGAGCTCTGTTTACAGTTTTTAAGGATCTTATAGGCTATTTCTAGAAAATTCAAATTAATACATAAGGCACTTTAATCAAAACCATTACAGGTAAAATAGTCAATGATTTCAATAATAATTTTTGAGAAAAAAATACATTTTGAGAAAATTAAAATTTTTACTTCGTACAATATTTTGATTTCTGCATCGAAACTGGAAAAACCACAATTTTTACAAGTCTAAAACTTGTGCTGCACCAATGCCATTCACTTTTTTACCAATTTATTCTCCCTGATTAGACCCCAATAATGGTGACGAAACGTCGGACATCATCTCTCATATTCGTTTGTCGCCTCTGCTGTTTCCTATGTGCATTCACAAACGTTATAAATACCGGGATGTTTTAATGCATCCATAGCCGTGTCTTCTTTTCACTAGGTCCAATATTTTTCTCTTACGTTCTACCATAAGTGAAGTAACTAATTCTACAGCAACAATGGTATGAATTTACTTTTATGTCAGCACAGCTGATGTGTTTTGAGGTTCCAACCTTGTTACGCTCCACAAGAGGCTACTTCATAAGGGTGTGACCATCCCGTACCTGTATAGTATAAGCAACTGTCAAGGTATTTATCTGTAGGTAATATAATTCCGACTGATTGCTTTTTTTACGTGAATGTTTCGCCAGTTTTCTGCATAAACAGGAGGGTGAAACTGGTTTCTTTGATCCGTTTTCTAGGTGCCCTTAGGCACCTTCGTAGCTGACATACTGGCCCTAGGCAAGTACATTAACACATAGTTCAAGCAATGTTTCATTATTTAGTTCTGTATATAAAAAACGTAGAATTATGTCAATTAATTGGATACAAATACAAATATACTGAATATAATATGAGAGATAAAAGAGTATTTATTTAAACAATCATTCAACAACTCTGCTTGATTGCTGAAAAGTACAAAGGTTGAGATTAGAGGCCGGCTATGGGAGATTTTGAAAATTAAAAATAATTATATACATAGTAGATGAAAAGGAAAACCGCGCATAAAAAGTCATTTAAAATATCGTTCGCTTTATTTTATAAATGGCAGAACAGTATAATGTTCGAGATGAAATAATTAAACAACCAAAAGTTCTATTACTCATGCATTGTGTATAAGAGAGTTGGTTGATGTTTTAGCTATCACAGGGGAGGCGTATGCACACACTGTCTGCCTTTGAGTATTATTCTGAATTCGGGAGACCAATCCCGCGTAGACAGAACCATGCATTTCCAATGCACTTACAACTCAGAGTTCGCCTCTGCACTATTTATCCTACTTTAATGTCCGCACACATATTTTAGTTGCAGATGAAAGATGGCTACAGGGATTTGAGTGCCGTGCCTCTTTTGTGCCTGGCTTTTCATCCATAAAAGCAATTTCCCCCCAACTCTTCCTATATGTACATGCACCCACAACGGAACAGCTACCCTTCCATACCCCGACTAAACTTTTCTTCTGACTCCTCTATACAATGACGACCGCGTCGCGGGAGCACTCGTCAGGAAACGTAAGTGGAGGGGCTCATCTTTGAGGTTTTCACGCTGCTTCCTGTGATGAGGTGGACTTGCCACAGCTCCCTCAAAAATGTCACAAGTCCTCCGAATGCTTGTTAAGCGTCTAGTTTCCACGTGTCGAAATATTGCGCACATCTCTTAACAAAAGGAAGTATATAGATTCTAGAACTACGTTTCGATATAAGAAAATTCTTTTTCTTGTAGTTGTAGGATTAAAACATTTGGTGTGTTCCGGCTCCAAATATTGCAGCTGCATCCTTTTCTACCATAGACTTCCTGGTATCTTTTTCCATCCCTGGTCCATAGTGCAAACTTCTCCATGAAATTCTATTGAGACCCATTCTACAGATATTTTCGTATCATTGGCTTCTATACTGTTCTATTTCATCGTAAGATTAGTATTTACAGTTTTTTTTTACGAATATCTTCGCTTCGTTTTTTGTTCATTAATGTTTAGTTCATTAATAAATCATAGATATTTAATTTCTGCAGCTTCTATACTTTTATGTGTTCAGTTGTTTGCTCACAGCCCACATTTCTGAGCATACAATTATTATTTAGGCACAGCCAGTCAGAGGTGTTACCTTTCTTACTTTCTTCCCCAATGTTATATTCAGGGTGCCTCATAAATACGAATTCTGTCATTTATTACTTATACATCTCCTTATGCATTAAATCCTATAGCGATACCAAGATAAGTAAAATATTTTAATTGTTCTACTGTTCATTCATTCAATACTATTTTTGTTCTTCGTATTTCTTTGTCGCACTGGGCTATAACTTTTGATTTTATTGAAGAGATCTCTAGGTTGTAATCTATGCTATCGCACTTAATTTTAAAGATGGCTCTTTGTAAATCGTTCTCAGGAAACCATTATAGCCTGATGGTCAGCAAATATAGGGTAGTTAAATTATAATGAACCCAATCGCAGCCTTTCTATGCGCGAATTCGCCGGGGAACTTACGCCGGCAGAGGCGGATTTGAATCCTTAATAGATAACCTTCTGCTCTCAAAACAGGCAGCATATCTCGTGTAAATATTCTCGCTCACTCTCCGAAGCTCGGCAGCAGGTATTCTTGCGATTTCTTGCATGCTTTCCATAAGTTTCTGTATAGTATGAGGATTGAAACGATACACGTCTGTTGAAACTGAAGCTCTTATCGCTATAACACGTGTGCAGGCGTTAAAGTCAAATGACCCCGCTAAACGTGTGAGCCATTGTAACTGGTTTTTTCCGATCCCTAAAAAAGGATTTCATTGACCCACAGCTTTTGTTTTTCACTGATTGGTTTAATTTAACTGGACGTATGAATACAACAGTCGATACTGGGCTTCAGAAAAACCTGTGCTACTCGATTAAGCACCTCGTTATGACCAGAAAATTGGAGTGTGGTGTGCGATAAGTGCTAGAAGAATAATGGGGTCCATATTCTATGACGAAACAATGTAGAGCAATATCAGAGGTTAATTCTGAGGCCATTTTTCAATAGCTCGGCAACAGAAGAGAAATCGTACGGTTGGCTTCAGCAAGATTCTATAACAGCACATACGGCTGCCGAATCATTAAATGATTTATGCCAGAATAATTAGTGTTGATTTGTGGTCCCTTTGTTCTCCTGACCTAAATTGTTGTGACTTCTATCTATAGGGTTCTTTAAAAGACAAAGTATATCGTTCCTATTCTCGGATACTACTAGAACTTAGGGAAAACATTGTGCAAGAAATTACAATACAATAATTACAATAATACCTGCCGCTGAGCTTCGGAGAGCGAGCGAGAATATTAACACGAGAAATGATGCCTGTTTGAGAGCAAAAGGTCAACATTTCCAACATCTATTATAAGGTAAGGGGTCAAGTCCGCCTCTGCCGGTGTAAGTTCCCCGGCGACTGCCGGTTGTCTCGCGCAGTAGAGAGAGGCCGTGAGTGGGTTCGATTATAACCGCTATTGGTGTATCTGCCGAGATTTAAGTGTTAAAATTAAGGTCAGTTGGCATTTCTTGGCGACTTCTTTAATGTATAAATAACAGAATTTTATATAATTAAAACTGCGCTGATTAAGTATGGTCAATGATTTACAGGGATATTTAATATGTACATCATTACGCTGCACATGAAATGCTCAAATTTTGCCACTTTAATCAATATAGCGCAGCTATAGTTTACGTGCACTCAGCACTAAAATCCGTTTTCTGAACTATCCCTGGAGACCACTAGCATACGTTTCTCTTTGAATGAATCACTTCATTTTCTTGTATCTTATGTAACACGAACGAGGATGTGTACTCAAATATACATATAGCAAGATAGCTGGAGTTTCAGAGTTGCATGGTCTATTAGGTTTCAAAATGTGCATAGTGGCACTATTACTAGGACTTTATTAAATTCTTCTCTTCTGGATAAAAATTGTTTCCTTGATATAAACAATAAGAATTGCCGTTTCTGTCAAAATAGGATACTAATTTACTGCTAACTGCTTTTCATACGAGTATTAATCTTTATTCTTCTAAAAGTAAAACCAACAATTCAGAGATCAATGTATCCTAACGTCAACTGCAAGTGCAATTATTCCATAAAAAATAATATTTAATGTCTGTAAAATATTAATTGTACGAAGGGTGTCGGTTTCCATCCCCGGCTGACGAAGAAAATTTTTTCATTAGCCAAGATTGTTCCCCATTCTTCAGAGAATCTGGAATGGCACTATGAGATACAATGTACATTCGGTTCCCATATACGACGCCCCTATACCTTCAGGTGCATTTTACCAATCTTCTCAACGGGCAAGTACGTAGCAGGGAAGTGTGCGTGCGTGCATGTGCGTATGGAGCGTTCTACTTTTACTCTTCCAGCAAACAGTTACTTGGGTTAGGGATCTGAGATTTTAGGTGAAAATTATATTTTCACTGTTTTAATTAAATCACGTGCACCTGCAAATAATTTCAGCAAAGATTTCTTCCAATCTGCCATATTTAAAAGCCCAGCAACATGTTTTAATTTAACCGTACGCTGCCGTTTAATCTACCATTCTCTATGTGAGGTTTTCCCCCCGCTTTGAATTGTGCGAAATGTATTCCTTACATTTCAGCTTTATTCCATTTGTATGTAAATTTTCGCAATCTCAATGGTGCTATCTAACGTTTCCGGTACGTATTTTATGAATGTTTCAAAAAATGTTGCACTGATAAAATGGAATTTTAACATCAAGAACTTCACGAGAACTAAACATTTTTTCGCTGCAGAAAATAACAAGAACTGCAATCAATTACGTTAATTTTTTTCACTTTACTAATCACAAAAAACACTAAAATAGTTGTTTAAAATGTTAATGCACAATGCAGTTTTAAAATTCATTTTTTTGCACAAAATAAAAGCATTCAATTGGGTGGGCCACGCCGTGGTTCATTGGTTAGACCGCTTGGCTCTCACCAAGGCGGCCCGGGTTCGATCCCAGGCGACCGCAAAGTGAGATTTGTAATGGACAACACGGAGCTGAGGCGGGTTTTCTCCGGGATCTCCGGTTTCCCCCGCCATCTCATTCCACCGGTGCTCCATCTTCATCTCATGTATCATCAGTGTCATCGTCTGCGGTGCCATATGTAGTAAAAGCGGGCGTTAAACACTACACTGCACATTCAATTGGGTTATGTGAGAAACTACCTGAGCTTTTGCAGTTATTTCTTTGTTTACTCATACGTACTCCGTGCACCAATTTTCAAGAAAATAGCTTTAAAATCAAATAAAAAAATTCAATCTCAGTGTCCTATAGCTGTAGCTGACGCGTGCATCAGAAAAGAATAAAATTGTGGTTATGAGGGAAGCCAATATTCCATCTGAAGACATTAGTCATGTTTGAATCCAGATCTGTGCACATAAAATACACACCACTGCATTTGTGAAAACGTAAGCACCTTCCTCCTTGCTACACATACCTACTCAACCTGTGGAGGTCCGTATAAATGCCTCCCGAACGTGTGGTGACGGATTAAATGGAAGCGAGTGTACAAACGCAATATATGCAACACTACCTACATGTAATATGTTTCAAAATCAAGAGGGCGCCGATGTGACCAATGCAGTTAAGGGCGGGATATAAATGGAATAATAACAGAAACTAATGGATTCTAAATGTATGTGCATTAAACTGTAAGCCTCAAGCAATGTTTCCAATCAGAGTACTGCGTAATGTGCAACTTTTATGAACTATAACCCCCCAAACGGGAAAAAAGGTATAATATGCATTCCTCAGCTCCGCTAAAAATTAACGTTCAGTTCACAATATTTAAAAACAGTGGTACACAAACTGGAAGCTACTACGGTTTTGTAATTTGCAAAAATTATTGAAGGTGTCATAAAATGTGTCAGAATTCTATTTTTTTTAAATCTACTGGAATTTCTGTAGGTCCTAGATAATTTTTTTAAAATAAATATCTCCTGGTGTTTATACTTTAATACTTCCTATTTATTACGTATCTATTATTAAATAAAACCCATGGAATATTCTAGTTTATAAACGGCATTCGTTTTGATGAAGGAAATGTACTAAAACTGCTAAACTTCTCCAGCTGAGAAGTTATGCAAGCTCCGCAATTATGTCCCCCATCATTTGCCCCAAACATTTATATATGTTTATATATTTAGCATAAATGAAAAGTTTTCAAAGGACGTTTTTAGGGGTGGTGATTTTTTTGCAAAAGCGATATAGCGCGTTAAAGTGCGAAATTGACTCAAAATGCGATATAAATGAGAAATCGAAGAATATCCCAAGTAATTATTTTTTCCCAATGTTTTTCTTCTGGAAACTTTGACTGAAGAGTCCGTAGAACCTTTACATGTTTAGAAAGTTATAAAGTAAGTCACCACTCTTCTGGAATGTGGAAAGCAACCCTTCCCGCCTATTGTTCCACCATTGCCCATATGAGGTATGTTTGGTACTGCAGCGAGTTCAGTTGTTTTACAAAAGCGATCCCTCCTACGACGCCTAATGACTGTCATAAATCAATCTTCACAAACCAGTTAACGGAAAATTTCAATTCTTGTCTCTTAAAACCAATAGCAATCCTAATTTTAAGGAAGTGATTAACACATAAATCCTTTCATGGAAGTGTTGAAAACAGTGTTGTTGTATAAATTAAATTAATTGGGAGTTGATTAATAACACAAAACAACACTCACTTTTAAACTTTCCCGGAACTAGTTTCTGAGGCCTTCCCTCTATCTTCAGCCGGACATCGACTGGTTCTCATTCGTGTAGCTGGCAATATTTTGTCATCGGTCTCCTCTGGTGGCGGTTCGAGGAACTTGCTGAACAAATCTTTCTGGGGGATGTCGAAATTGAATACTTTGTTCCTATTTTTTGAAATAAGGATTTGTTCCCATGTGGACAGTCCTTCTTTTCCCGATGTATGTTTTAGTAATTTTGGTTCTGGATTTATGTTGTGGTTTTTTTCCCCCCAAAAATGCGTGGCATCTGCTGATTTTTCTAATAAAACATACAACAGGAAAAGAAGAACTGTCCACATGGGAACAAATCTTTATTTCAAAAAATAGGAACAAAGTATTCAATTTCGACATCCCCCAGAAAGATTTGTTCAGCAAGTTCCTCGAACCGCCACCAGAGGAGACCGATGACAAAATATTGCCAGCTACACCAATGAGAACCAGTCTATGTCCGGCTGAAGATAGACGGAAGGCCTCAGAAACATGTTCCGGGAAAGTTTAATAGTGAGTGTTGTTTTGTGTTATTAATCGACTCGCAATTAATTTGATTAACACATGTTAATTCCAGTTGGAGTTCTCAGTTGCCAAAGTTCCGATTTTCATTGTTCTGTTCGGTTTTACGCGTAACTTTCATTCATTCTATGCGTAGGTCACGTCAGTAAGTGCGAGGCTAATTTTGTGCTTTTTGTTTTTATAGTGCTAATTTTACATCGATATGCATATTTTATCTTTTTTTGTAAATGAGGTAACTGGTTTCCTCTGTAGTAGGCCGCGCCGTGGCTCAGTGGTTAGACCACTTGGCTCTCACCAAGGCGGCCCGGGTTCTATCCCAGGCGACCGCAAAGTGAGATTTGTGGTGGACAACACGGCGCTGGGGGCGGGTTTTCTCCGGGACCTCCGGTTTCCCCCGCCATCTCATCCCACGGTGCTCCATCTTCATCTCATGTATCATCAGTGTCACCGCCTGCGGTGCCAGATGTAGTAAAAGCGGGCGTTAAACAATACACATTTCACATTTCTGTTTGTAGTAGAAACGTTAGGGACCTCATCCATGTCTGCGCACGTCGTCACCCAGATATTGCTCCTCATCCCTCGCACCCTCGGGTCACTTCAGAAACACAAAGGCCTCGTGTTGTTCTGCTCCGCTAATGTAATATGTACCTTTTCCCCTAACAATAAAATGAACCGTGTTTCGTTCTACACACGTAAATGGACGGCTGATGATTACTATTCTCTCTGCGCTCTGCTAGTGTTACTGGGTAGTAAAATTTACGAGCTGTGAGGTAAATAACATTGCGGTAGACGAACCTACAAACTGCTTTTATGATTCTCAATGGCCTCTATTAACACGTGGAACACGGTAATTGAATCCAAAGGCGTGAGCTGTTCCACGTAGTTTAAAAACATGCAGATGTATACGTAATCTCAAAAGAGTCTAGTGGACCCAAACCAATATAGTTACTCATACACCCTTTGTTTGCTCCAGCCAGTACAAGGCTTTTGATAGGAGTTGGGTTGTTTGCCGCGTCATATCACAAAGCACCGGATTTCATTATTTCCAAAGCATTCTTACTATGCCTGTTTTCCTACGTGGTTCATGCTAAGCGAAATGAACAAATGTTCCGTTACACACTGCTTTAAAGCTACGGGGACGGGATACAGTAAGCTAAAGAAATAATGTATCATTAAAAAACAAAATTCTACGTACTACCAAACAAATTTCTCTATCAATCACAAATTCCACTAATAGATTATATACACACGCACGCACACACGCACACACACATGAGCTGTGATAAAAGGTAACGGTAATTTTTATATTTTCCCATGTTTCATGCATCCATTTTCAAAACTTTTTTTTTTTTTTAAGTTTGTTGGACACATTCTCGAAGCGTTTTTGCATTTTCAGCTGTTTTTAATATTTAGTTTATTACTGATAGTCGATAAAATTACATTTGTTTTTGGTTGCTCGGCAAAATTTTACTTAAACTGTAATAAATTCTGCTTATAAAAGTGAATAAAGTACAACACCGCTTTTCAAATGTTGACTGTGGCCTTTGGCGAACCTACCAGTAAGACAAGAGTTTAAGAGTGGTAGAAACGTTTCAAAGAGGGTCGAGACGACCGCTCTGGACACCCTTGCACATCAATTGTGACGACAATGTGGAGTAACTAAAGAAAATCGCTGAATCACCAGCAGAAAGATTTGACTAGAAATATGGTCAAACCACTTGTGCAAATTGCATTATGCTAGTGTTCTTAACCACACCTCAATGCTTAATTTTTTAAAGGAAGTCGTGTACCTCGGTGGGGTAAAACAGAAAAGCTGAAGGAGCTGAACACCATAACAAAATGTCAGTTCCAGAAGTGCCTTCCAGATTGGAACAACCGCTGGCATAAGTGAGGGGGCTTATTTTGAAGGGGACAAAATTTATGTTCACAAACAAATAAAAAGTCTTTAAGAAACAAGAAAATTCCCGTCAGTGTATTATTACACGTCGAAACATGTAGTAAAAAGAAACTGTGACATTGCATCCAACATTTCGACACCAATATTTCGAAGAAAATACATGTTTTGGACGCTCTTGATTTACATTTTAGACAAATTTCCGCACGCACCTATGTTCTTAAATTAACATCTTCCAAAGTATCATATCAGACGCTGAATGAAATGCATGAAATGATGCTCAAAAGAGCTCAGAGTCCATAGCGCTTAAGAGTTACCTGACATTTATCTTTCAGGACAAGGGAAAACTCCGATATAAAAGTCTCATCCAAATACTTCCCTGACCGACATTCGAACTCGAGACCTCTTGAATGTGAGGGATGCACGCTTATACGAGTCATATCGGACGAGGAATAAAATGGGTGAAATGAAGCTCAAATGATCCCAGGGTCCATAGAGCTGAGAGTTATCTAACATTCGCATTTCAAAATAAGAGAAAACCCCGAGTAAACGCTTATCCCGATAACTCATCCTAAGATTCAAATTCGGGAGCTCGAATGTGAGGCACGCATGCTACCATCACGCTACAGAGGCGGACAAGTGTGTGCATGTTAGAGGGTTGCATTCTCATACAAACTATCGTCCGTAACTCAGCGAGCTACCCTAAGTTATATACGACAGCCCAGCGGTTACGGCCAAATCACGGCTGTTCACAAGCAATTGTGATGTTGACCAGTATCATTTGTACAGTAAAGCAATGTTTGTTTTCTTGTCGGACGTTAAGTTCACTTCGTACTTCGGAACTTAGTTGAAGTAGCAAGCAGGCCCCTACCAGCATTGAGGCATTGTGACTATTGATCTGAAAGTTCGAACACTACAGGCCTACACCAATCTTCAATGACATGATCGTTTCCTCAAGCAAAATTTAATCGTTTACGACATGTTCGATTAAAACCTGAGTGTGAATATGTGCTGGTTTGCACGTAATATAGTGGGGAATTGCTTTCCCTGTATGAAAGCGTATCGAAAACGTCTTTTTTATTATTATTATTTTAAAATATACATCTAGTTGTGTATATGCATATATACATATACATATATATATATATATATAGTTCTTATTTAACCGTTTTTATTGGTTCCGTTTATTTTAAAATCTATTTTCTTTAGCTTCACACAGACCTATACATACACAAACACCCAAAGATGGGACTCGAACCCGCGACCCTCTACGCGGCGGAACGCTGGAGACTTAGGCTCTAACGACCTTGGCTACGACAGCCGGTTCGTTGTTTACATGAATAGTAAAAACTAAGAGCAAAGTTTTAGATGGAAGAGGGAGTTTTAAACTATTGTAGTTTCAAATTTCAAATTATTGCTGCCTAGGAACCTTACTCTTTTGTCTGAAAATTGTTATCTATACTATCTATCAATACATTTCGGTCTCTATTGAAAGCTAAAATAAAGGAAGAAAATAAAAATATAACAAAAATAAAAATATTTAATACAAATCCAGTCCAATATCCTTGTTCAACAACTTTGTTAATTCTTCTTGGCAAGTGCAGTTCAGACTGAATTGTGTTGTCTTGAGTGTGCAATAGAGATTTAAGTAAGTGTTAGCGCAGCGCTAATCTTGACAGACCAGTCGTGCTTGTTCCGAGTCTGAGCAACAGCGAAATATGTATAACGTTCATTTCATTTCCTTTTTATCCTGCTCGTGAAGAGGACTTACACCCCCCCAGAACTCATATAAATGGATTCCTGGGGTTAGGTACCTGTAGAGGACCAGAGAATGTCCACCCCGATACCTGGTATGCGGGTGAAGAAATGATATAAAATGTCGGTGCAATGGATTAAAGTAAAACTGATTATGAAGCAATAGAAAGAATGGCAGAAGAGACTAGAGAAACCGGAGAAAATTCAATCAGACTCCGCTTCGTCTACCATTTGACCCTTTGAGATCGAATCCGGGCCACCTAGGTGAGAGACGAGCTGTCTAAACACTCGGCCAGGGCCCCACCCCCTAATTTCTTAAGAGGCAAATAAAATGTGTTTTTCATAAATGGTGTTTTCATTTGGTTACAATATTTATACTTTCCTCAAATAGGAAGTCTTTCACTTTCTATGTCACAGCCGTGCAAAGGAAATGGAATTTCACATTTCAGATATCCCCAATCTCTTAAAGGAATTGACTGTCTTTTAAAGCTATTCGTTATTTCCTCTAGCGAGGAAATATGTCATAACATAATTTTTGCGAATGTTAATTTCAAATAGCATGAAATAGAAGAACAAACGTTTGTAAGAATTTTTGTATAAAAATAGAGAAGATTATGTAAGTGCAAAAAGGCCGAATGTAAACATTCCTAGTAATATTTCCTGTTTTATAAATACGTTTCATTGAACTCTTATCACTATTTGTAACATAGGTTAACGCTAACGCACCAAATGAGATCTCTGCGCGATTAGGCATGAGAATTTCGGAGGTCTGCGTTTCAAATCCCAAAGAACCATCCTTCTTGACAGTGTTCTTTTTATTTTAATTTTACGATTTTAGACCATAGAAGTTCGGTTCCCAAAATCATTTGATTGCATGTATCAACGTCATCATCACCTGTGGTGCCACAGTTAAACTATTTTAAAAAAAGCTGCTAAAGAATGTTTGGGACCGATAGGTTCACCTTAAAGCAAAATGATCAATACTCGCTTACTTAAAGGGGTTGCACAGAAGTCACAGAACCTAGATGAGACCAAGATCAGAAACAACAATATTGCGCAGCAATGGCTTTCGAAAGGTACAATTCGGTTCGTGGCTTATACCTATGTCTATTTCATTCCAAGGTAGCTACAGAGTAACGAAGCAAACCTTGCACCTCAACGTCATCACTTCCAGAAATTTAACCCAATATTGGTATACGGTTAACAAAAGTTTATGGTCTATCTTGCTAACTATAAGCAACTAAAGCACTCGGTTAATAATAATAACCCATGGCGCGACAGCCCTTGGAGGGCCAAGGCCTACCAACCCGACTGCCGGCCTCACGCCCACTTACGCACGGCAGAGGTGGACGATCATCCAACCGATACGGGGAGGAGATGTGGTCAGCATCTCAGCATCCCCCAGCCGTAATTGTTGGTTTCCGTGACCAGGGCCGCTTACCTAGCGTAAGCTCCTCACTTTCCTCACGATGCTGAGTGGGCACCGGTCCTATACCCGGGACCTAAAATCCCCACCACATGGGTGGGATCGAACCCGGGCCAAAGCACTCGGTTACAGGCATTAATATTGGATTTCTGCTAATATTGTTCATATTAAATTTTAAAAATCTGATATGTTTTGTCCACATGAAGTTTCTGCCTATTATTTTTATTTAACTAACACTATTCTTACGAAACCACAATGTTCTATACAACTCATGTTTAGCCTCTATGGCTATTTCCAAACCATTCTTTCAATACCTTTTCTACGTACTTAATTCAAACTTATTACAGCAACACTACTGAAAAAGGACTTCTATGTTTCGTTACTCAAGACTTATTTTTTATTTGAATGGAAAAAGGGAAAGAAGGGAAAAATCACAAAAGGTTGAACTATGTTAAATGAGAAAGGGCCAAAATTGCAACACAGAAAGCTTGGAAACGGGTAAGTCTACGATAAAGGATGGCATTTCAATCAAAGTCCTTGCAACTAATTTTGAGAAAATCGCGTAACGAAATAGTTGTCTACGTAAATGGTAGTCTTTTAAAAATATCATGTCTCATCCTTGGATATGCAAAACCTATTACCAAGTTTATACTTATTTGCTTTTTCGTTTTTAAGTGATGATGTTCCAGATACAACACAGATCAATATTTATGTAGGGGAGACCGGGGCAGGTTGACGATGTTAATCATTTTTAATTAATTCATTTTTTGAGGCAATTTCGTTTTCTTTGCACGAATCACTAGAACGGCCTTTTGTTGTGTTATACAAATTTGGATATATTTTTATTTTAATATCATCAACATTATTTTGCCATTTTTAAGAAGGCATGCACAAATGCCATCTTGACCCGATATCGGGGCAAGATGACTGAACATGGAGCAAGATGACAGTTCTGATTGAAGTTCAATATATTATTACTATTCTTAGAAAGAATAACACAGTACAGTGATTATTTAATACATTGTTACCTATTTTCAACTGAATAATAGCGATATAATGGTTACAAATAGAACATTATCATAATAAATTAATACAACTTCAAATCAGCAGCTTACCTTATCAAACGTCACAAACAAATATTCCTGCTTGAGCAGTTCTCGTGCCACCATGCCTGGCATTTGCCACACTGTATCCAGTCTTTTAATGGAGGATCAAAACGTTCTCATCACAAGCATGACACTGCACTGTACTTTCTTTGGAAGTTTGGGCTGACAACATGGCTGTCAAAAGTTGAAGCTTCATCCTTTTTGTACAGGAATTAACAACACCTTTTTCTGAAATTTGAGACTCTCGTTTATGTTGCTTTAATTGTTCTTATGCCACATTTAGTGCTTCTTTCTAAGCCAACATTTCTTTCATCGGTGAGCTTGTTACGATGCTTGCACACTGCCTGTGACTCTTTTTTTCACTGATGAGTTTTAAGCAATAGTTTGGGAATCATGTAGTATGACAATCACAAAATAAAATAAAAAATGAATTAAAACACAAGAAGAAAACACTAAAAAGCCCTAGGGGCAAAATAACGAGATTGTTAACTTCCCCAGTCAACTTGCCCCGATCGGGAGCGTTAGAAACCTTTGATTATTATAATACGATTAACAGGAAATAAGTATTAAATAGAGACCGCGAAAAGCATGTCATATAAAATAGTAATGAATACAAAGAATAATCAACTATATTACCTATCGAGATCTTATGACGAAGGTCTTGAAAATTAAAACATATCAGAGAAAAACGCGAACTACATCTAACAGACCACAAAATGGCAGTAGCCGTCTCACTGTACAAGTTCTTAGTGCCTAGCAATGCGGAGCTATTCGCAAGGTGATACTAACTCCTAATACGAACTTAAAGTAGCTCGTTCGTCATCTTGCCCGGCTCGTCAACTTGCCTCGGCCTACCCTACATCTTTTATATTTAGGAAATTTGGATATTGACTTTTTGGGTGGACTGCAAAGGTACGAAGAGTCCTCTACTTTCTGTAGATAACTAGAAGAGAAAGTGAAACAAATTTTCACGTTAACAGTTGCATGATAGAAACATTATGGCAAGTGAAGAGAAACTGTTTCCTGTTCGCTCAAATCATTGTTACCTGCTATATCAGCATTCAAAACTGACTTATATGCTGTGAAAGCATACTCATTCTAAGCCCTGGCTTTCTCATTCTCTATATGAAACGTTATGAAGTCCTTGTAAGGCAAAATACCCTCCGAATTTAGCCATATAAGTGCTGCAAAACAATTGGTTCCATCTCTTGAAAGTTAACTATGAAATAACAGAAAATAATGTTACACTAAACCGAGCGCAATTGCATTTTTTATTGAAAATGTAAGAGAACAGGAAAATTGAGTCCCAAATTGTTGCTCCAAGAGTTTAGTTCTGCTTCCTGATTGGGTTAAAGCATTTCATTACATGGCTTTCGTGGTTCCATGGCCACTATAAGAGAAGTCATAAACTTTCTGGTAAACAAGAGACAAAAATACAGGCTGATTGCCAGTGAATTGCTTTCAGTCTGCAGAATGAATAGATGTCTGAATATATACTTCTTTAACTGTAATTCTGAATTGTTTTTGTTTGAAAACAACTGGCGGGGAAACACGGAAATAAGGAACATTACCATCAAGATACCGCAAAATGAAAAGGAATTCATGGCAGAATTGTACTGGTATAGCTGTGTGCTTCAGTTGCACATTGCATTTAAGAGATGTTCTTGAAACAAATATGTTTCATTCTTAAGTAGGGGAGGAGATCCGTCCCCTTCAGCTGCCGTGGTGCGAGCGCTGCGGACCCCTAGCACTTGTGGTACCTCTGACGTTACTAGAGGAATCTCGGGCCGAACATTCGAGCCCCTCCCTGAATGAGAGTTGTTCGAATTGGGTTGGACTCGAGGGGGCAGTGTGTTCCCGTTACCCGCGGGAAATCGGGTACCTCCGACAAGGCTACAGCCGCCCGGAGGGGGTAGAGGGTTGCCTAAAATGTCCCGGGTACTAGCCTGCAGAGCTAGCAGAAGGTCTGCTAGATCACAAAGCGGCCCCACCGAAGTTTTAAGGTAGTCTTCCCTGTGGGGTTGACGTAAGTGGCGTATCCACTTCCACCCGTCTTGACGTTGTCGTCGATGGGAGGAAGGGGGGGGGGGCTTCCTAGACTCAAGGTATTGCCCCAAGGAAAGACCCCCGGAGTTTTCCATCGCTCCCGGGTAAGAGAGGCCGGAGTCGTCGGATTTTCGGGTAGACCTCACTGAACATTTGACTTTCGCACCTGGAGCTTATTTATATTTAAATTAATTGTAAAAGCTTCTGGGCTAGAATGCTGTAGTCTTTTACTAAATCATTTATCATTTACTGACTTTCGTTACACCAAGCAATAAAACCACCATGTGATGAACATACGAGGGAGAAACGAAAATATCCAGAACTTCAGTCTGAATGCAACTTTCTAATGTTTGCCTAGTTAATTGACAAGAGGTTTGTTCGATTTTCTGTAACAATTACCACTATTTGAAGATTTTGTATTCACCCAAAGATGAATTGCACTTAAGAACATTCCAGGCTATGACATTTTACGATTTTAAACCTTCATTAACGTCTAAACAATACGAGGAAGCACCAGCAACAGTTTATAATTGGCCTAGCAATTCAAAAGTGTGGTTTTTATTCTTAATGATGAATTTTGTGGACACCCAAAACTGCTGCTAGAACCAGCCTTAGAACTAGACTTGATGTAAATAACTTGTTCAAGCTGAGGGTCAAATTATAATAGTAACAATAATTAACAATAAATATTACCATAAAAGCTGATAATAAAAGTTAATGTTAATCTGCAGCTGTATCTGCAGCTAAGGTGTGAAATCTGAGTCCTAATATAGATATCCTCTCTGTCAAAATTATACCTATATAATTTGTTTAATAGTTAATATAAAGCTTAGCATAAATGTTATTTATTGAGGCTTTGTTTATGTAAATTATTCATTTTGTCGAATATATATTGTTAATTCCGTGATTTCTTGTGTATTTGTGAATATAGTTTACACTGTAATGTGCATATGTCCGGAGTTATAATTAAAAATATCAGAATAGAAGCACTGCAGAAACCTGATGGCCAACTATTAGAGCTGCTGTCAATGAAAAGGATTTCTTATTTGTTAACATAAACAATACAGAAATAACAGCTAAGACTGCTTGTTTTCTTATCAATTAGAGGTTAGCTTTTGCCTATAAGAAAATTTTGAAGAAGGAAGCCATTGGTTGATTACTTCTCATTCATCGTACACCCGTTCAATAATGTACGAGTATATTCCAGGCTTACGAATCATTCATAATCATATGATAGCTGCAAAAGTATTAATTAGCCGCCGCGTTTTTTGTTGACGACTGTTCTATAACATAACCGAAAGAATTATAGTGCGATCCATATAAACCTGAACCATTTCAATAGGTCATAGCTTTTGAACCAATAATAGGACACCCGTACAACTTTGGAAGAATATAATAGACAATTAGGATATTACATTACAGTATTTATATCTCAGAGAAAATGTTGGAAGTGTCCTCCACCAGCATCTACACATGTTTGCAGATGTTTACATCCATTGGATGTAAAAAGGGCTCACGTGTGTCACTCTGTTGCCCTCCCAGTTCTGTTCACTGATAAAAAACTGGGTGTCAGTTGGATTAAGCGCAAAGTAATCATGATTAACAAGTCCTTCTTTCGGAGTCGGTCTGTGCTACTATGAAGCACCCACTTCCGGCCCGATATCAAGGAGCACCTCCACCGGTCACTACCGTGAAACACGCCTCACTTTCAACACAAGCTCTATACTATTAACACTGGTATAATCTCTTACGGCTTCCCATTTTAGGTCAAGCAGCCTCAATGGAGTTAGCATAAATTCAGGGACTTATGGTTTAATGCACCGGGCTCCAGTGGTAATATGTCGAGTCTTGCTGTACACCGAATACATGCGGCCACTGCAAAATCCACTGGGACCCAGTCATAGAAGGGCTACATGGAAAGGAAGGGCTCCGCATTTAATGTCACACAAAAGGGATAGGGGCCACTCAACCTTCACGCCTGAGACCTCCGTAGAGCATACAAGTTGGAAACCACCAAAATTGTGGAATACGAATCAAGAAACCGGACAGATTCCTAAATCTTAGCACTTAATCCAAATGCAGCAATAAGCTTAGAAAAGGAAGAAACTATAACTGAAGAACGTGACTAAAACAAGGGTAGGAATGAATGAAAATTTTCATGTTGACGATGACGACGACGACGACGACGATGATGATGATGATGATGATGATGATGATGATGATGATGATGATGATGATGATGATGATGATGATGAGTTGCTGAGGTCTCCGAGTACGCCAAACCCAAACTCCTTTTAAGTGAAAGACCTGGGTGGTTTTCCAGTTGAGCATCAGTACTGCTGATGCTGATCAGTACTGATCAATGCTGCTTATCGAAATGCGCTGTTTAGGGTGCATCTTATTTTAAGATTAAAGTAGAAGAGATCTTTTAAAAAGTTTAATTTTATAAAATATAGAAACACAAATGCACACTTACCAGGATTGTGAACTTTCCAGTGTCAAGCTCACTCTTGAGGGGTTCCCGGGAAGGATCGAAGCGCACGAGACCCTCCCGATGTCGAGTCGCTTCATGTTGCTCGTATAGAGCCACGGCGCGGTTCACGTCGAATTTACGCGCTGCTAGGAACTTAACGGCTGTCGCCCACGACACGGGCCCGGCACTTCGTCTTCTCCTCAGCCTGTTCACTACATCTATGAAATTCTTCGTGGCCTGCAACAGATATCCATAAATAAATAATCTAGTATACCTTCTTTACTTTGGCTACATCCTTTGTTTTAAGTACAACTCACTAAACATTTATGACCATTTTTCTAAGCTTAATCTGAATTTTTAACATTTAACACAGTTTACAAAAACGTTGTCCTTTATTCCTTGCCTTCAATCAGAATTGCTTGGATATGTTCTTGTACTGTGCTGACACACGTCGTAGTGATTCCAGTTCATGAGAGACACAAAATTCTATTCAACATGCTCCAAAGAACTTTCTGTATACAGTATTATCATTAATCCCAGCACCACGTAATTGCTACTTTGATTAAAACCAACATCAATTAGGTACATTCTACCTCATCTTCTTGATTAGTCGCCACCCTTACTTTGAATACGACCGAGTAATTTAGGTACAACTGTTAGGCTTCCTTACGTCCAAAACCAACACAAATAGTGGTTTAAGAACTAGCAGGCATACCAAGTTTTGCGCTGGTAGTGATTTCTACTATTTCATTTAACACCCTCCTCGTTCTCAGAATAATTGCAAATTGACTAGAAGGTGTGAAGTGCCTTCCAAACTTCAGAGCGTTATAAATAATTTAATATCTCAGCTACGGAAAAACTGGGGTATTGGTCAAACTTCGTGATTTGCTTTTCACTACGTCCATTTACAGATCCAGTTAATGATTTGTAACTCTATCAATATATCTTCGAATAGTTGGTGCAATTCAATTATCAAAGCATTAGGACTTTTTTAAGACCTAAGACAGTAGAGAATTTAACGACTTTGCAGCATGACCATATTCAGTTCTTAACTATAGGAATTCAATAAAAAAGCTTATAGCTCTTGGTTGCATTGCAACAATAGGTTTTCGCAATCACCAGATGTTGACCAAACCTAATTTTGACTGCGGCTACTCTAAATATGTTCTTGACACACCCAATAATCCTATTACAATTGAAAAATATTCTCTCGCAAGAAATATTCAATATTCGAAGATATAAACAGAAAATGTTGTGCATAGTGTTGTAGAAAGAACGAATTTTGACGTCTAAAGTTATATAAAAATAAAACTCCACTGTCTGCCCAAAATGAAATATTTTCTTCCTTACATTTTAAATAGTTAACTTTTGCTGCACTTTCTTTGCTTCGTTGTGCAGCATTATATGCCAACTCTAAGTTAGCAGATGGGGTTGAGACCCCGCACGTGTTCATCGTCAACACTTGGAAACAAAGGGGCGTATCTTGAATTGATTTTTAACATGGGGGAAACGTGTAGCACTGCACCTAGCAACCCCTTCCTGGTTCTTCCGTGGCTCTTTAGCATGTTGTCAACCCTAGCCCTACACACGACGAGAAATCACGTGAGGTAGCAGCAAATGGTCCTTCATGAGGAACTTCTTAAGCTCTAAAATCCAGTCCTCTCAAATTTTATAAAAGCATGTGAATACTTTCTATATACATTTTGAATTTAAAATGCACACGATGCAACAATTTCATTATACCATATGAGAAAAATGTATGATTTTCTCTACTCTTGTACAGATTCTTCCTACAAAAGTTAATTCTTCTATTTCCTGTTAATCCAGATAAACATTTGCATAATTATACGTAAGGCAGGATTAAGTAACTGTCAAATAGTTTCATCCATATGTGATGACTTTGAAATTCCGTTCTCATTGCACAGCCAAGACATTAAAAAACGAAAAAGAAACTGAACAAATTGTTCCAATTTGAAAATTTTAATAGTATTCGAAAACTGAAACAAATGGAATACAATGGAAATGATTTTCTCTACAAAAATGACTTTCCATAAATATTAAGCTTAACGAGATCTACTTCTTTTCGCTGTAAGATTTTGTCTTCTCTTACGTTTTACCCTCACTTAGAATGCAGAGGACTTCAGAAATCATTTAAGAAAATTCAAGATTGCACTTCATATGGCACACAGTTACCTTGTACACCATTTTAATGAAACTCTTAATACCATTTTGAAGAAGAATTTTTTTTTCCTATAAAGCATAGTTGGGCTGGAGTAGAGATGTTCTTAAAAATCGTGTCCCTCCTTGAAAGGTGCTGAACGAGTTTGATTTTCAACGGAAGTTTCGTTTTTAGGTTATGTTGTTCGGACGCACGTACGCACACTTCAATCTGGGTGGCTCGGTTGGTTGGTTGGGTGCTGGACAACTCTAAGGTTACGAGTTCAAACATGGCCCACACCAATGGATTTTTAAGTGTGCTTTAAAGCAACAGCGCCATGTCAGAAGATTTACTATTACCTATGTTAAAGAACTTCTGCGGGTAGAATGTCCCGCACACGGACGGCGCTGATATGTTTCTGGCAATTAGCAACACCTAAACAAAGAGAGAAACATAATTTACACACATGCACCTATTTCTGAAAACTGCTTTTTTTTATTCAGAATATTTCCGTGAAACCTTAGTGTTGAATTTTTGGGTGGAATGCAATACCTTCAGTAGCATTATGAACAGTTATCATTTCTAAACGGAGGAAAGAAGTCAACTTGGGTGTCAACAGTTCAAAATGAATCAATGAATGAACTCACGAAACAAAGAATCAATCTATATGACAAAGATTTTATATAGGTAATGGAAAATCACAAATGTTAATTGGCAAAATTTCTTATTGTAACAAGACGTACTTAACATATTTTAACAATACATACAATTAAGTAGTGTTCTCTCTCTCCTCTGGTTTATCATTTGAACAGAAGTATAAACAATTCATTCCGATTGAAGAGAACCTTACATGCTGCTTGCTCATAAAAAAGCTATAAATGTTACTTGTATGCAAATACGTATCTTAAACAACTTTTATTTTAATAACATTGTTATAGCTTATTTTCGGAAAAGTTCAAAATAGTGAAAAATTCCATGCAAAGATAGTTGAGGTCGCACCCTTGGAGGATGTGAATTTAAATGCCATGTTTGCAATTTATTTGACATAAAATATTTTGTTTAACCGCCCTCTTGCACTTTCTCTTTGTCTCGCACACACAGATAGGCGTGAGCAGACTTTTTTTTAAACGAAAATATCTTTTTTTATATATATTCACGGGGCTGTATTTCTGATGAAATCTCAATACAAAAATTTTAAATAGTATATGGTGAGTCATTTATTCATTATAGGTAAAAGCAGAGAGAAATGAAGAAAAAGAATCTGTTACATTGACATTCACGCGACGACATACCAAAGCCCTGAGGACCGTGACAACGGAGACTGGTTTGAATTCAAATGCTTCCAAAACAAACTTCAGAATATAATGCAGAGCGGCAAAGGACATTCTACTCCTTTTGGTACAAATAAAGAAACTATTGCACCATTTACACTATGGGTAAAATAAGCGTTCATTGCATGTATAGAAAATTAAACCGATTTAACCAATATAAAAACCAATATTTATCGTGATTAAAAAGCTAGAAAGAAAGAAAAACAAAAGCTTCTTAATTAGACAACAGTAAAGTACCATGCCACGACCGAGACTCGAAAATAGCTTATCGAACTACGCTCTTAAGTGCTGTTGAATAAGATGAGGGGTAAGCTAATCATGACAACTTAACAGGCAGGGAATGTTCCCCCAAGTGAAATTGGAAATCCAAGAGATGTGAAAATATACGACATAAAGGAGGAAAGAGAAAATAAATGCAATTTGAGGAAAATGAGAAAATGCTATTAAATGTTAGACATTTCTCCATTGGTTCCCTATATATAATAGGTTATGCAGAAAAATTGAGAACTATAGGAGGTAAAATCATTCCAATAATACGATTCTTCCTGGCCCGCAAGGCCGCGCCGTGGCTCAGTGGTTAGACCGCTTGGCTCTCACCAAGGCGACCCGGGTTCGATCCCAGGCGACAGCAAAGTGAGATTTGTGATGGACAACACGGCGCTGGGGCAAGATTTCTCCGGGATCTCCGGTTCTCCCCCCCCCCCCCCGCCATCTCATTCCACCGGTGCTCCATCTTCATCTCATGTATCATCAGTGAGACCGCCTGCGGTGCCGTATGTAGTAAAAACGGGCGTTAAATACTACACTTTTTTTTTCCCTGGCCCGCCCCCAACAAGCTAAATACGCTCAAGAATGTAAACATTACAGGCATTTCTAATATCCAGCTTTTCTATGGTATCTCAAAGATCATGGAGAGGCAAGGAACCCCAAATGGTCACTTTAATGCCCGGAGGCGGTATCGAAGGCGATTCAGCTTTCATGCAGTAGGTCAGAATTGCTTAGTTCTAACTACAACGTAATAATTTAGCACTCATATTGATGTTATTTTGAAATTAATAGAGGGCAATATGATGTTCGATCCTTGAGACAAATGTCACAGAACTCCGCGAAGCCGCTATCCTAAAGTTATCTTAAAGATGTAAGCGATCCCCTGCAAGAGGATTGATAGTCGGAAAGTCAAAGGTACCATCAGGGCCTGATTGTCCTACACAGAAATAAAAACATATCACTCAGCCTGCTCCAGTCTGCAATGTCCAACTTAACATCAATGTATTTGTATGGAGTTTGTCAATAGAACATATAGATCACAATTTCTAAAAGTTTAATAGGTGTACTTTGTTGTACGAGTTGATATTCTTCTCCAATGTGTTACAACCTTATAAATTTCTCTACCCAAAATCGTTTGTTTTTATACATAGCTTTGTAGCTTCCTGCAAAATATTCCTGGCTGGCCCCGTAGCTCAGTTGGTAGGCCACCTGCCTGCCGTGCTAGGGGTTCCGGGTTCCATTCCCAGCTGGAGGTGGGGATTTTTCTCCGACCAAGATAATTTCTCATCTTCCCCAGTCTGGAGGCATGAATGAGAGTGCGAATGTGTGCGTGATCCAATGATTAAACCCAACGAATACGAGTTCCAAAGGAGAACGGCCGCCAATATCACCATTGGAGTAACTCAATGTATAAAATATAAAAAATGTATAAGTATAAATGTAAAAGCCTCAATGGAGGAGTATAAACTCAAGACTGGGTACAATGGAACAAATAAAGTATTCCTATGAAACTCATTCTATCGTTGCTATTCCAGATAAAAATTCAGAAAAACTGCACCACACATTTCGTTATAGGTACAAGGGGGATAGAGGAAATAGATTCGATGGCCAAATGTTCAAATGCGATTGGCCATATCTGCCTTTAAAATCCTATATTATTTCTATGACATCCCACAAAGTCACTGAATGAGGACATTTTAAGCCAACAAAAATAGATATGGTGCAAAAAGTTACTGTAAATAAACTGTGTGTATTTAGCGCATTGCGTTTTTAACTATACCAGCCACACAAAACCTTTCGAATTCCTTCCCAAAAAATTCGAGAAAATGTGGTATAAAAGTTATGGCACTTTAATAAAATTGTTAAGAACCATTATTAAGAAAGCCAAAGCAGCTGGATATTTAAAAAAAAATAATTAATGGGGTTTCAGATCGTTCGATCCTCTGACCCTCTATCACAAATGTCACGAAACTCTCTAGAGGCGCCATTTAATTGTCTTATAAAGCTACTCATCTCCGCTGGTTCAAGATAGAAAAAAAAACTGCTAAAATGTTACTTCTTCATTTTGCCCTGGTATTCTACAAGTCACCTCGACAAGTAAACCTATGAATTTAAACGGAAGGCTCAGGTTTGAAATTCTTTTGCTTACTACCGAACATCAAAATTGCTGAGGTACACATTTTAAAAACGGCACCACGACATTTTGTTCCACCATTTTTATAGTTCTAGTAAGTGTTTTTTTTTTTTTTTTTTTTTTTTTTTTTTTTTTTTTTTTTTTTTTTTTTTTTATGTTTCTAACTTTAAACATGGGGGCTAACAATTGCTTTTGTTTTCAGACAACTCTCGTTCCTATTTTCTCAGTATAATGAACTAATAATTGGATTATGTAGTGAAAACTACATACATAAAACAGGCGGCCTAGATTTAAAATGATTATAACTACCTCTATGTTCGAATGTTACATGTGCTTTTTTTTTAATTTTCGCTCTCAACGTCGTCATATCGCACGATGAATGGGTGAAATAGTGCTCAAATAAGCCCAGGGTCCATAGAGCTTAGAGCTACCCGACAGTTACATGTGCTGCTCCTTAGAAAATCGTAATGCACATTGGATTACTGTTACCTTGCATTTGTCGTTAATCTTATTGAGTGTACAATACTTTTCTTTTTTGCTTCCCTCCTTTCTGACTCATCACATAACTGGCTGATGAACTTTGGCTATCAAAAATAATAGCCTTGTAAAATTGGTTGAACATCTAGAAAAATACGAAAACCGAACTTGCTACTTTTTACTGAATTTATAATCCATACTTTTTTGGTGTGATTTGCGAGGTGCGTTCAAGTTATAACGCCTATTTTTTCATGACTGGAATCACAGAGGAGCTTCTGGTTTCTTTTAAAATACACGTGGACTCTTTGTGAATGTGTGACAGAGATAGCAGCACTGTACAGTGCATAGAACTCTAGTGGCAGCGACGAGAGTAAGGACTATTTTTGATACTTAAAATGGCGACGGTTTCGTGTGACCTCAAACCAAGACAGTTGCAGACATCGCCTCCAAAATTGGCATTTCCGTGAGATCTGTGCACATAATTTTGCATGAAAATCTGAAAATCTTAACCGACGAACCTCCAAAACAACGTTCTGCACTCACTGCATCATGTCCTCAGACCGGCTGGTGCGAGACCGTGACTGCTTGGTTTGTTGTCACACTATGTTCTACCTTAATTGAACTGTCGCACCCAGGAATGCACATTGGACACATCCATGGTACCATCACCACATACCTCACTCAACTGGCGGTGAATTTCAATAGGTGTCACTACGAACATGGAGAAAACGAATGATTACACGCTGTTATTGCAATGAAAACGTCGCCATTTTAAGTATCAAAAACAGTCAGTCCTAACTCTCGTCGCTGCCACTTAAGTTCTATGCACTGTACAGTGCTGCCACTGTCACTCATTCACAAACAGTTCACGTGTGCTTAAAAACAACAGAAGCCCCTATCTGGTCCCTGTCCTGAAAAAAATAAAGGTGTTACAACGAACGCACGCCCGCCTCGGTAGCGTGGTGGTAGCATGTCTGCCTAACGTTCAAGAGGTCCCGAGTTCGAATCTCGGTCAGGGTGAGTTACCTGAATAAGGTTTTTTCCGGAGTTTTCCCTTATCCTGAAAGACAAATGTCGCGTAACTCTAAGTTCTATGGACCCCGGGCTCATTTGAGCATCATTTCACCCGTTGCATTCATCGTCCGATATAACTTAACGTTGGCGTGGACGTAAATTACAAAACTAATAATAATAATAATAATAATAATAATAATAATAATAATAATAATAATAATAATAATAATAATAATAATAATAATAATAATAATAATAGTAATAATAATAATAATAATAATAATAATAATAATAATAATAATAATAATAATAATAATAATAATAATAATAATAATAATAATAATAATAATAATAATAATAATGCGACCCTCTCGTGGTACAGAAACGTACTCCTAAAGTAATTTGTTTGTGATTGAACTGAAAGTATAAAACGAATTAATTATTCGCTGTGGTGTAAAAAGCGCGATTCATGTATGTAAGCAGTGAGATTTTCTTTTCTTTTTGAGTAAAAATATGTACGAGGAAATGTTTTCATTGCTTGTATGCAATTCTTTTGGAAAGATGTCTTGATACAACATCTGGAAATCCATGTTCTTTGTTGGCGAAAATACTAATACGAAAATGACGCCCATTTTTAAAAACGCAAAGTAGTGCGTTTTACAAAATATGATAATGTTACTCAAATGTATGTTAAACAAACTATCATGAAATATAACATTCTTTAGCATGCGAATTGAATTCTAGACGCTGCGTATTGCCAGAACACATTGCCAGCAATAGCCTTGGTTTAGAATACACTTGTCTGTTTCTAATTATTGTACCCTTTATCTGCAAAGCATCTAGCACCCCAGAGATTCTTAAAATATTGGATTTGGAGAAAAATAAACCATGGTTTCAGCATCGACAAAAGTAGTAGAACATAAGAAGACGATAACGACTTTCTGTTTGAGAAAAGCACGTTTAAGTATTTGGAAATTCAAATTAATAAGAAGAAAAATCTCGAAAACGTTTATCTTTAAAAACTAAAATGATTTGATATAAATTTAGCTTAAATGACATCCAATTTCTTGTGCAATAAGTTTTAGTCTATCTCTTACAGTTTATCAGTTGGGCAATGTCGCCAGAATGAAAACGACTGCGAAGATTATTTCCAGAAAAGTCCATATATACATGTAATGCATAAGTATTTTAAATAAGTTATATTTTTAAAATGTTTTAAGGAGTAGTTTCGGGTGGGGGAACATTCTTAGAGATCTTCGTGTCCCTATTTTGGGTAATGCTGAACTTAAATACGTTTTTGAGTTATGCATTTCCATGACACACAGACATTTTTATACAAATTTACTTTATTTATTTATTCAAAAATAGGTATTACCAGCGAAATCTCGATTTTTATTTTTTGGGTGGAAGCAAACGTCATCTGCTACGCAGGTGCAGAGAACATAAAATATATATTTTGTTTCTCACCATAAACGACTAGTACACGCTTAGTAAATCTATTCAAGTGTTATAAATTTATAATTCTGTAAACATTAATCCCGTTGAAATTTAGTAAATAAGTTTTGTTAGAAACATTAAGAGCTGAAACATTTGAATTTCAGCATTTTTCAAAGAAAACTATTACTTTCATTTTATACCCTATATCCTATTTTCTTGGTGGGATAAACTACTTTCATAACGAAACTTCCCTGAAAGACAAAGACAAACATAGTCACCATGTGCGCGGCTAATTACCGACGGCAGGCGATTAGCGCATGCCTACCCTCTGGTCTTCTTGCGTTAATGGTTCGTCCTCTTAACTGAACAATAGCTCAGACAAAACAATAACCACTGAGTAAAGTCTTGTGGCTTTAGAGGATTCGTTTTGTGCCCTTGGAGAACATCTCTTCCTAAGTAGGATCTCTTGTGTACCCACCCTATACAGAATGTCCTAAAATTAGACTGATAAACTCTGGGAGCTCAAAGATAGCATTATTTTGAACAGTTTTTGTTACTAAGTGAAGTTTTTAGCTGCGGTACTTCGTTTAAGTGCTACACGAGTTAATGTCAAAGCAAATGTTGGAATGCACGCCCATTTCGATTAACACAAAGAGTGTATCGCGTGCCATATTCCGCCTTACTCTCACAAAGACAACAGCCATTTCTCCTTGGATAGACGAGCAGAATATCAAGGACGACCACGTTCTGTACGGACTCCAGAGAATGAGGAAAATACGTGCGGTGCATTGAGAACATTCCTGCAGCTAGTGCGCACGCCATCGCTCCACAATTGCATCTAAGTCGTAAGCACTGTGGGATTAATTCTGCAGGAAATGCTCTTGCATTCTTTTCATCTTGAAAAGGCAATGAGGCCTGAAGACTATCCTCTGTGACAGCATTTTGTCAGTGGTATCTGGACAAAACTGAAAACGATGTACTGTTTGCATCCCATATGATGTTCACAGATGAAGCGATTTTCTTACGTGAGCAGTTATTTACCTCTCTGAATTCATATGTTTGGACCTTCGAAAATCTCAATGTTAAATTTCATAGGTCATATCAACTGTGATTTGTTATTAATATGTTGGCCGGTATTGGGAAAAATTCCGTACATTTTGCCGGTCCGACTTAATGCTTACAATTACTTATTAGTTCTGCAAAAATTTGCCTGATCTACTAGAATCAATTCTCCTTCACATGGAGCATCAGCTCACTTTGTGATGAAATACGTCTCATATTACGGCTACATACGACAATTACTGGATAGACAGAGGTGGACTCTCTGCGTGGCCGGCGCTCCAACATTTGCGTTGACATTAATTCTCTAGCGCTTAAACGAAGCAACGCAGCTAGAAACCTTCCGTAACAAAAATTGTTTAACATAATGCTATCAGCTCCCAAAGTTTGTCGTTCTACTTTTGGAACAATCTGCATAACGAACTGGCAAGTGCCCGCCGGACAATCTTTCAGTGAAGAGTTGTCCAGTAAACATCACCAATTGAAGTTCTGTCGTGAACTGTGACTCAGCAGTGCAATTATGATTCGATTAGATGATCAGTTGTGTTTTGTTGAGTCTATGCCATTATGGTTCCATCGTACGATTGAGCTTATTACTGTTTTAGCAGTAGCTATATGGCTTCATAGGAGCCCATTGCATACACTAGTATTAATCATCCAAAATATAAGCGAACACTTCAGCTTAAAGTTTAATGTCTGTAGATTGACACAGCCATGCAACATCCCAGTTTTAATCCTCGCGGATTGCATTTTGCTGTGTGTACAGTGCATAAATGGTTTCTGCCTGTCTGAAATACATCTTGCTCTGGTTCAAAACAAGTACACGGTTGAATGTGTCAGAATAGGAATCAATGTCAGCTTGAAAAGGCGGAGCACTGTCAGGACTGATGTACACGCTGTCTCATGTACACACATAGCAGTAAACTGGACCCATGTTGAAGCTGGACTAACATACACATGAGGCGTTAAATTAGTGAGAGCGAGAACACTTCCCGTAATGTTGCTCTTCACTCAGCCTGACAACTCAGTGTAGCTATAAAAAAATCTTGGTCACATGACTTTTCCTGCCTACTATCGTTTATTTCTGTATCTGTAGCTTTCATGAACTTCTTACGAAAGTCTATTACTTACTCCACCACGTACATTAGTTATACCAGGTATTGCATTTCACCCAAAAATGATACAGAAATACGTGTTTTGAGGTCTCCTGAATCCAAAACTGAATTTCTAGAACGAGGTCCGTGCGCGTGCGCACTAGTGTGTGTCCATGTGCTCAACTTGTCTGTGAAGGTAACTCAAACATGAAAAGCCAGATAAATAATTTATTATTTTACTTCAGCTTTTTCAAAGGATGCGACGAGAAGATATTCAAAAGAGTCTCCCCAAACCAATCTACCCTTTACATGGGACATTTTTCAAACTTTCATTTTTTTTTTTTTTTTTTTTCAAAAATGACGCTACTAATTTTGATGATATTTTCATGAGTAGTGTTGAGAAATATATGCTCTAAACCCTGCAAATATGCACTAAAAATTGCCAAAATATGCACCTAAAATGCACTATCAAATATTGAACTTTGGTGATGATAATAAAGGTAATAATTAAAAACTATTCAAATTACTGTACATTTATGTACCTTTATTGCAACGGAACAGTATTAGCTAGTAAAATATTGTAATCCATTTACAGTGCTTACCTTCTTCCATTAAGAAATGAAAAAACAATTATTTTTTTTCAATGTTTTCCGGCAGTAATCTATTTCTCCTTTCAGAAAAAAAAAACATATTTGTAGAGAGGAAAGACTCTCCCCACATCACAAGACAGTAGGCAAAACTTAAGTTTTCCAAAAATGACGATGACTTTCTACATTAGCACGCTGTTCCCGTGCAGCACTTCACCAATTTATTTCGTCTTTAGTAATCCTACATTTTTGGATAGAAAGTCACGCTGAAAAATTGAATGTCATAGCCGGGATTTGAACCAGGAATCTCCTGATTTCCGTCCGGTTGCTCTTAACCATTGACCTACCATGGCAACATGACATTAACTTCTCCAACTAACTTGCATTTTTTCCAGTTTACCACTAAGGTATCTCAGTACAATGAGGTAAGCACTGCTTGTGCCCTGCGCCGTGGCGTAGTGGGCCAAGGCGGTTCCCTGCCACGGAATGTAACCCGGGTTGGATCCCACCCCTGGGGATTTTAAATCCCGGGTATAGGACTGGTGCCCACTCAGCATCTTGAGGAAATTGAGGAGCTTGCGATAGGTAAGCGGCCCTGGTCAAGAAAGCCAACGTTCCGGCTGGGAGTGCCGAGATGCCGACCACATCTCCTCCCCGTATCGGTTGGATGATCACCCAGCTCTACCTTACGTATGTGGGTGTGAAGCCGGCAGTCGGCCCTAGTCCAATATGGACTAGTGTCACGAGTTTTTACCAGCCGCTTGTGGTGGCTTACTGAGCTATAAGTACTTAAACCCCATGCTTCATAAGTTAGACGACTATTAGGTTGTCATGGATATTAACTATTCTTCAACACTAGCCATGTGTAGGGTAAGGTTTGGATATGCAGAATCAATACCATAGACGAGATTTGAACCACGGGTTTCCCGGTTTTCGTCCGGTTGCTCTTAACCATTGACCTACAATGGCAACATGCCAGCATGATTAAATTTTCCAACTGACTCGTATTTTTCCCAGTAAAGCAGCTATTCTAAATGTTTTATGAGCGACAAAACAGCAAGATACATAATGGGCAGTGCGCTGCACAATACACCACTGCACGAAACAGAAGCAGAACAGTTAACAATTGATAGTTGTGCAACCATTAAATAGAATATTTGCTTGGAGATTTTGCCAACTTAATACACTGCCCATCTCGGTCCCATAAGTGGTAACGTGTCTGCCTCATGTTCAAGAGGTTCCGAGTTCTAATCTCGGTCAGGGTGAGTTATTTAAATGGTTGGTCTTTGTGATTATATAGTTTCCTTGCCCTGTCTATAACTTTAGCAATTTCTCAAAATCAATTGAGTTTATAAACCGGCAGAAAGCCTTACAATATTTCTTAATTATACTGTATTTTGACACTGGCCAGTTTTCTTGTTTCAAAACACTGTAAACTAATTTTTGTCTTTCACTCGAAACATATGATCCACTGTCTGGTCCTCCAGCATTGCAGGAACACAATGGAGAGTCAACTATCTTGAAGCGGTGGAGATATGATCTTATTTTGCCATGTCCAGTAACTATTGCAGTGATGTTCGGCGTGAGCCTAATGTTGGTCTTTAATCGCTCCTTGATGTCTGGGAAGAACTGTTTGGGTCTCTGCTCCTTTTGTTGTTTGGTTCCATTGAAGTTGCCAATTTTCTATGCTTTGTCACTCTGTAGATTACCTAGGCTAGCGATGTGTTATAAAGCTACGGAATAAGAGACATTGGACGACCAAGAAGACGATGAAGTGACCAACACAAGTTGGCCTCAGTACAGGTTATTACCTTAAGCTTTGGAAGGAAGATCAAATTCAATGATCTTCTCCACTTACTCTTCAACAAATATTGTTACGAAGTTTTATTATTCTATACCCTACTTGTTAATCCAGACAAACTTTCAATTCAAGCACGCACGCGCGCGCGCACTCACACGCGCGTACACACACACACAGATACGACAGTTAGTTGTTGAAATAGTATGCTGCTGTGATAACTTTTGAAATTTCAATGTTTGTACCACTATGAGAACGAAACGAAAAGAATTACGACTTCTTATTTGAGAAAACTAAGTATTTAAGATTCAAACTCATAAAAATGAAAATATCAGAAGTCGTTTACTCCGCAAAAAAAGATTTGGACAAATCATATAACTTGATATTCCGTTTTTGACAGGAAGGTGTTATCTCTTAAGTTTTACCAATTACACAAAAGACATTCAGAATGAACAGAACTTCATACACTTTCCAGAAAGTTCAAGATAAGTACTTAATTTGTAATGAAAATATTTTAAACACATGGTATTTAATTAAAAGCAATTGAACTGTTTTTGAGACAGTCAATTTCAGCAAAAAATCTGACAATCGCTTCATGTTCTAATATATACCTAAAGATAACGAATATTTCTCAGTATTTACGCACATGGGAGTAAAACTCAAGAAGGAATAGGATCCGGAATAGTAATCTACAAGTATGGCATTCCTTTACATTACCTTCAAGACAAACTAAACAAAAGCTGCTCCAATAATCAAGCAGAGCAATTAGCTATCTTAAAAGCCCTAGAACAACTGAAAAGAATCCAAGGAGTGAGCCCTCATGAAAAATTAGTTTCAATTCGTACAGATAGCCAAGTGACATGGGATTTAATCAGAAATCATAAGAAGCACAACATCTTATCGAACAAATAAGAGTAAACATAGCTAACTCCAAAACCAAGAATGGACAGCACATCTCTCGTGGGTCAAGGCTCACGCTGGTGATGTGGGAAATGAAACAGAAGATAGACTCGCTGAACAAGCAGCAGCAAGTTAAGATTTACCAGAGATATATTGCACCATACCAACAACCATATTAAGTAAAATATTAAAGGAAAATAGTATGTAACTTGGGGAAGTAGAGCGGGAAACAACTAAAAATGGAGGCACCACAAAAACATTCTTCAAAACAATACGGGAAAGATTGAAGACCAAGCTCCAATTAAGCCACAATTTATAGCTGTGCTAACAGCACATAGAAAATTCGGGGACTGCTTGCAACGATTCAAGATTGTGCAACATGTGTCTACAGAGAAATTGTATAAACAGTTCAACATATTTTGTGGCAGTGCGCAAGACTGAAAAGCGAGATAGAAGCCCTTCGGAAAAGTGACAGTTAGTGGGCGATGGCCAATACAGAACTTTTGATCTGAGAGGAACTTTTAAAAAACAATTCCTTAAACTTGATATTTTACAACCAAACATATGATTGAATGTAAACCAGAGAACATTATGAAATTATGTATTAACACTATATTATTTGGAATCTAATAGCAAAATAAGTGAATATCATTGCATGTAGTATTACGTAATAAATAATAATGTAATGGAGCATGCAGCAATAAACAACTGAAACTGAACCCTAATGGGTTAATTCAACCATTTTGCCCGGTTGAAAGACACACTGTCTTCTTCATACTTTATAAAAGGTGCATCTAAATTCATTTTATAAAAAATTTCGATTGAAATGCAGTTCTCTCTCTACCTCAAAGCAACAAGCAATAATCACTATTACTTCCGAAATATTGTGTAATGTCCATCATTACATTGGATGAAGTACTGAAGCCTAGTTGAAATCTTGTTATTCTTACGCAACTTCAAGCTCTGCTTCCCCTCTATCTGCTCCAAAATAAACACAATCTATGTTCAAGTGCATATTTCATGCTTCTGTAGGGCTCTATAGCTCACCGTATTAATTCGCCATCCTTGTAACGCCACGCTAGTCATATTCATGCATCGAATATAACATGCTTCCAGGAGATCAATAACGCAATGCCGTTGCAAGCATTCCCATGAGGCTATCAGCAACAATGCACTTGTTTTCAGATCCCTTGCCAGCCGGTAACAGGCAAAATGAATCAGTGACAAGTAGAGTTGACACATACCTACAGTAAAATTGCAAAACTTAATACTTTTATACTCGAATGGTCTAAAAGACTCTTTCTAAGCACTGAAATTTTTTCAATGCAGCCTCGTTTGAAAACACAATCAAATTCATTACACTCTTTTTACATGACTTCTGGAAACAAGGCCGTGTAGTTTTTCGACTTATAATGCCTCCTCGCAGATTCCATTCATAACATGTTTTAGTTTTTCTTTACTTGTACTTTTCCCATATGCTGTGGCCACCCCTTAGCTCAATCTACAGTCCAATCAAGCTAAGGTGTCCACCGAAATCGAGCAAAACCAGCTCCTATCACGTGATTTACTCTACCTGGGAAACATCTTCTGTGTCTCTGATTGGCTTAAGTTAGATATAAATTGATTCTTTCTGGATGGAAGCGGGCAAAAAACGAATTCTGCTCCATATAACGAAGGTTGCGACCGCTAATCAAGCCTAAAAATTCTCTGTGGCGATGTGTAGTTGTTTTGAGGCATTATGGAAAACTGAACTCTAACGAAACAAACTAGACAATGTACTCCATAAAATGCCGTTCATTTACATCATGTTGTGAGCAACAAACAAGCAAATGCATTGTGTATGGCAATGGCAGCCTCTGGTTATCTTGCTGACGTACATCTACCACGCGCTGACAACAGTATGAGGGAAAAGCATTAATAATGCATTTTAGCCGAAAGTTTGGTGCCGAGATTTCACCGAAATACATTATATGAGACTCGAGTTTCTTTTAAAGTACTATTTTTAGCGTGTATACAGTATAACTGAAAAAAATAAAAGGTTGCTAAATGTTAAACTTCTAAGGGCGCGACAAGAAGATTTTCACGTGTCATTTACCAACACCAACTTCCTTTTACAAGGAAAAAATATTATATTCGATTTTCTCAAAAATGGCTTTAACGATTCCAATTAAAATACATTTTAAATTAATCTCAAGACAAACTGTTTATCTTGAATTTTCCAGGAATTTCCTTCTGAACTGGCAAACTGCAAGAGAGAGATAATATCTTACAGCACAACATATGTAGACTTCCTCAAAGCAACAAACTAAAATTAAGTTTAAAATACGTTTGGGATCTTGCACATTTTGAAGATAATTTTACTGCTGCGCTGAATTTTCAAATATGTACATTCCCTACAGCAGATCGTGCTTTTTCTTTTTCTTATTTTTTCATGCAAAGAAAGTCACATAGTCTTTGAAAGGGTTTCACAAAACGCTTAAATTTACTAAAGGGTAAATATGTAAAAAGCGTTTTATATCCATTAACAAGAAGCAGGTGCCAACCTCTGTGGTGAGGATACCTCTCTCAGATTCAAGAGGTCCTGAATTCGAATCTCGGTCAGTGAGAATTACTTTGATAATCTTTCTCCAGGTTTTTCCTCATCATAAAAGATGACTATCAAGTAATTTTAAGCTCTAAGAATCCAGTGCTCATTTCAGCATCATTTCACGCATTTCATTCGTCTGACATGACCTAATTGGTTAAGGACGTTAAAACTAAAAAGGAAAGAGAAGAAACAAATGAAAGAAACGCTTTAATAAGAATGGAGTGAATAAAGAAAATCATATAAATGCAACAAATCATGAACTGGAATTGAGAGGAAATTTTATATAAGTGGTCAATTGTGTAAGTTTTAAAATGTGTTATGAGAAGAGGCCGAAAAATTATAAAGCTGCATTTCCATTTTAACCCTGAACACTCACAGTCGGCCATTTTCTATACTTAATGAGATTTTGTGGTTTATAACTTTGTAACATTTCCTTGGCCGCGCCGTGGCTGAGTAGTTAGACCGCTTGGCACTCACCAAGGCGATCCCAGGCGACCGCAAAGTGAGATTCGTGGTGGACAACAGGGCGATGGGGCGGGTTTTCTCCGGGTCCTCCAGTTTTCCTTCACCAGCATTCTACCAACTGCTTCAACATCATTCCTATAACTCATCTCGCCCTCCTAATATCATCCATTTCCTTCACCCTCACATCAGGCATCGGGCTGATGATCCATCCTGGTTCTCTATCAGATCCAAAGCTTCGGTTCCTTAGGCCCGACCTTAAGGGATAGAGGAACAAGAGTCCCCTAACAAGAGTCCTAAGTCGTACTATTACGGATAAAATAAAGAACATTTCCTTCACAAAAATAAATGTAATACTAAAATATATTCCAATAGGTTTTCTGTCCTATATAAAAACGAAAAAATGAAAATCACTTTCTATAAATATGAACTCTGCAGAGTGTATATTAGGAAGTAATGGGTGCATAGGTGACTGCAATTTGCATTACAACTGTTGCATAATGAAGTATATCCGTTATTTTATTCTGTAATTTTTTTTCAGCCGCTGGTAGTCATTTTTAAAACATAGTGTTGCCCTGTTTCATTATGCATTTAGGTTAATGTCTCTTGAAGAAAGTATTAACAGAGTTACGCTTCACATTGTACTTCAGTGTGAATTTCGTGCACATTTGTTTCCTAGGACGAGATACTATTTTCCCTTGGTATTGGTATATATACAACCTGTGTCACAGTATCTTTAATATCGCATTAGCCTTTCCGGGAGGATGAGACATCAAGAAAGCTCACTTAGCGTTGATGGACAGATCTCCATCATAAAACTGGATAAGGGCGTGAACTCAAAAGGCTCTAATGTGCTCGTTGTTGTATAGAGATGCAAATGTAGCACCTCTCTGATACAAAATATCTATAGCAAAAAGTCTTAAACACGAAATTCAAATTTGTCTTCCTTCGTCAGCTATCTAACGTATAAGCATTATTCGTTTACTCTCTGCAGGAGATGACAGTAAGATTCTTTCTGTAACAAAGTACCTCTGCCCAATTGTTCATGTACAAGGATGCTTTCTGGATACAGGGAATCTCCACATGTGTATTTTCAATAATAAAATCTTGATAAAGAAGGTTTATGTGGCATACTATAAGTAAGCAGTAGAGAATCTAAACACGATTCATGCAGATATTTTTAAATATGCTTCAGCATCAAAATCACATTTCAGAGTAGAAAACTTTAAGAATATCTAGAATATTTCGGAATTTGTTAATCCTCCGATATTTATTTAATACAAACTGTATGTTTTAATCAGCGTTACATGTTTTGAGTTGTAAATAAAGAGGACTTTATAACCTACGCTCAGAAAATTCAACTTAATTTGATTTGTAACTCAATATTACAGTATATTAATAAAGTTTTTTGATAATGGCGATTTTGGAGAACAGATATTTCCTTCAATGAAAGTATCTGTTAAGTCATACAACATAATTTATCTCTTTCTCTCTCCCTCTTTCTTCTCCAGAATCGTTTTCCAAAAACTCTCTTTCTGGGTTCAGGGCGAGAACATGATATGTAATTCAACGTACATGATGTGGCAACTCGTTTGTGCTATCGCTCGTAATTCTATGTTGAGGCACCCAGCTTTGCTTCGCACAAGGCTCACTTATTTGGCAAGGTCAGCTACTCCAGCTTCGGTGCGCGCCAGAGAGCAGCGGAGTCTGCAGCATGCACTACAGCTCCGCGTTGGGGACAACCTGTCATCACGGCTGAATTGGCAGGAAGCGCAGCAACGATTTGTTATCACTTTCGCCCTTTTAAAACCCTTGCCCCGGGATTAAAAGGAACATTTTATTTTGTGAGTAGCTTTGATTACGAAAAGAGGCCGTAGGTGGAGTTGAGGAAACCTAAGAACAAAATAAAATCATTTAACCATGCTTCATATATATTTTTAGACAGCCCTGAATATATTATATATATTATAGATGGTATATAAATATATGATATTGCTTTATATTCCTCATTGCCACGGTATTCATCGGGTTGCAATGTTCATTTGCCTTGCATAGCATCAGTGTTGACAATATTACTTTTAGAAAACCACAACATTCTACATAAGGGAGGCAGTAGAAATAAAAAAAACGATGAAAATAAAGTAACAAACATGTCACTAATTAGTAGATTACAGCTTTATCCAAACTAACTCATCTTTGGAAACAACAAATCACTGCCTTCTTGAGTGCATCGATTATCACATTTCGCAGGAAACCAAAGTTGGCCTTACCGGTGTGTATTGAAAGATTTTGAGCACTGAACGAAAAGAATTGTCTATTACAGTAGAAAATTCTTATGGCAATTCAATTGCTGTTTTAATCGTAGTATTTTCTAAACTTTTGCACTGTACAAAAGTTACGTAGCCACCTCAAATATGTATCTGAAGATTATTTTCTACCTAGACAGTTTTATATTATTAATGAATTAACTGGGGTCTTTGAATGTCGTATGTGTGTGTGAGAGAGATAGAGAGATATGCATATGTAAGAGCAAGGTTCAATGAACAGCGTTCTAACCTTTCTTGAATACACTGGGTGAATGGGACACAAGTATAACAAAGTTAGGAATACTTTTATCCCTTGAAATGTATTCTGAGACTAAATTATGAAGCTCTTGCTTTTAAATTGCTTTTCTGGATTGTACTTTCGTTATTAAAGTTCTCTTTCATAAAAGATTTCATTTTCCCATTAAAAGCCCATATTTTATCCTCTGAGGCCTTCAGTAGCACCAACCAAATATTTTTCTGAAGTGAGAGAGAAAATTAATTAATTGGTTTTCAGTCAACATAGGTTAAAATGCCGTTCTTGTTAACAGGCTACGCTAAAACATATATTTTCGATGCATGTGCAATATGGAGCGTAATAATTCTAATGTCTAAGTGACGGAAAGAAAAAATACAAACTCCAAAAACAATTTTGCATTCTAACTTACCATACATCTCTACCGCTGTTTTGAATAATTATATTATTGCACTACGTTAAATACAGAGGGGTTGAAATGTATATCTCCATGAGGGTTGAATGGTGACGAGGGGAAAATTAAAGCCAAACACTTAAGGGTAATATTGCAAGAAATTGCTATATAATTGCTTCCTATTATAATGTTACGACTTATATAATTGATCCATTAGCTGATACATGTATCTTTGCTAAGCAGAATCAGAAATACAATTAGTAGGGAAGCTCGATTACTCACGGCCTTACATTTATGAAAGGTTTAGTAGCAGTTATATGTAAAATAATATTCTAATCATCTAGTAGATATAAAATAAATAAGTCGCAGCCCCAAAATAAAAAGGAGCGAAAAATACACTCATAACAATTCTATTTCCTTGTTAGGTACATGTACACTATCTCTCCTTAAGTTAATTATATAGAAAGAAAGATATAATATACACAATGTAACCTGGTTTCGGAAAAAAATTGGTAAGTATCTCAAGAGAGTCTCTTGTCTTCTTTACCGCGTTACTAATCCTTGTTTCATATAAGCTCGTCCAGTATCTCTTAACGGTCAATTGACCTTATCACCTCTCATTGGCTGCTATTGCAGTACAGACTGCTGTGCGGTAAAAATTAGTTCGTTATTTAACATGGTGATATATCTTTATATGTTGGAAGAGGATTGTCAAATTTATATTTTCGTAACTGTTTTAATTAAATATATTACGCAACAGAACCTCCTCTTAAACGAAGTAAAGAGGAGGTTCCTTTGCTCTCAAGCACATCGCACGATAGCACGTTATTTAGCGGTAGTGATGACATATTTGTTTATATGACTTATCACTGACCTTGTTTTGAACTGGATTAGTCATATATCGCCATTCGAAGGTGTGTTGTGCCGAGTGCGAGAGCTAAATTATTTTATTGGTCGTTTATTGCGCGTGTACTTATTATATGTATAATGACAGAATCTACCGCCAGTTTTTCGCTGAAGCATCCCAAGGAAAAACCTTTACAAAACGGCGAAAAAAGAATTGTGTTGAATGTGTTTAATGCACGCACAGAGAAGAAACCGTGTTTGTCAGTGCTCTGAACTTACAGGTGTGTTAGATGCGTAGGAACATCGCGACGTGAAATTGAGACAACAGGAAAATTTACCACTCCAGGGGCGATATTGGTGTGTGGCGAAGACGTTATTTAAGGACAATCAGATTGTACCGGGATACAAATCGCAAAATATACTACTTTGACGAGACTTGGGTGAATGAAGGACACACAAGTTTGGCGTGACATGACTTTTAAGACAGAAAACAAGCATTTTTGCAAGGTATGTGTGCTGGTTTTAAAAAATCCCAGTGGAAAAGACCAAAGGCCTCTCATTATAAACTTGTTTCAGTTTCATTGCTAATTCATTCAGTTTCAACTTGCTCAGTTTCATTATAAACTTCATTATTTTTTAATGCCTACATATTCTTATTTGTATGATTTTATCTATCTTCCTGGCAATTATGACGTTTACTGCAGTTTTAAATGTGACGGGAAGGCACCGCCTATGGCCTATGGCGCGAAAGCAATAGCCAATTAGGATGAGGGGGAAAGTAGTTGCACGCGGAGTGACACATGTCAGCGGGGCAAGGTTATATGAAACAGAGATTAGTAGACAGATAACGTAGGTATTACATTACATCCAAATAATCATATTAAATTTCTTTGCAAATATATATTTCTATGACCCCTTAATAAAATAAGGTCTTTGTATGTGTGCGCGTGCGCGCGCGCGTGTTCCTGCCAAAACGCTTAATAGTTACTTAACTTGGAACTTAATATCAGCTAATTCCAAGAATCCTGGAAAAAAATATTTTCAAGAAACGCCATCTATACCAAAACCACTTTTTACGTGGAATATTTTTCAAAATCTTTTATTTTCTTAAAGCTGAGGAACTTTTTCAGTAAAATATCATATGCTTAAAATATTTACATAGAAACAGAATGCAAGTCTTGAATTTTCTTAAAATAGCCTTTGAAGTCCATTTTATTAGGAAATAATTTTGCATACAACTGAGAACGCTATGAGCTGTAGACAAAAATGCTCTCCAAATTCGTATTTCTCTTTAAAACACAATTTATTTACAATAACATTTTGTGGCATAAGTGCTCCTAAGATATCCCTCATTATTTCGTTTGAAATGTTAAGTACTCTTGACATTTTTCTACAGAGCTCTTGTTTTTTAGTTGTTTCTTGCAATGTCATGGAACAATTTGGGTATTTTAGTCAGCTATATGATAGAAAGAGAAAGTTAAGTAAATGAAAACAAGTCTGATTGTTTCATTCGTTGGGGGAGGGGGGGCGGCTCAATGGAAAAAACAGGTAGTTTTCTTTTCTAAAATTGAGCTACTTGTTTAAGAAAACTCAAGAACTGTTTCGGTAACATTCCATTAAATACTTTACAGTAAAGTGTAACAAAATGGAACATAATATTAATAATCCATACTATAATAACCATTTCAGGTGAGCAGAGATATCTGAAATGATTATCACAGTTAAATGAATCCGCCATCAAAAGAGCTGGAAGATATTCGACATTTATCATATTACGATAAGGAAAAACCACAGAAAAGAAGAATCTTACACACAACTCTTCTCAACTTGGAATTGAGATTCTTAAAATAACTGTATTCGAAGAAAGTATTTTCTTAAATCATAAGCATTTAGTTTCTGAATATTTTAGGATCTTCTACAGTGATATTTTTAGCACAAATATTGAAATTGTGGAGGTTATATTCAAACTGGGAGCAAAAATACTAAGCGTACACTTGCACCCTCAAGCTACTGCTTGCCGCGGAAGATCTAGCAGATTTAAATGTAATTTAAGGGCGGGGAGGGAGAAGTAGGTATTGCGTACCTCCAGAACAGTGTTTATGCATCTGAGCTTTGTCAATAATAGGTAATTAAGAAGAGCAATTTTATATAATTACATCTCCTTTCCCCTCCTTCGAATAGTTTGCTCGATCTGTTTCCAACTGGGAATGAGAAATTTGAACAGTCAACTGGATATATTACCCAAACATAAAAAAAAAGAGTATGCTGCAAAAGTGTAATTTTTTTTTAAAATCTGTCTTCCATAAATAGTCATAAATGGCCTGTTTTCCCTACTTATAAAGGGGCGGACCTACGAAAAACCTATTTTCTTGTAATTTTTTTTTACCTAGAAAACATTTTAAACTATTCCAAAAGTAAACAAATTAGTTCTTATTCGCTGTTTTGGTTATTTACGACTAAAAGAATAGAAGCACACGTGCAAATATAAAATCAACAAACTTTGGTGCCATTTCATAAGGATTTTGTTTTGCGTTTAAATAGAAACTTATATGAACCTTCAAAATGTGCTAAAGGAAATTTTGAAATGTTCTTATACATTTAAAAACCTTTAAACTTTCGTTATTAATAAAAGTTTACATATTTATTTTAACATCATAAGGTAAAACATTGTGTAATTACTAACTATAATTAAAAAATTCCTTTGGTTAATTATTATTAAATGATGAAGCTCTATAAATGTCAAGTAATTATATCTAATAGTACTGAATTAGGCTGAAATTACTGAATTTCTGAAAATTGTAAAACTTTAGATTAATTAAAATAAATAAATTCTTTTTCAATGAAAGATTTAATTTTAGGTACCGAATTCTAACTGTAACGTGCATTATAAGAATTAAACTTACCCTGAATATTAACTTTTTGGAAGAAAAAGCAAACTTGCATGTTAACTCAAGTTAACTTGCACGTTTTTACAAGTTTCCTTCCTTAAAAGATATTTTACGAATATAGCGGAGTTCAGAAAACTTTGACTTGAAGCAAAATTAGTTTCTGACTATCCAATAAAACATATTTTGTAGAGATTGACAATGGTTTCACCAAATATGAAGGATTCCAAAATTTTAAAATTCCAAAAACAGTAGTAAGATGCTGAACAAGATGACTGAATTTAACAACGTGCTCAGGTGATGGAACGAAGGTAAACCGAAGCTTTAGTGAGTGAGTGAGTGAGTGAGTGAGTGAGTGAGTGAGTGAGTGAGTGAGTGAGTGAGTGAGTGAGTGAGTGAGTGAGTGAGTGAGTGAGTGAGTGAGTGAGTGAGTGAGTGAGTGAGTGAGTGAGTGAGTGAGTGAGTGAGTGAGTGAGTGAGTGAGTGAGTGAGTGTGTGGTGTTTTAGGGCCCGTCGACAGCAAGGTCATTTCGGCCCGAAGTCAAGACTGAAACCTAAAAGCTACACAAATTAGGCTAAAAAGGTAAAATAAAATAAAATCACTCAACTATTAAAAGTACATAAAAAAGCCCATCCCAAGACTAACAATTTAAAATCTCTAAAATTAACAAATTTAAAATTTTAGTCAGATTTGTTTATAAAAACCAATTTGCGCAACAAACCACAACAAACCGAAGCTTTAGAAGGGCTCCACTTTTCCTAAAGTCCCCCAAAATTCTGCTACACGTTAATATTGATGTTTGTAGGAAAAGACAGTTTTACGAATATTAAAGGGTCCAGGCGTACATCTTCTTGAGAGGCAGTATTAGTCATGTGCAGGTGCGTCTTGTGATCCTTTCACACCTCAGTAGTGTATTTTCCTCAAAAGTTGCCAGAACTACCTAAATATCCAAACGTTGTATGCGGTTCTTCAGAGGTAAGAAGTAATTAGTGCACGTTTACTGCGACAACTGATACGAAATGACTGACCCAATTTGAAGCTCTCAAGAATGATCTTACGGTTCTAACTATGTAATATGGATCTAAATGCAACGCTTATTATTTCGAAATGCAGAGGGAAGGGAAAAGTTGACATGTGAGCAAAGAGGAATAGCATTTAGTCTCAAATGGAATTGCCACCTCTCATATAGGCCACTTCTTTATTTTATTATTTATTGTTAATTATTTTTGAGTACATTCTTCTGAACAACATAATTTCACAGTAAAATGTGAGACTAACATTAGGAAAGTCTTGGTTCGATTCTCCTTTACCGACCACTCTGACTGGGCGTTCTTACGGTTTCCCTGGTCGGTAGACGAACCCTGGGGTGGTTTCTCATCTACTACGATTTCCTTTGCGTTATATTCCTTTTATTACTTCAGAAGTTGCAGGTATACTTTGATGTTTCCTCAGTATGGCGCTGCCGAACACATGCCCCTGATGCTTGCTCAAAGAAAAAAGTATTCTCCGCGAACACGGACGGCTTGGTCGACGGGTCGTTCACCATCCTCTCTAGGTAGCTCTAGCAGTGAAACAGGTTATTGAGGCTTGAAGTATTAGGCCATTATGCGCGTCTCTTATGACCAGTCAGCCTGCGACCTGTAGCACTCTGTGGTCCCTTCACTTCATCTTTTCCTCCTGGGGACTAGTAGCCACGATGGACCTCTGTAAATCAAGTGAGCGAGATGTCTTATGTGTTTTAAGACGTGTATCATACATTATAAAAACAGAAGTACAGAACCGCAAGCTTTCGCAAACATCCGAGTCTCACTGCTATTTTTATCTTTTTCTGTATTCCTTTTGTATATTCATTTCTATATTTATTTGATAATAGCCGGTAATTTACTCTGGGAGGTTAGGAAATGATTGTCAGCACTGTTCTCGGAAAGCCGCCAAGATGTTGGATTCTCGGAACAACTTTTCTTTTGTACTTGCAACTCAGGATTGGGAAAAGGGAATTCTTGATCTTTCCTAAGGCGAAATTTCGATTAATAATAATAATAATAATAATAATAATAATAATAATAATAATAATAATAATAATAATAATAATAATAATAATAATAATAATAATAATAATAATAATAATAATAATAATAATAATAATAATAATAATAATAATAATAATAATAATAATAATAATAATAATAATAATAATAATAATAATAATATCTATAGCAACTCTGTTTTCTTGGCGATGCATATGGGTAACAAACCAAATTTGATTTTTAGGAGCCAGAGTTTGATATCGTTTGGTTCCGAGATGCAATTTCGAACTGCGAAACACTCAACACACTCCATGAGTTAGGAACTACGTGCAGCACATATTGTTTTTCAACTCATCTGGAGTTCTAGAGCGTACCAAAACGTCATTACTGTTTAAAATAGTCGGCACGATTCCGCAGCAGGAACCTATTTTTTCTCATAAATTTCGCATATCCTGTAATTTATTATAATTTGATTACATACTCCGAACATTCCCTTACTTCTATGATAGTGTGTCTCTGTAAAATGGGAGACACAAATTCAATTATCCGATTCTTAACCTGGAGAATTCGGGTATGAAACATTCCCCTCTTGGGCAGCTGAGCACTTACTGCTTGTATGTAGGTCCTTTACCTGCGATGAAATGAGTTTAACTGTTTGAAACTATTGTGTTCTTAACATTTTAGATCAATGCTAATCAATGATGTTGCTTGTGTGGTACAGTGTTTCGAAAATCAGTAATTCATTTGATAGTATAACCATAAAGTCTAAATTTTCAATTAATTGTTCTGATTTCTATTTATAGTTCTGTGAGCATTTGAAAGTGAATGCCTTGTAATGCGTAGAACGTGTTCCTACTTTCGTTTTTTTTTTTTTTTTTTTTTTTTTTTTTTTTTAATTTTACGTCCTCCAACGTTATGTCATATCGGAAGATGAATGGAATGGGTGAAATGATGCTCAAATGAGCCCAGGGTCCATAGAGCTTAGAGTTACCCGACATGTCTTTCAGGATAAGGAAAAATCACGGAAAAAACCTTATCCAGGTAACTCATCCTGACCGAGATTCGAACTCGGGACCTCTTGAACGTGAGGCAGACATGCTACCACCAAGCTACCAAGGCGGGCTGTGTGTGTGTGTGCGTGCGTGTGTGTGTGTGTGTGTGTGCGTGCGTGCGTGTGTGTGTGTGTGTGTGTGTGTGTGTGTGTGTGTGTGTGTGTGTGTGTGTGTGTGAACAGCGAAACACAAAAACTAGAATAGGTTAAATATTAAACATTTTGCAAGAGTGCAACACTGAGGATTTTCAAGAATATTTTGCTATGCAAGTGCTGTGGAAAATTGGCTTATTTTCGAAAATATTTACAAAAAAAATCTCTTAAGATATTGAAGAACCACGTGTTTAAAATGCTCTTTTTTTGACAAATGAGATATTCTCTTCTAAAATCCTCTGAAGTTCTCTTCTTTCTCTTCTTCATCTTCCCTAGTGGTACCACTATCGTGTTTTAGGAAATTCTTGTTTCTCTATCCCGTTAAGGCGGGCCTGAGAAACCGAAGCTCTGGATCTTTGATAGATAACCAGGATGGGTGATCAGATCGATGCTTGGTGTGGGGGTGAAGAAAGTGGATGGTTGTATGAGGGCGAGATGATTAATATGAAAGATGGATCAATTGGTGGAATGCTGGCGGGAGAAACCGGAGGACGCGGAGAAAGCCCTATCCAGCTGTATGTTGTCCACAACAAATCTCACTATGCGGTCACCTGGGCTCGAACCCGGGCAACCTTGGTGAGATCCAAGCGGTCTAACCACTCAGCCATGGCGCGGCCCCTCTTCTTTCTAAAACTACAAAAAATAAGACAGGCTTACCACCTACAAAAAGTAGATCTACCTAAAACACGCAATTTATAACATACAATTTCTTGTGGACTTAACTATTTCCTAGATCTTCTTTGTCATTGGTCTCCAGTGTTTTAATTAGCGTCCCCCAAATTTGTCATATCGCGATGAATGAAATGATCCTTAAATGAGCTTGCGGTCCATAGAGCTTAAAGCTACTCAACATTCATTTTCCAGAATAAGGGAAAACTCCGGGAAAACCTTATCCAAATAACTCACCCTGACCGAAATTCGAACTCGTCACCTCTTGAATGAGACGCAGGTTATTATCTAAGCTACAGATGGAGGATCTCCTTCTCAAACGGGAAGTCATTATGAAACTCAATTTTTTCTTTTCTCATACAGAGACAACAGAATTTCAAGGCCACCACAAAGCAACAGGTTCTTAAAATATTTGACTACCATTTAAGTCTATTATATTCCACTTTCCCGTGGTACCTACTAGCAAACATGTAGGCAGTAAAACATCTCTACTCGTATAACTATGATAAACACTACAGCCCGCCTAGGTAGCGTAGATGGTAGCATGTCTGTCTCACGTTCAAGAGGTCCCGAGTTCGAATCTCGGTCAGGGTGAGTTACCTGGCGAATGTCGGGTAACTCTAAGCTCCATGGACCCCGTACTCATTTGAGCATCATTTCACCAAATTCATTTATCGTCCGATATGACTTAACGCTGGAGGACGTAAATTGTATTAAAAAAAACCTACAGACAATGAACACTAATACTGCAGGTAACATACTTCAATGCTTTTCTAACAATCACATGGACTTTAGATAATTATATAAACACACGCATCCCATCCGAGGCATTATGGAAGTACTTCTGTTGTCTTCCAGCCGCCAATATTGGCTATACAAATATTGCCAAATACATACACTTCTGTCCAAATCATGAACAGCGAATCGTTACCGCTGATACAGGCCCCTAAGTCGCAATGGAAGCCAAGGGTGAAGGCATAAGCCGCAGAGGAGCTTGGTATGTTTCTTATTAACATCTCTCGGCCGCAACTGCGGAACCACGATAGGCATACTTGCAACGAGTGAAGCTAAACCCTTAAGATTCAGGATGGAAAAAGTTGGGTCAATTTAAAGTGGGCAATAACCGCAAGCCTTTCTTACGCTGAAGCACTAGATCATTCCTCACAACTTTTACCATATATTTCTGGTTTAATTATTTTCGCTACGCTTTCATATATCAGCGGCATTGTTGTAGTGACCTTTCACTACCTCTCTCATTTCTATCATGTAACATGACGTCGCTAAAAAGGGCGAGTAGTTGAGTTAGCTAACTACGTTCCAGTAACATCTTGTTCTTAAATACCTCTTTATTTACTCAGAATTGTTAGAGTTACGAGTAAGGTTGTCGTACATGACTTTGATTCCTATACGGAAGTTTACGACAAACCTATCCCAATTAACTCATTATACAGTACTTGTGTTAATTTTCCTTATACAGTAAGGAAAATGGGTTCATTGTGTGTTGAAGACTTTGCACGTGTGGCTCAGAGTCAGCAGCTTAATTAAAGAATGTCGATGAATTCGTCCTCTAGTTATCCACAGTCTGACACCTTGAACACATCACAGATAAACATCTTCACGGTTATCTTCTAAGCTAAAACTTTGGCTGTTCTAACCGTAAAAAGTTAAGCACTTAAGAAGAATCAAATATCATTTCACTTTCGGAATATTCATTTATTTGGATATACGACCTCGTCTACGTAAATGGTGAAAGCGAACTTCTCGTCTTTCTGCTGCAGCCATATCGCCTTTATCTTCCAGTTCAAAAACATTTAACGTATTGTGGCAAAAACACAAGACAAAGTTCACCTTAACTTCTTTATTGTCACCAAACATCGTTACAATCACCTCGTTTACATAAATATACAGCTTTAATACGTCTCTACTATGTTTCTTAATATTTCATTAGGACGCACCAACTAGAAATCCCTTAGGTTCAGTTACCTCTGAACACAAATTCCGATATTCGCACGTGAACTTTTTCACTGCCTGTTCCACATCCCGCCGATTCCTCACACGGGACCACACAGATACGTGAATTACTTCACTGCACCGTTCTACGGCCTCCCAACTCCTCACCGAAGAGCATGGAATGTATCATACTTCTCCGTACTGCTCTGTAAAGGGATGTGAGCAGGCTATGGTCGACCACTTAACTCGACTGACCAACTGACTCTGAACTGCATCACTACGCCAACTCCTCACCACGGAGCTGCACTCGTCGACTGACACTCGAAGCTCTAAATACTCTACTAGAACACACTACTACTAAGCACTGACCTACCAGGCCTCGTACTGGCTCCTATATAATCCTGCCGGGCACGGAGATCGTTCCAGTAGAGGTATGTTCTCCAATTATATTGTAGAGTGAGTGAGTGTGGTGTTTAAGGGCCCGTCGACAACAAGGTCATTTGGGCCCCTTATATTGTAGAACGATATCAGAACTATCTGCGCAGTAATAATACGACTCGCTTCCAGCTCATGCCATCTTCGTGACGTTAAGCTAGTGGCCACACCATAGAAGGCCGTGTCTCTCCAGCCCCTCGCAATGGCGGCTCAATTGTCCAACTAGACTGCTCCTTTCCACAGTAAGTTTTACAGCCCCAATGAGACAAAATGTAAACAGCGTCTGAACTTTAAAATAAAAAAGAACTCGAAAAATACTCAAGCAATGGCTATAGCTTTTTTCTTTCGGAGAGTGAGATAGATTTCAGTTACACAATCACAGTATCAATATTTTAGGATAATTGGAAGAGTTAAAAAAAAGGGAATTTCTCACACACTTATGTTTCAAAACTAGCAATTGGATACAATTGGAATAATTTAAGCTGTCAACTTTTAAACGACTTTCTCGATGTCTCTTTCCACTTGTTACTGCGTAAATCCCTTCTATAAACTCCTACATGACCTGTTACTTTTTTGCTTAACATTCTTTAATCAAGTAGGACATATTGGTCGATGAACGAAATAACTGAAATGGTAAAATGATACCAAAATGGGTCCATGATTCATAGAGCATAGAATACACTTTTATTTTCTCAGGATAAAGGGGGGGGGGACGGAACAAATCTTATGCTGGTAATTGATCCGATCTCGGATTTGAACTCAAAAGCTTTGCATATGAAAAAGACATGCTACCCCAGAAGTAAAGAATGAGAACATGCTCCAGCAGATATATTTAATCCCAAACTACGAATATTTGGAAACGTGACTGCTTTAATTCAATACACCTAAGTCATTATCATTTACCACATAATAATAATAATAATAGCCGTTTTGAGGATATGCTACAATAAACGTTCAAATTAATCTAAACAGGAAAACAGTTTCGTTTGTAATGTTCACTCTGTATTTCTTTAAGGTAAGTTTAGAGTATCGCCATGTGTTTGTATTGATTTTAACTATTAATTTTCTATTAAATAAAAACACAACACAGTTAACGTCATTGTATTAAAATATCCCTTAAAGCACCACTCTATTAGCCAAACCTTTATCAGCCAATTCCAGTTTGCATACACTGAAGACCAAGCTTTATTTTTCGTTCCTGGTAAATCAATACTCGAGCAGAGTCGCGGAGTTTTGAAGTGGTACATTATACCAACACAGTAAAGGTTTAGCTGAAAGAGTAACAATCTTAGGGAGATATAGCGCCAAATAGTTGAGCTATTTGATTACTTTCAGCAAAGTCTGAATATTATGTTTATTAATCGGTGGAAATGTTTGGAGTAAGCTGTTATGAATTAGTCTACCATTAAAAAACCCACTTTACTGTACGGGTATTCTGAAGCTCATAATGTCATAATTATAAATGTATATATGTAGTAGTAATAGAACAGCCATTATTTCTGAAGTGTGCAATAATTTTTCTTCGTTTGAAAGCAGTAATTTAAATTAAACGCGAAACAAACATGCGCCTGAATCCATCGGCAGCTTCTTCACCTCTACTGTAACGCGGGAAGTATCACAACGTACTATCTGGGGTCAAAACAATATTTTAGGCTGCAGTCAAACCACGATGGTTTTACTGGATAACTTCATGTAGCCCTTCCGCTCAAGCGAAGAACTCCGGTCACTACTTCGATGCTGCCCTTAAACAATTGGGGGTTTAGCCTGGAACAACTCAGAAAAAGGAACGACCTAGAATATCCTGGAATTCGCAATACAATATTTTAAAACCTACAGTGTTATATTAAAAACAAATTAAACTGTCAAAATTTATTTCTACATACCTCGTAAATTGTCATTAAAAGTTATATCTAGTTTTAGCATTTAAAATGTTACACCTTTCTTTGGGAAGTTTCCTGTTGTGTAATGTCATTAAACTATACACTAGATGAGACATTTTCTAAATAATTTAGTTTTATGTGTCAAATTAATTACACAAAACCTGTTTTTATAAATCTTCCCAAGAGCATTTTATATTATTTTGGTGGAATTTAATATTATATATGAAGAAAAAAGCTTTATTTTACTTGATAACGCGCTGCAAACTGCCAATATTACACCGCTACTCTCAGTGTGATCTCATTTCGTCCTTTAGGAGTTCTTTTAAGCACGCGTACAACCATTTTCTGGATCGGATTTTTGAATCTGCGACTTTCGGATGAGTAGGCCAAAGTAAACAATTGATTTGCCTAGATGGGCATTATACTTGGAGAAAATATGTTATGTGCGTACATGATAGGTAAACATACACAGGCAAATTGTAGGTACTTAAAAGTTTAAGATTTATAATTTTCGTATGTGTTGCTGTTTGAAAATTAGGGATGTTTTTGTCAGAGTTCTTGAAGACAGATCTCTCTCTCAATAACTTCGGACAAACAACTGTGCAATAGCCTAGCAAAACTATTTGTACATAACATGCATGAAAGGAATATAGGGAGAGAAATAGAAGAAATTAGTTTTGCATCTGACACTCTCCTTGTTAAATTCAGATAAAATAAATACAAGTTATTCCAATAAGAGTGAATCAAAATACAATTTCAAAAATCTTCAGTAAATATAAGTGCAATTTAACCTTTTTCACAGTTTTCAAGCTGTGAAATTTCCGATACCAAAATTTTGGTTTGATTACTTTAAGAAGGATAACGAATCGTTCCAGAACTATTATTGCCGTAATGAAATATTTTGAAGCAAGAACACGGAGACAGACATTTCAGCAAGTTTGTCTTAACTCTTTTTAACTATATTATCCTTGCCTATGAAAACACTAGCTATCCAATTTTATGCAAAGCATCAATGCATTTTTGCCTCTTAAGGTTTCATAATACTTCAAAGTAGGTCCATCTCTCAAACTATCGAACTGTACTTTAATGTGACAAATATTTAGTTTCATTTTATTCTACAAATGTTACCCCCACCATTTATATGCCCACTTTAACACCTAAGGTTACATCGTTAGCAGTCCTTTTGGAACTTTTTTTTTTCCTTCAAAAAAGACATTCACTCGTTTTACTGTTGTGTTAATCTTTGCTGTATTTCCCCCCCTTGACTTTTCTTTATAACGATCAAATTCACACACACGCACGCACACACACACACACACACACACACACACACACACACACAAACACTCATAGATTTGCACTCACTCATGCCGCCAGACTCTATGAAAAATGGGAAATTAAACTACCTGAAGAAAAATTCCCATCCTCCGCTGGGAATCTAACCTAGGCCCCCTCCGGGTTCAAAACCAGGCATGCTAAACCATCAGATCACAGAGATTTATTCTCTACCAGTCTTTTCTCCTGATTATTATGAGCCAATTGCCCGTATCAGTAATGCAAGAGCTTGTTTGAATTGCATTTACCAACCGATTCCCTACTATTTCTCTAAAAGCCTTATTTTTAATGGAAAATGAATAATCAAGCAGGTGTTAATGGCACAAATATATAATAGCGGTACAATATATATTATTTAATTCTGCGGCAATTTAATTATGGAAACCATATTTCGCGTGTTGTTCTAAGAGCAAAACCGATCTATGAGTGGTCAATCCAGAACGGGGGCGAGAGATTCGCATTCAAGAAAGTTTGTTTTATTCCGATGGTATTCATTTACGCATCAATGCTTAATTACTATTCCAGTCGAACGAATCACTTTAAAAATTGATTTATAGTATCATTCCAATTTTCTTTGTTATATCTGCTAGCTTTTTCTTTTTTTCGCTGAAACAGACTTTTCGGTATTTCATTGCCTTCAGTTCTTTCCCCTAATAGTCATTTATTTCACGCTGTTACGGGGAAACAAATACAAAAATATATGTTTGGTTCTTTCAATAATGTTATTACAGATATGTCAACATTTCAATATCTGCTATATTACTAATCCTTGCCTACCAGCTCTTCCCACTGCAGCAAAGAGCTACTTTAATAAGTTCAATTAGATGGCATCAAATTTTGTGTCCCACATTTCCACAATATTTTCGATTTAATGCAGCTCACAACCAGTAAACGTTAATATTTGGAATTTTCTTCAAATGGACTGTTACGCTGTTGACAGATTGATGTAGTTTCTTCACTTTTCATTGTTATTCTTAACCCAAGAAATTAAATATTCTCAACAATTAGTACAACATCGTCTAACAATTACCTCTACATTTTATTAAGCCTATCTTCTTAAAAACTACGTTTCGCTGCATCTGGTACCAGAAACGCATAAGTTGATTTTCTGTCACTAGATCCATTACATTTCTGCTAAGGGCCAAAAACCCTTTCTGGCTATATAGTACCTAGGCTACCAGCATGCTCCTGTGGTAACCTAGCAACCATCGACTGGCGAACACATAGGAGGAGGAGGGAGAGGGGGTTTAGAGAGCGCGTGTTGGGCTAGGGGGGACCTTCCTCCAACCCGAATTGGTTTAACTGCTTCCACGCTCTTCATTTTGGCTGCCTGGCAATTGGCTGTTTTATCTTAGGTCCACAGGTGATGCTTAAGAACTAGAGTTAAACATTTTATTTTAAAAGGGGACCAATAACTTCTTTTCTTTGCATTCGTTTCCTGCTCCTCACGTAATATTTGCATTTATAAGGTGAGCAGCAAAGATACTAGCAGAGAATACGGAGTATTATACTTGATTTGTAGGGAGTCACTGAATCGAAAAACAAGTCACAAATTCCATCATTTCTTGCACTATACGTGTACTATAATTTTGTAGTAATCGTTAAAAGTAATGCAGAATTTCTGGCATTGCAGTAACATAAAGAAAAACAAAACATTCAATTTATTAGTTTTGGTAATTATTTAGCACAGGTTCATGCTCTCGTTTTAGCTATGTGAATGTCTGTAAGTTTCCATTTTAATAAAGCGATTTAAAGCTTTTAAATCAGCCTAACGAGCAGTGTCATAACGCAAGAAGTTCACACAGTTGATTAGTACAGGTTTATTAGGCAATCAGTCATTGCGAACCAAAATGAGTAAGGGCTTTAAAATTTGTCTGATTAGATAGCGAGTTTTATTAACCATTAATTGTTATCAAGGAATGTGTGATTGTTCTTTCACTTCATGATCTGTAAAGTTTCTGCAATATCTTGAGTAACATTTATCCAGTAACCAATAGTGACGGACAGTTTAACTGAATCTCTTTTTCTGTTATTAAACGGTCCATACTAGGGGCCATCATTCCATTCCATCATCCCAGTAAACCACTAGGAAATTCTCCTCTACACATGAAACAACTTCTTATAGTACTTACATGTGAGTCGCCATTAAGGAGTTGTCTCATGTGTAGATGACAATTTCCTAGTGGTTTACCGGGATAATGCGAGTTAGTTGGAGAATTAATGTCATGCTGACACGTTGGCCATGGTAGCTCAATGATTAGAGTAACTGGACGGAAACAGGGAGATCCATGTTCAAATCCCGGCTATGGCATTGAATTTTTCAGTCTGACTCAACCTGTCTAGATGAAGTAGTGTAACTGCAAACATAACAGCCATGAAAATAAATAACTCAGCCATTACTGGTAATCAATAGATACAACCGTTAACGTAGCATAACTGTGGCAGTTATAACCATTATTCGAAAACAACTGCTTGGTACATCCCTACAATATGATACTCAAAACTTAACTATGATCGACTGTGCGATCTGTCCCAAGGTAAAATTCCCATTGGTTATCCGAACCTGTCATGTAACCACGCTTATGATTTAATGTTTAAATATAAAAACGTTATCTGAAATGTGAGCAATTTATCATATAACACACCAGCAGAAAAGCAGACATTACTGCACTGAGAAGCGGTTGAAATAATTTCACCAGGCTGAAAAGGTAAAAAGCTGTTCCTATTCTCCAAGAGTTTGGTGCACTTACACCTCCTCAATCCTTTGAAGAAAGTATTTCTTAGCTACATGCCGTGTGCCATACTATATGCATTGCATGTGTACAACCTCTAAAACGTCATGCCCTCGAAAACGAAACAATAGCTGAATATAAGCAACATGTTTGTCATGCCGTAATTTGTACTATTTCGAATTCACATTCATCATTGCCATTCTCTCTGCTCAGAGTGAAAGAAAAACACCTTTACTTGTTTACATTTCAATTACAGAACAATGAAGATGAATGAAAGAATTATATATAACGAAGCTAAAGTAGTTATGCATCACCCTTCATAGAAAATACACAAAGCAAGAGCAATATCTACCTGCATGAAAAGCGTGAATTTACTAGGTGCTCTCCCCAATCATAAACTTCTTTTACTATGAATAAAAATTTGAAAATAATTCATATTAATTTATCAAAAATCTTTCCCCGCCTTCACCGGTCTTTAGATATGCAATTTTATTTTGTATTTTGTCAAACACACTTTACACTACTTGGTTAAGCCATCACATTTTGAAATGCATTATCTTGAATTTTAGGAAAATAGATCGCTTCATTCATATGCGATATGTTATAAATTAACTGGAGCACACGAAAGACAAGTAAAAACTTATTACAAGAAAGATGTTTCTTACATCTCATGAGCTAAAAATAAACTAAAAATAATCCTGTTATGATTTCAATAATTAAACATAAACCTAATAAAGATCCAAAGTTTCATCAGGATGAAATATTTGAAGGAGTGGGAAGATCAACCAAAGCATTACTTGAAATTCCATTGCCCTTTTCGAAATATTTCAGACTATACATTAAGATTGTTTCTAAATGTGCTTCATTTGATAGGTCATGTTAAAAAGCCTCGACTCTTCTTTACCTTCGCAAGACCTACTGCAATGATTTATTATATAAATATCTCAACGCCTGTTTTCCAAGTTAACCAGCTACCACCTAAATGAAATATTCTCTACAATATTTCCCGAATAACAACACAGATTAAACGTCGCGTTTTGTATACCCATTTATATGAATTTGCAGCAGGTAGAGAGTTGTAACTAACTTCGCATATGTAACAGTTTTATAATTATGTTGAAACACATTTACATTATTGCGTGCAGAAACATTACGCGATGTACCACACGCATGTAATAACAATACGCAAGGTTCACACACACTGGCGTGCACACACATACAATCTATACTCGCGTACAATGCAAAAGCAGCTCATGCATCGACAAACTGTACAGAAATAAAACATAGACTTTTTGGAAGTGCATCTTAAATGGAATCACATGACTCTGGAGAGAAAACGATAGCTGAAACAATAGGAAAGCTAGCATTGCATTTCTAATTCCTTTTAATTTTAGTTTTTAAAATCTATCCACAGTTTTAGGGTTTGAAGGTCTTTATTTGCACCTAAACAAAATGCAAGTACGTTTTTGGGAGGATGTTTGTGTAAAATAACTTCAATTTTTCAGGTATTTTATTCAAAACTGAAATTTATTTGAACATGAAGTTTCTGCTCCATACATACATATAAGTTTTCTGTGTCTAGAAATATAGGGTTAACACAGTGCACTTCACGCACAAAAAAGTAACACGAGAAAACGGAAAAGGGAGTCGTAAATATGACAAAAAAAGCAAGATAAAATAAGGAAGCAAAAAATAAAAGGATACAAACACGAGTTAATACACATAGCGGGCACGAGCAGGCGTGTGTTTGTGTAGGAAGGAGGAGAAAAGAAACGCGAGGTGAGACACATGTGTGAAACCGTGCACAAGGGTGAAACTTCCGGAATTACGAACAAGAAGCGTTACCGCTATAGTTGACCCCTAGGACACGTGGCAGTTCCCTCAATTCCCCACCGCGACTCGCCCGCCCTCAGGATTAAATACGGTACACTATAGCCCTATCTCTTCCGCTGTAAAGCAAAACCACGTAAATAACAGTCATGAGGTTATATTTTTCACTCTAGGCTACTCTGTTTGATGTATAACGCTTTCAGGACATCGATTTACGCAAGATATAGACCACTGATCGTCATTCATCTCCCCAGAGGTATACGAATAGCATATTGCCTCATGAATATAATTTAAGAATTCTCGTTTTTATTCAGAATGCGTTCATCTATATCACGTTTTACTATCATATCTCTTACATATAACAATAAAACTGTAACGGGGTTTCTGGTAACGTAGATTTTGGATAAATTATTGACGTTAAGTATAATGGCGGTCTTTGAAGACAATTCTTTATCTGTATGTATAAATCACATTACAAACGGCCTAAATTATTATTATTATGAAACTTATTAGACACATGCCTTAATCACTAGAAAATAAGCAAAGAAACAATTGACGTGTTGCATTCACTCCTCTACAACAAACGCTTACTATTCTATCAGCTTCTCATTAACCTAGACATCTTGCAATACGACACATTCCTTGTAGGATACTTGAGGCTAGAGCGATAGCCAGACTGTCTATTAAGAGCCTGTTACTGTGTAATAGCTTTGAAATTCCTCTGTGCATGACTACAAGGAAAAAAAGAATAGCGACGTAACATTAAGAGAAGTTTGAAAATTCAAAGCAATAATAAGAAACATATCGGAAATACTAACTCCAAAAATAAAGTATATGATATTCACTCTGTGCTTTAACGAATCGCAGTTTTGTACAGTAACATTTCCTCGATTTAGCAGTTATACAAACGTCATTAAGAATGAAGAAGACTTCATAAAATGCAAGAAATACATTACGATTCTCATGTAAATATATTTAAAATATGTTTTAATCGAAACAGTTGCAGCCAGTTTTGAGCAAATAAGAAATAATTGTCATTTCTCCACGTAAAGAATAGATATATGGGGGGAACGATTTCCTTAAAAATCTTTGTTCCTTTAAAAACTTATAACAAAGAAATGACAATAAAAAATAATGGTCGAAGTGCAAGAAGCAAAATTTTCTATTTAATATATTATATATCTTTGTATAAAATTCTACAAAATTTCAACTTTTACGTGACGCAATTTCAAAACTCATTTGCGGTCATTTGGTATACAAAATATATACTACGTGCATCTATAGAATGTCATTGAAATATATTTTACGACCCGAAATACTGTTTAAAATGACGAAAAAAAAAAAAACATAACGTTGTGAAAATTAAGGTATCAGCTAACAAGTAGCTTTCACAAAAACGGCTTCGATGATTTATTTCCCGTCAGTTTTAAGTGCTGTTTCGATGAGAATATTAGGTACGATAAAAATCTACTCCAACGTAAGTCATGTCGGACGATAAATAACATGAGTGAAATGATGCTCAAATGAGCCCAGGGTTCGCAGAGCTTAAAGTTACTCTACATTCATCTTTCAGGATAAGGGAAAACCTCGGAAAGAACCCGCATCCAAATAACTCACCCTGATCCAGATTCAAACTCAGAACCTCTTGAACGTGAGGTAAGCACGTTACCCCACGCTACAAAGACGATCCTAAGGCACGTACATTCGTTTTTTAAAATATAGGGGATACAGGTATTGAAAATGTATTAAAAGCATAAACTGCAAAAAATTGGAAACTTCCAAAACAAATAAACTTCATTTCGTTTATTCTTTGCACTCATAAAAAAGTGGTGTTGCTATGACATGACTTTCTCTATTCCTGTAAAAATTAGTGTTTTAAAAGGTTCATTCTTTTATCTACTTCATATTATTCCAGATAAATGTTTATAAGCATTGTCTAATTGCATTTTTCCTTGAAGGTAGAACAGAAATAAATGAATAAAGTAGGCTTTAAGCGAAATCTTTTAAGAACTGACCGCTATTTGGCCGCTTTGAAATTCCATTCTCTTCTATGACCAATGAATAATGACTTCCTCCTTTAAAACAGTAAAATATTTCAAGATTCTAACGAATAACGAGGTATATTCTAACGAGGTATATCTCGAAAATGGATTACTGTTAAAAACAAAACAAAAAACAAAAGAGGTGCTTCAACAGATTTACTTTTTTGTACAGTTACGGTTTACGAGTAGTATAAAACACCTTCAGCATGAAGAACTCTCTGGAATACCAAGTTTGGTATTTAAGTAGCATTTCGTTTTTGAGTTATGGTGTTTACAAAGACAGGGGCATATATATGGGCCATGTTTAAAACTGCACATTTGTATTTATTCATGGGACTACAAAACGACACTTCCAGTAAAATCTGAATGATTTTGGGTGGAATGCAATACCTTGACTATTAGCCAAGAAAGTAGAACATGTATTTAAAATTGTACACAAATTGTCAAGAACGTTTTCTCTGAATTTGTTGGTATTAATTTGTTTAAGGTTTACTTTCCGAATGTAAGGTTAACGTCTACAATTACTGCAACAGAACCAGTGTTCTACAACTGGGTATGGGTTCCTTATTTTTCTTCAGCTTCAGAACTTTTAATGTCCACAATGATTTGGTATCAATCATTCATGATCTTAAGCGACAACCCAGTTAAAATATCTTACCGTTTACTTTTTAATTAATAAAAAGCATCTAATTGTAACAAGATTTCAAAAATGCAATAATTAATAAACATTCTAAAAGGTAATAAATATTTCGGAAGGTGGTTTGTTAAATAATTTTAACAATCTATTCATATAAACTACAATAACTAATAATTGTCGATTTCAAACGAATCTGAGCTTATCTACACATTTTGTTTGTCCTTTAATATCTGGAATACCAGCTGCAGTGACTCAGTTTTGTGGATTGTTTATAAAAAAAAAAGGAGTGTTTTAAACGCTCCAATCCTTTTTATTATTCCACAGACATGAGTTAAAGTTAAGGAAGGTTAAAGAAAGGATTGGACCAAAACAGCGTACTTATTGTTTTTTTCGTTCCGCAGATGATATTTATAGTACTCGTGATATTATGACATAAATGTGATTCCCTACTTACGCGCTTCGTTTACAAACTAAGGGATTCACAGACACCAAGTTCTTTAGTGACCGACAAAGCACAGTTACGCAAGCGCCGCAAAAAAAAACAATAAAAACAAAATTCAGGAAGAGGAGTTGTTTTCTCTCTCTGAAGTGAGGATTATCGCCACAGGAAGGAAGAGAACCACGTGACGGATGTTATCTATCTGTACATAGTGTCATGACAACTGCAGTTCATTCAAACAATCCGCCCACATTATACATGGATGACAAATGTCATTCGCCTTATAGGCTGTCAGCATTGAATGGTCGCTTTCATCCACACTGTTAAGCACCCTCTGCTTGAAAGATTTGATGAAGAATTGTTTCCGGATGAAAGGAGCACTTGATATGAGGAAGGAAAAAATGATAATCTATAACATTTGCTGATGATATGGCTCAGTTAGCATGGTACGAAAATATTCCATAAGACCCGCTAGTGACAACGAGTAAAAACGACAACATGAAAAACATGCGCAAAATAAGATGGGGAATGGAGGATTGTTTATTGGAAGAAAAGAAAAAGTCATTATGGTTCAGTCGGCTAGACCCTGGAGTCGCAGGTTCAAATCTGGCCCACACCGATGGTTTTTAAATGACAGCCCCATTTCAGTAGATTTACTGGCATGAAAAAGAATTGCAGAACGACATAGAAAAGAAAAAAAAAAAAAAGTGACGAGATGCTTTATCATCTGAACGCTGGCCAAAGAAGTGCCTAAGACGTGTAGCACAACAAGTGGATGTTTCAAGAATCCTCTATTCATAGAGGTGCTAAATGTTTAAAATACAAGCCCGACAGACTGACTATAGTTCCAAGAATTACAACTTCGTAAGAGAGCAACTGTCATCAACGTCTCAATGTAATGGACAGCACTTTCAAACAAATTTTAACAAGTAGTACTCATTGTAGTGCTTATCACTGTTATTCTGTGTAAATAACGTGGGAATTTTAGAATGAAAATTTCCCTTTCTATGTAATAGATACCATTGGGCCCGACGATATAAGAAATGTGCTGTATTTAAATATGGCCAGATTTTGTAATTTTCATGTAACTAGTGCCGAACCAAACATCAGGTTTAATCAACACGGATTGTTGGATGATTATGACATCATCCGACATTCTCTAGTATGTCACAACTTGTTTTCCTATTCCTCTAATTTTGTATTATGGAATTTCGAAGCCTGATAATGGTCTGCTTGTTTGATTAAAAGAAAGTAGGATGAGCACTTAGAATGTGTCAGGATGACATTAAGGAATTGATATGCAATGTATTCCATGTTAGATGTTTGCTATGAAATGAGCAGTTAACTGTTACTCATCATTCGCTTTTCCTTAGCTCAGAAGTTGTAGAGTTAATTCCTGGCGAATATTCCTCTTTTCCCTGACTATCCAATTCCTAATGAATTGCTAGAGAAAAGGCTGACACGTCACTAAATACTCCCACGGCCATATTGGAAGTAAGTGCTCGGTTTTTTTTTTTTTGTTATTTTTTGTTATTTACGTCCTCCAACGTTAAGTCATATCGAACGGTGAATGAATAGGGTGAAATGATGCTCAAAGGGTCCGTGGAGCTTAGAGTTACCCGACATTCATCTTGAAGGAGAAGGGAAAACCCCGGAAAATACATTATCCAGGTAACTCACCCTGACCGAGATTCGAACTCGGGACCTCTTGAACGTGAAGCAGACATGCTACCATCTACGCTACCGAGGCGGGCGTGCTCGTTTGTAGCTAATAGTCTCGCGCCGTCATAGTTCATGAAGATGCTACAGACATTTTTTTTTAATTTACGTTCTCCAACGTTAAGTCATATCGAACGATGAATGGAATGAGTGAAATGATGCTGAAATGAGCCCAGGGTCCATAGAGCTTAGAGTTACCCGACATTCGTCTTTAAGAATAAGATGAAACTCCGTAAAAACCTCATTGAGGTAACTCACCCTGACCTAGATCGAACTCGGGACCTCTTAAACGTAAGGCAGACACGCTACCACCACGCTACCAAGGCGGGCTGTCATTTCTAATTATTCAAAACGTGATTTCACTTATAAAAAAATTATAAAATGATAAAATGCGTTCCAATTGGCATTCAAGGAACTTAACCAACAAAGAAGCAATTTCAAAAGTCAACTGCTTCATATTATTTGACCAGGGCTGTCATTTACAGAAGTTCCATTTTGGAATGAGTCAGTCCAATTGGCTGAGTAAAGTAGACTTCCTCATTCTGTAAAGGTAAATATTGAAACATGGGTGACAGCCATAAGAGAGCTAAGAGCTACCGTACGACTGTTGCATTTATAACCACACGAGACCGTATAAGCGGTTTTTCGAAATCGGAAAGTCCCTATAATGTGCTCACTCGTGTGGCTTCCGATTGACCTGGATAGCCCTAGTTTGAGGAATTGGAGGGATAAACAAACGCAATATCAATAATTGAACCAGATATCTCTCTTTACAAAAATAACTTCACTGCATCCTCGAGACAATTGGCAGTAGATACGACATTTTGGAAGAAACAAGAAGCACAAGGGTATCCTCATTCAAGAACCAATATAAAATAATTAAGTATAAAAGTACAATAGCAAAGCAATTAATATACTCAGTGTGCTTACAAAAAAAATTCTGCCTGAGAATCACAACTGGAGAATCAACACTCGAACCCCTCCTAAAACAAAGTGTGTTAAGTGACAAATTCAATGTTGGCAAGTAATTAAAACACTTACTTAGTATTCTGCTTAAGCGCCAGCATGTCAGTGGTTGGAAGCGAGGGTGTTGCTTTTCACTGTCTGAATTTCAAATACTAAGAAGCTTTCGAGAGCTGAGATATTCCGTTATTCCAGGTTAAACGTTACATATTTATAGAAAGCTCTACAGCGCGATGTTTCATGCACTCAAATTAGAATTCTCATGCGTCTTCTGTGAACGGAAGTGCCAAGCGCCCCTATCTGTACTAACACTGACAGTTCCCCAATCTATAAAGTAACAACCATACGTTCAGAGCCAAAATGAAATTATCTACCCCATGAATGTTAAATGTATATGCATACCGCTTGTCACTATATCTTCATCACCTTATTACTGAAGAAAGCTTTTGAAAATGAGTAACTTTAAGACATGCAACTTTCACTGCAGACTTCCGAACCAATTTATTTGGTCTTCAGAAACATACATATAACCTAGCTACATTACTATCTGTAGAACAAGCAATATTTCGCGTCGCGTAATCTAATTTGTTCTAGCTTAGAGGTCTAACTTCAACATGCTGACCAAAAGTGAGTGTAACATCTAATGGCTAAGCAGTAAATATACCTGCTTCCACTTTAAATATTCCAAAACACGTTTCAAAATTTGCCGAATTACAAAATCTACTCAGTCCTACGTTTTCATATTTTACATCAGTTGCAAAATCAATTAATGTGCTCTCTAATTCTTTTGTGCCTATTTACTATGTTAATGATAATAAAAAATGGAATTAATAAAATGCAGCATAACTAAGCACTAAAGGAAAAAAGAATAAATGTCATTGGACACGTTAATTTTATTCCAAATACCAACTTCATTTGGTTTATTTTCTCTGCATTTATTTTCATAATCTTAACATAATGTAACAATATACGACAGAAATTGCAATAATTACGAGTAACTCATTTGGGGAACTCATGGAGATTTGCCACATCGTAAATAAAACCAAATATAGAACGTTTAAATAAAACAACAAGAGCACATGTGTGTCAAAGAAATGTATTAAACATTCTATTATCCTTTTGTTAGAAGTGCTATTTTCATTATCATTGTTATGAATATAGCTATTTTATTTACAATTTCCAAGTTTACTTCAATGGATTTTTTTTTATTTCCAAACAATTGCTTATAAAAGGTAAAATGGTGAGAGGTTATCTTTTCCACTAGTTTGAGTTTTAAAAAATGTATTCATGTCATGATACGTAGAAGCTAAGACAGGGGTTTAAGCTTACATGTCACCCACGAACCTTTCGTAATATAACTGCAGCCGTTGATAGCAAGAGGGTCGAGATTAACGTTCCTAATTGTTGTGCAAGATACAGTATTACAGATACCAGAAACGCAGTGAGTGAATGAGTGTTAATGCAAAAAAAAAAAAAAAAAAAAAAAAAAAAAAAAAAAAAACAATTGGAGATCCCTGTTGTAAATAAATAGAACTTAAATCTGGCCTTGCCATTAATATTTGGAAGAGTTACTTGCTATCCACAAAGCAATAGTAACAGCAATTTAAGTCGTGGAAAACCTCAAAATATTGAAAGTGTGTAATGCTGTTTTACATGTTGCAGTTTAGACAAAGTGATTGATGAAGGGGAACAATTAGTACATGCAAAGTTAATAAGGAATCTTTTATCTTTTTATCTTAGAAGCTACATCCTCTAGTACGTAGCTTCCTGCGTTCTGTTTACAAAGCAGCGAGCGGTGCAAATAGCACAAGAAAGAAGTGGTGCCGTCGATGACATCGATCCAAATGAACCGAGCTCGAAAAACCAAAGATTAAATGAATATTTTCTGCTATCAGAGTGCCTCTATTTATATTTTCATCACAACATTCCACCCAAACAATCAGTAACGAATATTGTCATAATTGCATACACGTTTTGTGGACCATAAAGTACTGTTATACAACGGTCCATTTTTGACTGTGAATAGCATAAATCAAAAACGAAATACCAGGTGGACGGACGGACGGATGGATAGGTAGACAGACTATATGTTTTTGAAATTAGCATAAGTAATAAAATACAGCTTCAAATTCTTACAGAAAAGTTGAGGTCCTCTTCATTCTGAATAAACTTTATATAATTTTACAAAACTACTAAATCATTGAAGAATTTTGCAATACTTTGTATTTTTTAAGTAGTCATTCATATGTTCTCGTGATTCATTCAAAGACCATGGAACTTCAAAGCCAGCATATGGCAACGCGCTTTTTATATGTTTAGCTATCTTTAAAGCCTCTATATTCCATTTCTCTCTACAACAAAATGTGTAATTAAACCATTGTTTGGCATTTATCTTGAGTACAGCAAATATAAACTTTACTAGAAATTGTACTTGGAAGAGTTGGTACAGAAGAGATGTATTAATTTCATTATGTGCAAATTGATGAATACGAGCATGAATAGGTTTAGCAATTAATTTACTGTCCTTTATCCCCTTATCTTCCAACAAAAAATATTTTCTACTGAAACCTCTCTTAAATACTTTTTAATTCAAGCATTTGCATCCTCAACTCTACTTTTTAATTTTACTAAAAACTAATATTCATACAATATTTTATTTTACAAAAATAAGAACATGAAATAACCATATTACTGCACTAACATTTGCGTGTGTTGGAAAAAGAGCTTAACATTAACAACACTTTATTGTGTGTGTGTGTGTGTGTGTGCGTGCGTGCGTGTGTGTGTGTGTGTGTGTGTGTGTGTGTGTGTGTGTGTGTGTGTGTGTGTGTGTGTGTAACAAATATGCATTATGTGGAAAAATAGAATAAAACAACCCATTTCATTTCTGAGATGAGGCTTCGTTTTATATTCTGAAGTAAGTCTTCTGTCTTTTTTATAATTTTCTGCCCCTTACTGTTCTCGCTAACCGAGAGATTTCCTTATGGTATGGTAGTTATATCCAAGTTGCAAGCTAAGCCGCTTGGACGATGCAGCTCTGTCAGCTCGGAAAATGGACAGGGGATGAGGGAATATCTAGGGATTTGTTCTAATCAAGACCAAATTCCCATGGTAGATATGAATACAATCCGAGAGACCGGGAATTACAGCCATACGCGCTCACAACTAAACCGCGGGGACGACCCTAGGAATAAGCATATTCGTAAATGAGGTAACACTGGAACTTAGAAAAAGAGATGTTCAAATATCACATGAATTAAAGGCATATTGTACTGCCTAATGAGGCTATGTGATGCACAAATCTAGGTGTCTGGTTACGCTTCACTGTAAGTGCTGTACTTATGTTAGAAGTGGCACACCTCTTATGAAACATCCATTTTTTCAAAATATATAAAAGAGTTGAGCAACCTTTAATTTGCATTCAACTATTTAGTACCACAATACCATTATAAATATGGAGCATAATAAGGAATGAACTCCTACACTTCAAAAGAATTGTGAACATATGAAATTGATGTTTTTACTATTATTCTATCCTCAATGACAAAACAGTGTATATCTTTATCCATGTAATTTCTTTTATTGGTTTTGAATATACATTCACTTAGTTCCGTCTTTACTAAGTTATCGTGTGATTTCTCTAAGTCCTCAGAGTCACTCCGTTAATATGATGTAGTTCAACTTTCACTGCGCCTCACTCAGTTCACACTCTCAGTTCATTAATGTGAACTAGTTCAATTCTACTGTTACACATTGTGATGGAATAAGTGCGAAGTAGCCTTTAAGTCGAATGATTCACTAGATAGGGAATTGAATGCAAAAGTCTCTAATTCCTCACAGTATAGTCTCGCTGCTCGAACGGTTACCATGGCTTTATCTTTGTTAATAGAAACCTCTCAGATATATAAAGCACTGATTATTCTTGAAAGAGTGAGAGGGGAACTGCCGCCGCTTCCCGGTCTGTGCCAAGCACCAATGAACGCATCACTTCAGCTAATGGAATTTGCAGGAATCACAAATGACGGATAGATGTTCACTCCACCTGCAGTATCAGTGCGTTATCTGAGAGGTATCTATTACCAAAGATAAATCCATGGTAACCATTCGAGCAGCACGACTATATCAGAACTTGCTGTACGTTGTTTTCGTAAATTTATTTGTAGAACCGCAACTGATGTTGCCTTAGAAACGTATTAAGCAACTCACTCGCGAGAGTCACTTACACAGCCACTAGAACTCTTTCACATAGTTCTTCTGGTACATTCGAGAAGCGGGGAGAAGGGGAACTTCCAAAGAATTCGGTTGTCAATAGCTCTTATGGTGTTTACATGAGGCGAGAGCGCTTACCGCATTTACTTCTGATCAGCTGCCCGGCGACAGCTCTCAAAAAGGGTATTTACTACAGCAAAATTTGATTTTAAAGCGTCTTATACATGTGAACATCGACGCACTATTTCTTTTAAAGAAAGGCTCATTTAAATACAAATAAAACAAGGCATTCCAGTACAGCCCGATATACTCTGGTCGTGTCTTAAGTAGGTATAATAAAGAATTAAGTCAATTTGGATGAATAGAGCCAGACTGAAAAATTCAATGTCATAGCCGGATATGAACCACGGATTTCCCGGCCTCCGTTCACTTACTCTAAACCACTGAGCTACTATGGCCAACATGCCGACATGATATTAAATTCTTCAACTGACATGTTTGCCGGTAAACCACTAGGGGTTCTCATAGGTAAAGTCTGTCTACTCAACGCAAGTGCACGGCGGCCGCTTTCTTTGAGGAACCCTCATAATCGTTTTACAACATAGACCCTCCTCCTGACGGTCCTCTCTACAAGGTTGCAACATTTTAACATCACCGTCTTGCACCTAATGAAACAGAACAACTGGAAGTTGGAACTTTGACAACTGAGACTCCACGCGGAGTAGACATGCAACTGTCGTTTTCAGAAAATCGGGGTTGCTATTGGTCCCCAACGTCAGTGTTCCATTTCTGAAGTGTGGAGATAGATTTATGACGGTCATTAGTGGGCGGAAAGGTCAGGTCCTTTGAGGTCCCTTTGAGTGGGAACTGCACACACGTTAAAAAGCAGACTTTATACAATGAGACACGAACCTTTTGTGGCGACTTACTATGCTGCAAGTACTTAAGTTCCAGGCTTCATAGTTAAATCACTACGTTTTTAGGTAAATTGATGGAAATAATCATTTCTTCCGCACTAGCCGTGTGTACGCAAAGGTTTGAATGAATAGAACCAGACTGAAACATACGAGTCTGTTGGAGAATTTAATGCCATATCGGCATGTTGGCCACAGTAGCTCAGTTGGTTAGAGCAACCGCACGGAGACCGGGAGATCCCGACTATGGCATTGAATTTTTCAGCCTGGCTCTATTCATCCAGATATTTGTCTACACACGGCTAGTGTGGAATAAATGATTATTTCCATCAATTTACCTAAAAACATGGTGGTTTAACTATGAAGCCTGGGACTTAATACTTGCTGCATAGTAAGTCAACATAAAAGGTGCGTGCCTCGTATATGAGAACCTCTAGTAGTCTACCGGGAAACATACGAGTCATTTGGAGAATTTAATGTCATGTCGGCATGTTGGCCATAGTAGCTCAGTGATTTAGAGCAACCGGATGAAGACAGGAACATCCGTGTTTCAAATCCCGGCTATGGCACTGAATTTTTCAGTCCGGCTCTATTCATCCGAACATTTGTCTACACACGGCTAGTGTGGGAGAAATTATTATTTCCATCAATTAAGTGAATTGTTTCAAGAACTGCACCCATAAATTGTATAACAAATAAATTCTGTGTTTTCGCCGTTAAGAAAGGCGGTATGCATGTAAAAGCTGAAATAACCTTGCCCGAAGCAAATATCCGGAAGGGCATTCCTACTAAGTGACGTTCCACCATTCTCGTTATTCTAGCCCAACATTTCTCATTTTTACGTCATCATTTGCACTACAGAGGTAGCCCTTAAAACGATTAAACACTATAATTCTATGATTCTCCATTACTTTCCATTTAATACAACTTTCTTCCTTTGTTCCTCTATATACTAGTCATTCCGATTTGAGGTACACAAAAGCTTTAATGTATTCTTTTATTAACATTTGTGTATATTTATGACACTCTACTGCTGAATCAATTGTCCTTAGCTGTGTCATAACAAATAAATAATTAATGAAGTATAATGAATAGCAATGAAGTTTCGCTTGCCTCAGACAGTGTGTAGCAAAGCACAGTAACTTAGAAAATAGCTACGTTGATGCCAAATTTAAACTTTTTAAAATGTAGCTTCTTACATATTATGTGTAAACTGAAGTAGCAATTTGAAGTGGTAAACACAAGGAACGTTATTTAGGCTTACCATTTCACAGGTTACGTACAATAAGCGGAAACGAAGTTCGGTTGTTTATATAAGTCACTTCTTCTCTTTAATGAACTTTGTGGAAAAAGAGGTAAAATGATTACAATTGGAACTTTACAAACGACTGAGGAAACTTACAATAAAACCGAAAATTATAAATAACATTAAGCTACAAAACAAATAATTTGTCATAAATAGTATATTTTAATTGATTTAAATATATTTTCTGTAGACAAACGAACAATCTCGCTTTTTGTTTCCTACTCTTTTTTTTTTTTTAATTTACGTCCTTTAGCTTGTTAAGTCATGCCGAACGATGGATGGAATGGGTGAAATGATGCTCAAATGGATCCAGGGTACATGCAGCTTAGAGTTACCTGACATTCGCCTTTTAGGATAAGGGAAACCCCCGGAAAAACCTTATCCAGGTAACTCACTGCGGCGGTCTGTTTTCTACTTATCTATACAGAATTACAAAAAAAGCGCAACTTGAAAGCTTCACTACTATTCAGAGAAAATTCGGATGTTTACGTTTTATTAGTAATTCCAATATCTCAAGCATAAGGTATTTTAATCAATGTCGTTAGCGCGTTATTTAGAACATGGAAAATAACGAAGTACTTTTTCATTTCAGCAAGCATCCACGCCATTTGCCTAGCACCACCGTAACCCATTAAATCTTGAACCTGAACTCTGAGAAGGAAATGATGGAAAAGAAGTCGAGGTAGATCATTCGGTTACCACCAGGGAAAATAAGAAAAAATCAAAGGTCAGAATATGCGGTTCAATGGAAATTGAATTCAAGATCTTCCAAATGAGAGTCTCATACGATACCGCGAAACCATCTCGCTGGGTAAGCTTTGACATTTCATTTTTGAACTCACGTTGGACCATTTCTCCTATGGCTGAGGAATAAGATGATTTTGTGTAAGATAATTAAGCATATGTAAAGAAAATATCAATCTCAGGTACAGAATGAACTGATAGAGTTAGTTCAAATTTGATTTACTTGAGAACTATATCCTAGGCATTACAAATAACCTCCAAATTTGTGTAATTATACCTCTTGTGGTTTTGTGCGATATGATCCCAGTTTATACCTTTGTTTTTTTCTTAGTCTATTTTAGTAACACTCAACTGTTTAAAAATGTGCAGAGTTTCTTCACTCCTGTTACAAATATATGCAGTGTTTCGTATTAAGATTCACAAGACATTAGTGCTACAAAATTAAATCATATTTTAAGGTTGTACACGTACATATTCATCACCCTCCCCCCCCCCCCGAATAATATGATTGTAAAGCAGAGAAAATCCTTGGATGCGAGGAAAAGCAGGAAGAAAAGTTTTTTGTGCATTATCTCCATGTTTAAATCTGTGGGGAAACACGCGTGAACCACAGAAGAATATGTGGGGAGGTAGTAGAACACGTGTTTTCCATTATATGCTTTGTTGCCAACTTGAAGCTTCGTGTGTGCGCCCCAATTTCTCCAACATAAGCTGCTTTAGTGTCATAAACGACACTCGTGTTTATTTAATAATAAAGGAATAGTACGAAGTAACCATAGTTTAAGCTAACAAACCCTTTAATGCATTTCGGAACAACTTATACAATGTGTCTATAGAATAAAAGTTTTATTTCTCGTAGGACAAAAGTGAGAGAAAATCGCTGTGATTTTCACAGTGCCTATTATTAAGGGGAATAAAAGACTAAAGAAATTATGAAAACAATAATTAAATGCTCAAAATCTGTTGACAAATTCCATCTGTATACCAATAGATATTTATATTTAAAAGAATTATATTAAATATTTATTCGGTGACGGGCACACACGAACGCGCTCCCCTTTGATGCTCTGGGATTTATTGGTTATACTCAAGCATATGTCATAATTTAAAATCGAAGACTTCTAAATCTACTGTGGTAGTCCTCTAAACTCGAAAAAATGGAGTAATAGGTCGCTATCACATTTTCACTTGTGCGCGCTTTAAGGAGCTTCTGCGCATGCGCAACTGATATGACAACTACCTTATGGAGCCTAATGTATAGGCTTCGTGTAGGTCTGAAGTAGTACAATAGAACGCCAGGTTTTGTGACATGTTGCCATATTATCATTACAACTTTATGCCATTACCACTAGTTGCTTAGTACTCTATGACTGAAGTTAAGAGCCACTGCAGAACAAGCAGTAAACGTACACAAGCTTAATCTCAACTACGATTTAACTTACACATTACTTCGCCTTCGCGCCAACACAGTGCACTTAATTATGTGCACAGAAAACACAGAGAACTTTCCTTTCGTCAAAGTATGTGCATTAACGAGCTGGATGGCTCAGGCCTTCATTCGGGAAGTCCCGTATTCAGATTCCGTGAGCCGACCTATCTTACTTTTTTGTAGCTCCCTCAGTCGCCAAGGTAAATACCGGATTTAACATTTAAGAACACGATCTAAAGATTCAATTTATGTCTAATATAATACCAAAAATGAAAATAAGTGAAACAGGGAATGCTCTGATATCTATCATAAATATTCAATCAAAGATGGTAAATAGGCGGCCGCGACGTGGTCGAATGGTTAGACCGCTTGACCCTCACCAAGGGTTCGATCCCAGGTGACCGCAAAGTGAGATTTGTAGTGGAAAACAACGCGCTACTGGGGCGGGTTTTCTCTGGGTTCTCCGGTCCCCCCGCCAGCATTCCGCCAATTGCTCCATCATCTTTCCCATCATTTCATCTCGCCCTCATTTAGTCATCTACTTCCCTCACTCTCGTACTAGGCATCGGGCTAATCCATCCTGGATTATCTCTCTCACTAATCCAGAGATTCCGTTCTAACGATAAGAGGAACAAGAATACCCTGACACCACGTAGTGGTATAAGAGGGCAGTTAAACAAGGTGGTAAATTGGACAGCACCCTAGAGACATCTGTAACTAGAACACTAACCACGAGCATATAAAACGACGTAAATCGGAGAGAAATGGAAAGAAAACTGGTGCATTATTATTATTATTATTATTATTATTATTATTATTATTATTATTATTATTATTATTATTATTATTATTATTATTATTATTATTGTTATTGTTATTGTTATCGTTATCGTTATCGTTATCGTTATCGTTATCGTTATCGTTATCGTTATCGTTATCGTTATCGTTATCGTTATCGTTATCGTTATCGTTATCGTTATCGTTATCGTTATCGTTATCGTTATCGTTATCGTTATCGTTATCGTTATCGTTATCGTTATCGTTATCGTTATCGTTATGATTATGATTATTATTATTATTATTATTATTATTATTATTATTATTATTATTATTATTATTATTATTATTATTATTATTATTATAAACCACTCGTACTTTCAAAATGCCAACAAAATGTTTACAAAATGCCAACCAGTAAACAGATCATTCGAATGTAGAAGTATCTTGTTTGTTGACATGTCTTGCACAGCAAAATATGTCACGATTCTACAGGAAATAGCATGCATACTCTTTAAAATGATTTAATAAACACAGAACATCGTTTCATGACTTAAACCTACATTCCTTTCTTCACTTTTGGTCTGAAAGGGTCATAAAATTATATACCATGTTATACAACGACAAAGAAATGGCAAGGATCTTGGGATCGGGTCTTTGTATGACAACTTTTCCTATTTTCATAAAAATATATATCTAAGCTCTTTTTAGAAATAAGCTTTACTTTATTTACTATTTTTGATACGGTAAATATAAGCTAAGGCTATTTCACAACTGCGTAACATATAAAGTTGCTAAGAATTGGATGTTCGTTCTGATGCCACAATTGGGTAGAAAGAACAAGTCAGAAATAACTGGAAAAGCGAAGTTTTTTGAAGTTCGCCTCCAGCCTTCCTTGCCTCAGGCGTTCCTCCTAAAATTAGAGGGAAGGAAAACATTCAGACACACGCTGGTTATCGATCTTATGGAACCTTGGTGAGCAAGACTGAGCCTTTGGGATTTCGGAAATTTCAACGCAAACGTAAACAGGTGGGATAGAGTGTTCGCCTACCTCAGCAAGAAAACAAAAATGCTTGTTTGTGAGCTTTACCTGCTCTTGGAAAAATCCCTATTATGTAAAATCTGGATATGTTTGAATAAAAAATTATACATTAACTGAAACAAGCTTAAATGTTGAGTAAACAAAATATCAGCGTTTTGAGATCGTTGAAGAACTGAAGTATCTAGTAATGTGTAGTGTACGATATATAAAGTAAAAGCGAACATTGAATTACCGAACAAAATGTATCAGATGGTAATTCTGTGGCCCGCATTCTGGAGGTTCCGGATTCAAATCATATGGAGCGACCAATATGACTTTTTTTTTCACGTTCCCCTCAGTGGCCAAGGTAAATACCGCATTGAATATTCAACAAGATTCGAAGTTTCACAATCTAAAACAATAAAAAAAAAAAAAAAAAAAAAAAAAAAAAATTATTGGCAATAGCGAATGCTATATCATTCAGCCTGGGGTAATGACAGCAGGTGAAGGACGGCACCCTAATGCCGTATGTTAGACATGCGCAGACGCAGAAATGCAGTTGTCTAGCACTAAGGTCTTTGTGGACATGAGTGAAGCTGCCCATCATGCACAGAAATAGAGGTACACGCAGACACGTGATGAAGCAAAATGGTATGACACAGGCAAACGACCTGGAAAGTTAACTATCCGGCACGCCAAACTATAACTGATCTACTTATACATCAATCGCAATGACTAAGAAGAGAGAGAGAGAGAGAGAGAGAGAGAGAGTGAAAAATAGCCAACATGGGCAATATTTCACAATGTAAACTTTTAAATAAATAAAGAGCTACGCCTTTCTTTTTATTTCCTTTAGATGCACCATCCTGTGAACTGGAATTATGAACGACTGCCGAGGCCTGGAAATTCAAGCATTTAAAATGCTTCCTAAGTTTTGTTGAATAGGATTATAATGCAATGGATAGGTTATTAGTCGACAAACAACGAATGTAACAACATTAAATGCAATAGAAAGAAATAATTCTTACTGAAAAAAAAAGCTGAAGCTGATATTGCATATATGGACATATTAAGTAAACATGACCATCTGTAATTCAACGTAAGTTAATAACCAAGCAGGCCATATAGATGATGCAACAAATGCTTATGTTTATTGAAATCCCAAATTGTGACGTAGGACTAACCAGAATTAAGTATTGCGGTGGCTTAGCAACAAAAACAGAAAAAAGAACCAATGATTTTATTCTTAATTTTTTTCTTCTGGCTTGAACTCTCGAAGAGGGTAGACGCGTTTTCGGTAAAAGACTTCTTGAAACTACGAGAAGTTATTTGAGTTCATCATTTACGAACGTTTAGTAGACGTTTAAAATATGCATCGAATACGCGACGCTACGATAAATAAAAATAGGTAAAAGACCGTTGCATCATTTATAAATAAAAAGAGAAAATTAATATATAGTAAAGGGCTATATACATCAGTGGAAAAAGTCGCATGTAAAGAAGAAAATGATGTCGAGAAATATAATTCCAAGTAAAGTGAAACGGTATTAATTATTTTATTCCATAGTTGCCCAAAAGTGAAATCCCTTTTGTATCGATACCACGCCTGAGAAGTTTCACATCTCATCACTCGCCGCAGCTACCGGAGAGAGGATTTATAGAAATTTTCGAGAACATCATCTTCACGGCTTTTAGACGAAATGTTCATCGCTTCTACATCAAGGTAAGGTTTGGCTTCTACATGCGTCGCCACACCGAGGGAACGCGAAACTTTTGCGCGTGTGGGGCGTAGACCTCACGACGGGGCGAATCCAACTTCAGATATGTCACCGCATCGTGTGATATAAATCCAACCCACAAGGAGGGGAACCCCTCCAAAGCTCAGAATAACAGACGTATTATCTTTTACAGATCTTGACAGAATATTGAGATACTGTGGAAATTCATTACAATTTGAAGAGGACAATGACTAGGTTGGCATCATATCACCATATAGGTGTATTTCCACTACTTAAACATAAAGACAATTCCAATCACTTTACAAGCATAGATTCCTATACACCACATCTGCGTTTTACAATTCATGATTACAAAATAGAGTAACTTTGTATAAAAGTAGAGCAAACGTGGAGAGAGGCGACTAACAGTAAAATTTTACACTCACGTTGGTGGACTTTCATTGCAGTGATTCGTGATATGACTACGTTTTCACCAAGTTTGAATACGTATATACTGGGAAATTTATCAATCATCATCAAATTGGCCCAAATGACCTTGTTGTCGACGGGCCCTAAAACACCACACACTCACTCATCAAATTTATCAATTTTCGTCATTCTGGTGGACATAGGAATTCGGACGCTATCTAGCAAACAATTTCAAACACACACAATTTGAAGTAGACATAAAAACCAAAATAAAGCATAAGCAAAGCAGCGGATCGAAGTATCAAACATAAAACAAACTCCAGAGAAGACTATAAGCACTAATGCAACTACTGAAAACAGTAGAAAGAAAACTACAGATAACATCTGGAACATTTGGTTATGCCTATGCATAGCATACGTGCGTAATTTTTGCTGGCAGAATTAGCATCTGAAATATAATGGCTTTTATAGGAACGAACCATTTGAGAGCAAAAATTTGCATAAATGATAAACCCATCCAACAACAAAGTTATTTTAATTACCTTGGCTATATTGTGTCATATACCAGTAATAGAGATATACAAAACAAAATAAATTCCAAACAATATGTGGCACAATAAAAAGAACTTTTAAAAATTGTAATCGTCAAACTTTGTTAAAACTGTATAAAATAATGGTGATCCCAACCCTGCTTTATGGGTGTGAAAACTGGGTCTTGACTATCTCACAACAGAAGAAAGTGGAGGCTGCTGAGATGAAATTTCTGAGACAGGTGGCAGGTTATAGACTCATAGACAAGAAAAGAAACGAGGATATTAGAAGAGAATTGGAAATTCAGAGTCTAAATGAAACAATCATTGCATACAGGCAAAAACGGCAAGATCATGTGCAGAGAATGACCGAAGACCGTACACCACAAATAGTACACAAGTATAAAACTGTAGGTAGAAGAAATGTTGGCAGGCCACGAATGAGATGGTCCGATCAATTTCCTTGAAGTCGGAACGGGCCACAAGGCTTATACCGTGGTGGTGATGATGATGATGATGATGATGATGATGATGACGATGATGATGATGATGACGATGATGATGAATATAATTTGTATAAATACAATTCTCTTCGTTGACGTAATTTAACTCAAATCAGGCTATTCCCCATATCAGTAGATACAGACTTCCTAGACCAAATAAAATTTGTACGGAAAAAACAGTAATAGAATAACACAAATCGAAAAAATGTTCAGAATATCTCACTTAACGCAATGTTTGAAATAATGGTTTGGGTAATGATGTACCACGTTCTAACACTTTTCTAAACAAACCCGACTTCACCTTTGTCAGTTTCCATAGAGCGTAAATTTACTTCTCGGCTCGAAGCAATTCTCTGCACATAGAGTTACTTCTATACGCCACAAAGGCACGGAAGGAAAGTTGCCTAAATACAGCAGTCTGTCACATGCGCTCGAGGGCACATCCTATATTCCATACCACAAAGAAATGCGTCATATGAATTTCTCTAAAACGTACAAAACATTTATAGAAGATACTCCATTCTACTCGGAAATGCGTAATCGAGATTCACTGAAGATACAAGTATTGAAATCTCCTGAATAAAAAAATAAATTTAAAAAATCATTTTTAGAAATAGACCTTCAAGCGTGCATGTGAACAGCATTATTCAAAAACGAAACGTTGGTTAAACAAACACGACATTAAAGTACAACATCTTCAATGAATGCGACATAAAGATTTCTTTTAATATAGGTCATGCAAAGAAAACGTAATTTCTTAGCCATCACATTGTGATCTTAAAAGATTTAACTATCAATTAAGCCTACTATATATCTATATTCTCTTGCATCTACAACAAAATAAGCACTGAGATGTCGATTAAACATGAAGCAGATTCGAGGAATAAACGTTTGTAAGAACAGTTTATACAAGAGTAGAGAATGCCATGTGAGTGCAACATATTAGATTTTTACAGTATATTCCGTATATGCGTGAACAGCATAACTCAACAAGAAAAGTCAGCTGAATACCAAACATGGTTAATTGATGGAAATTAATCGTTCCTTCACAACAGCCATATATAGGCTAAAGTTTTGGATAGAGTCAAACTGAAAAACTCAATGCCAGACCGGGACTGAACCATGGATATCCTTGTTTCCGTCCAGTCGCATTTATTCATGGCCAACGTGCCGTCATGACTTCAAATTCTCCAACTGACACATTTATTTTTCCAGTAAACCACTAGGGGCTCACGTATTCGAGATACACCGTTTGTGGCGACTTACTATTGTAAACACTTGAATACCAGGCTTCATCATTAAACTCTTCTTATTTCAGTTAATTGATGGAAATTAATGATTCTTTCACACTAACCATATATAGCCTAAGGATTTGTATAGAGTCAAACTGCAAAATGCAATACTACGGCCGGGATTTGAACCACCTATCTTCTGGTTTCCGTCCAGTCGCTCTCATAACGGCACGTTGGCCATGGTAGCTCAATGGGTAAGAGCGACTGGACGGAAGCCAGGAGATAGGTGGTTGAACACCCGGCCGTGGCATTGAATTTTTCAGTTTGACTGTATCTGACCAAACATGTTAACTTCAGCTCTTCTAAGATCCGGTAGAAACATTTTCAAGAAAAGCTTCCAAACCATACTACCTTTTCTACTTTCTGAAAAATACCCCTAACAATTTTGATTACACCATATATTTCAAATATTTTTATTACACAGAATGTATATTTTAGTACTTTCTAGGAGTGTTCTCAGAAGTCCTCTTCACTATGGGAGACTTTCACACAGCTCGTAAACCATAAGAGATGACAAAATCTTACTACATAAAATATGTACAACTCGTTCAAACACACAATGTAGACAGATTATTTTAAACATTTCAGAGACATTCTTTTTTAAATGTTTGAATTTCCCACTATTTTCTGAAAATAAAGTCATTATTCATTTTTTACTCTTGGCCATGCAAAGAGAACGTGATTTCAAATTGTTGACATGCGACCAGCTTTAAAACATTTGACTATGCTTTAAAAGTATACTATATCCCCATATGCTGCTTGCACCCACAAGAAAATTAGCAATAAGATTTAATTTCCGCACATGATTATCTCAATTAACATTAACTAGACAGATGAATACCTACGTTTTGTAAGAATAGTTTGTTCAAAAGCAGAGAAAGTAGTGTGAAGCAACACATCAAATGCTTTTCTCTATGTGCTCCATGTTAACGAGATAAACGTTGCATTGTAGAAATAGAATACAGAAATCGAAGTGATAGTTGAATGTTTGAAAGCAGGTGGCTAATTGTAGTGCTAGCAATTGCACACAATCGTGTTAGCATCTTAAAAATAGAATATTGAGAAATTCAAATAGTAACGAACGGTTTTTCACAACTGACCAGTCAACAGTGTTGTTGTTGATGGCGGTGGCGGCGGCGGCGGTGGTGGTGGTGGTGGTGGTGGTGGTGGTGGTGGTGGTGGTGGTGGTGGTGGTGGTGGTGGTGGTGGTGGTGGTGGTGGTGGTGGTGGTGGTGGTGGTGGTGGTGGTGGTGGTGGTGGTGGTGGTGGTGGTGGTGGTGGTGGTGGTGGTGGTGGTGGTGGTGGTGGTGGTGGTGGTGGTGGTGGTGGTGGTGGTGGTGGTGGTGGTGGTGGTGGTGGTGGTGGTGGTGGTGGTGATAAAGATTTATATAAACCTTTTGGAAGAGATTTTCATGTTTTGTCCACATCTACATATACTATATCTATTATACATCTCTTACGAATCAATGAAGCTTCATAAGCTATTCCCAGAAAATTCATCATATCTACACATTTTATTTTTTAGAAATGTATTTAAATGTGTGCTATTTTAAATTAAGTCATTAAGAGGCGTTTTTTAAAACATAAAAGATAAACATTTGTGGAGTATTGTGGGGTGGACGGTTACTGTTGGTAATCTCTGCGTTCTTAAAATTGGATAATGCTGAACTTAAAAAGCTGTTTTGTGTACAATATTTTGTTATTTCTGCTCTCTTTCACTTTAATTCACCATCTCTACCTTCCGTCTCTCTCTCTCTCTCTCTCTCTCTCTCTCTCTCTCTCTCTCTCTCTCTCTCTCTCTCTCTCTCTCTCTCTCTCTCTCTCTCTCTCTCTCTCTCTCTCTCTCTCTCTCTCTCTCTCTCTCTCTCTCTCTCTCTCTCTCTCTCATCTCTCTCTCTCTCTCTCTCTCTCTCTCTCTCTCTCTCTCTCTCTCTCTCTCTCTCTCACACACACACGCCCGCGCGCGCACACACACACACTCACTCACACACACTTACGCTCGCAGGAACCTTTTCAAAAACTGCTTTTTCTGTATTTAGAGGTTTCCAAACGTACATATTCAGAGAAATTTTGTGGCAATGCAATGCTTTCTCTACCCACTAACTAAAACATTTGTAGTAACATTTCAAATAAAGGGCGGTACCCCTTGCAAATTCTCTAAAGACTCGTAACGTATCTGCTCATAAGGAGGCCTGAATGATATCACTTCCTGGGGAAAAGGAGATAAAAATAAGCTCTAAAGCGATATCATATTTCTTTACGGCTAAACTTATGTAACAACTTCGCAAAGATTGCGGTTTGCGAGTCGGATTTCCAAGTGCTCATAAGTAGTGTTACATTGTCCACATTGTTATCTCTCTTAATTAAAATGTGTGGCATTTGCCTACTAGGTTCCTTTGTTTAGAATTGTAGATTCTCTATAAGTAAATATGGTTAATTCTTATTAGTGTAAAATATACTCATTATATAGTGCCTTACAATTGTCTATTTTCGTAGTTTAAGCAGCTAGATTTTTTTTTTCTATAATAACTTTTATCGTGATTTTTGCCTGTCGAAATTAGTTGCTATTTATTAAAATTATTTATACCTATTCTTTATGTTATTTATACAGCTCTATTCACAATGCAGAGACTAGCGTTTAAGCATTACAGCTGAGTTTACCCACTTTTATTTCCTAGAAGCTTCAAGTTTTGCATTTCATCCAAAGGTATTAATTCCCAGAAATACACGTTTTGAGCCCTTCATAATAGAATCATTTAAGAAAAGGCCTTGTGCGTGAGCTTAGACGAGTACAAGTGCGTGTGCGGAGTGTACCTGTCTGTGTGCAGCAGAGCCCAGAGACAAAATTACGTAACTTCTTGTTATTTTAAATTCACCGTCTTCCAAGGATGCGATCATCCTAGTTTACGTGGGACCCTTTTTAGTATATTTTTCCTAAAAATTTTGATAGTGATTAAAATATGTTAAAGTTACGTGCATGACTAATAACATGCATATATTGAGTTTTTTGAGTATAGCGATATAATTATCTTCATCTGGAAGGAATTGTGTGTAACCATAAGATACATCATAATACAATTTAAAATAATGTTTTGTGTTATTAATCATTTCCGAGATCATTTGTTATTCCTTGTTTGAACATATCAACGCAGTACCTACTTTCACCATTCAATTGTTACTCGCGATATTATGGAAAGAGGCCAGCTTACAGGGGCCCACTTTTTAGCGATCTATGTATTGCTTAACTTCCTGTATGACTGTTACGTCTTTGTATGTGTAAAGAAGTTATTTCCGTTAAAATTAATTTCGATTAGCATGAAGTGGATGTCAAAACAATGTGTGCATCACCTTTGACGTGGTATCCGATATCCTTCTGACCCACCTAGGTAGCGTCTGCTTCACGTTCAAGAGGTCCCGAGTTCGAATCTCGGTCAGAGTGAGTTACCGGGGTTCTCGATTATCCTGAAGAATGAATGTACCCTGGGCTCATTTGAGTATCATTTCAACCCGTCCAATATTACTTGGAGGACGTAAATTAACAACAAATCTTTTCCGGCAATGAATCTGCTACCAGCTGCTCCAATGGTGTGAGGTCAGAGCAGACAACTCCAGTTAAGTTGACCGAGATCATTTAAAGAGGACTAATAATGAACTGAGTTGCAGACGTATGAACTTGAAAAATTAAATTGCTTCTGAATCGTATAATTCGAAATTATACATTACTGGTCAATATCTGTTAATTTCTGATATATCCATAAAAAGTATGAGAATGTATGTTGCTGTTAGTCACAGTTCTAAGCGAAAGGTACCCTTAAAAATCTACATAACGAAGACGAGGTCTATAAGCACTGCGGCTACCGATAAATAATCGATCACAATAGAATAGAATAACTTATTCTTCTTTAAGCTGTACATAAAATTCATATAATTTTGTTACTTCCCTTGGAATTGCTTATTCCTATTTATTAGCCTAATATTTAACCTTTCGAACACATTCCAGCTTTTACAATTTTCTCTACTTCAGCTGAACTGAAATCCAGGAAAACCTTGAGCTAACGGTTTCTTCGCTACACTGCATTAAATCAATTACTTTTTCTCAGACTCCTAAATCGCAAAGCTTAAGGCATTAACTCAGGCTTACTTTATTTTGCATTGATTTTAACACAGAAATTATTGAAATAAATTTTTACCTAACTTCCTATCATTTCTTTGTTAAGTTATTATTCTTACCTGCCTATTCCGCATCAAACTAAATAGAAAAATAAGTTCTTGTAAGGATTTACAAAGTCTTTTATGGAAGACATTTTGTAAAATTTAACGACAGCTGGTACAGAACGTTATGAGAATATAACAAATAAAATTTTAATACAGGTATCCTCAAAAGATATTCGTACCTACGGCGACATTTTAAACTTGCATACTGCTTTTGTTCTTCTAGGCGATACATATAAAGTTGAGCATTTTTGAAGACTTACAACTTCCTCCTTGAAAGTAATAAATCAAAATTTACTTTTATTATCTCAGTGGCTCTGGGAAAATTGATACGTCATATCAGACGATGTATAAATGAGCCCGGTTCGACATCGTCTTCTCAGAATAATGAGGAGGATACTATACTCTCAGAGGAGGATACTATTAACATGGAAATCCCTACAAATCACTGTTGCCTTACTTGTCTTCAGTCTCTAGGTTTGTAATCACGACCACATGCATTTCTCAATTCAGCAGCGGTTTTTCCTTATCCTGAGAATAAGAATGCCGTATGTCGTTCAGGTTCTATGGACGCTGGGCTCATTTGAGATCGTATCACACATTTCATTAATCCATCTGATAAGATGACCAACACAAATATAAGAATTAATTGAAGACAAAATAAATAAAGGAAACTAACACCTATTCTCCCGAGTAATTCAGAAACAAACTCAATTTTATATTATTTTCCAGAGAAAAATCAAAGTCTTCTAAAGTGTACAGATTTAAATGGATCATCCTGTATATGATTAGAAGGAAAGAAAGAATGGATAAAAAACCAACAACAGCGGATTTTTACTTTAACAAGTACAAATTCGCATCAAATTAAATTAAACAAATAAATATTTCACCTAAGAGGAAAGTCGCTTGCAGTTCAAAAAACTGTGAAATATACATATCTGTGGCAGAACTATCTGAACAACCAATTGCATTGTTTCTAACGTTAACCTCAATAACACTTTTCCAGCCTAAGGTAACGGAAACAAACGTGAAACTAATTGCGGATTCCTAAACACTGACTAATCCCATAGCAAAGAATGTGCGCCTTTAAACTAATCTGTTGACTCATAGAATGAGCTCACTGGTATGAAATCTGTCCTTGCAAATAGTACAGGGAATACCGTCAATTCACAGTAGGTAATTAAAGTTGATATTCTTACTTTCTCTACCAAAAGAAAGCCTCCCATTCCTCCTCAAGTTTGATATTAAGATTTCAACAGAATTACATTTCGAATCTCCCGAATATATAGGTATTAAAAACAGTATTTAAGGCCTAAGCTCACTCTACCTGTAAATAGCATAGCCCAGAAAGTACCAAACTTCGCATTTAGGCTCAGCATTTTCCAAAACTGCAACGCCAAGATTTTCAAGAAAATACCTAACCTAAACCACCCCTTATGGAGAAGACTTTTTTTAGATTTTCTAAAAAAAATAGCTCTATTTACACTAAAATACATATGTTTAAGACACTGACATGGAAAATAACATAATTTACTGGAGTAGCTTGTGATGACTTCTTCATTCCGAAAGAATTTTGTACAACTGAAGAACTTAAAGCAATGGGCAAAAGCATATTGTTGCATCAGGCTTTTCTGAGATATTCGTTGGTTTCTGTTTGATTTTTTTCTTAGCTTGTCGTTTTAAATGGTGTCACTATTTAGTTGTTTCTCGTGATGTCAAAGAGCTAACGAAGTATTAAATGAAATTATTTGTGCAAAGATTTATATTCGTAGATAGTATAGTTTATAGAAGTTAAGTCAAAATAAATATTGGTGAATAGAGAAAGTTATGTAAAGCTAACAGGTTTTTTTATACGAAAACCATGATTATTTGCGGTGGGGGGGGGGGATTTTCTGAAAATTAATTCCACATAAACTTTAATTTGCCAGTTTGATCTAAATAAACAGTACCCCGAAGGGAAATCCGCTAAGTGCATAAATTACGAGAATTTTGATAATATTTGTTGAGAACAAATGTGAATAAAATATTTCTATGAAAAAGTTAAAGTAATCTATAGAAACAAATAAACTGAAGACATTCGATAAGCACATTTCATAACAAAAGCCTTTAGAAGTTAAGTCAAAATAAATATTGGTGTATAGAGAAAGTTATGTAAACCTAACAGATTTTTTTATACGAAAACCATGATTTTGGTGGGGGGGGGGGGTATTTCATGAAAATTAATTCCACATAAACTTTAATTTGCCAGTTTGATCTAAATAAACAGTACCCCGAAGGGAAATCCACTAAGTGCATAAATTACGAGAATTTTGAGAATATTTGTTGAAAACAAATCCGAATAAAATATTTCTATGAAAAAGTTAAAGTAATCTATAGAAAAAAAAATAAACTGAAGACATTTGATAAGCACATTTGATAACAAACGCCTTTAAGAAATTAACATAATCTAAATGACTGGCTGTGACGGTTATTTCATGATTTTTTAAAATTTATTTTGAATTTTTCTGGAAAGAGTAATTTGTACAAAACTAAAAATGTGAAATTGGGTAGCCCATGGAATGACACGCAAGTTTAATGTTACATAATATTGTTGTTGGTAATTGTAAGAATTACAAGAATGTAATTACGTAATGTGGTGACGTGGACTAAATAAAGAGAAGTAATTTAGTTGTTATGGAAACAGAGTGCAAAGAACCCAAAATGATCAGAGAGCTTAGCGTCTTTTTGCAAACGACGTTCCTGAGAGAAACACGTGTTTTTTGTCGCTCTGCGATTATGCAAAAAGAAAAAAAAAACGCTTAATTGTGAATGCATTTGTGTTGCACTAGTGACGTGTGCAAGCGATATAAGGTTCATCGACGCAACAACCATTATTTGTGAAAGGACAGCACCTGCATTATTTAAAATTGTAGCAGAATTTACTAATTATTTTGTGGTGTAAAACCCACAATATTTAAAACATAAGAATTGTTGTTTATTCTCCAACAATTGCAGTATCAAATTCCTTTCCTCCGAGACTGCGCTCAGAGGTAAGACTCATTGCTCCGAGGCATCTACAAGACTACTAGATTGTCACCTAGGTGAGAACCTAATCAGCATCTTCCATCATCCCATTTGCAACAAAATCGGGTTGCAAAAGTATCGCCATAACGCGAGTCTTCTAGAACGTCATCTTCAAATATAACATTTTGCAATTAACTGATGCAGAAATTAACAAAATCTAAATGATTGGCATGTATTTCTATGATGTGTAATATAAGATATGGTTTCCTAATACTCGGGCTCAATTCTTAGTACTTTGTATATCATGCATTTTTTCGAAAGAACATTTATAGCACTTATAGCAGTTGAATGGTATAATTTATATAACTGCTACTCCCTCTTGGAGAAGCGCATGTATACTTCTTCTCCTTATATTTCATATTCTAGTATGCAATGGTGAAGTATAAAGCATTCAATATTTGCTTTTATATCTCATTACCTTTCCTTTATACTTTCTTTGATTTGCTTCACAGTATTTAGTAGATTGAAAGTGTCATGATAGTTCGTTTATGTCAGTAAGAACAATGTTCATGCGGATTTACAAAGATCACATCTACTGGCATTAAGTATATGTAGATACTAATTCCACTGCATTTCCTTGCGATAAGCTCTACTACATGCCAAAGCAATGCAGGATCCTCTTAAGGGTAGTCAAATAAAAATGTGCAATTGAATATTTGTTATCTGAAAAGTAATCTCAATAGATACTATTAACATATTTAATCATTCTAAGATAAAAAGGGCGCGTCCGTTAATTGCAGAAGCTTCTACAATACCACAAATTTTATCACAATCTTAAACGGTCACATGCATGCACATATTTAAAATAATGTGTACCTATTATCTCTCTCTGTAATAAAAACACACCGGGAAAGCTCTGGACTTCAGGAAGGATGTAGATGTGTTTCCTGGCAAAATTTTCAATTGACTACGACCATGAGGGAAAAAAATGCGAGTACACATACACACAACTTTTTTGGGGGGATAATGTTTATTCATTATTCACGAGCTTCCGTTGATGACCTTGCTCTTGGAAATGTTACAGTTTTAGAGGCATGAAAACACACATTGCACACGACAAGGTTGCATTAGGTATATATCACCACTATTTTTAACCTGCATATAAATAAAACTGCAATATAACCAATACAAAACTAAGAACTTTATTCACCAATCTTAACAGGTGGAAGTTTATATCGTACACATATTTGCAGATTATCAAGACTTTGGAATACAAATTACAAAACAGCAACATTAACTGTGTATACATAACACTACAGGTGTGGCTTTGTATGCACATAAAATAAGGTTTAAACTGTGTAAAAATATCTCGAAAGTATTTAATATGCATCGTGTGAAGCAATACAGCCTTTAAAAGGAGGAGGGGAAAAACAAAGTTAGCAATTTAAACATAATAGGGAGAATAACTACCTATGTAGTCGAGTGGCCAACGTTCTGAATTTTTAACCCAGAAGTTCCAGGATCAATCCCCAACCGAGGCTTTTTCTTAAATTTGATGAGTTTTTGTCTCTCAAAATATTTCCCAAATATGATCATGTATCTTTAAAGGGAGGTAGATATACATACAAATATAGCATTTATATATGTGTATATATATAATTTTATTTTATACCACTAAATTTTACTATAAACACAAATGAGTAGGTACTACTTTCATTACTATATACACATTAGGTAGAGAAGGTGCATTCCACCCATTCGATAAGTATTCACATTTAACTGGAAATAAATTTTTAAGGTCTCCTAAATAAAATAAACTTATTTAGAAAAAGATCCACTTATGTGTGCGAGAGAGGAAGAGAGAGAGAGAGAGAGAGAGAGAGAGAGAGAGAGAGAGAGAGAGAGAGAGAGAGAGAGAGAGAGAGACAGAGAGAGACAGAACGGGGTAAACCAAAAGCGAAAAATCAAACTTGGTATTTCAGCTCGGCATCTTCCACAGATGTACCAGGAGAAGTTTTTAAGAAAATATCCCCATCATAAACTACTCTTCAGATGGAAAATCTTTCGAAAATGCTGATTTTATCTAAAAATTGGTTCTTAACAATTTTGATTAAAAGAACAAATATTTAAGATACGCTCATGGAAGTGAAATTATTTTGAACTTTCAGGGAATGGCCAACGAAGGCATCTTTATTCTGAGTGAGTTGTGGACTGTAAAATCATACCAATAAAAGATTGTTAAACCACAATATTTGTGTCAAGTATAATTTTTCCCCTCATTTTGGAGTTAACCTTTCAGATTCTTGATAACGGTTTTGATTTTACAATACTCAACTAGGAGTTTGGTTGCATTATTTTTATATTAATAGAATCAAGTTTCAAAATCTAAGAATTCATGGAAGTCTATTGAGATGTGCCTCCACTATTCATATTTTGTTAAATATTTGAACTCGTCAATCACAGATTAATAGTACAACTAAACGATTAATACGGAATGTGGGGTGAACCTGCTGCTAATTTTCAGAGTCGCGCCTCACCTATGTAACATTGGGGCCTATACAGCAAAAGCTAGTGAATATTTCATCTGCTGAAAACACTAAACAGGTATTTTAAAGAAACTGAAGATCAAATAGAACTGGCGAAATCAGCTGCAAGTATTTGTGTGTGTGTGTGTGTGTGTGTGTGTGTGTGTGTGTGTGTGTGTGTGTGTGTGTGTGTGTGTGTGTGTGTGTGTGTGTGTGTGTGTGTGTGTGTGTGTGTGTGTGTGTGTGTGTGTGTGTGTGTGTGTGTGTGTGTGTGATTTTACGTCCTCCAACATTAAGTCATATCGGACGGTGAATGAAATGGGCGAAAAGATGCTCAAATGTGTCCAGGGTCCATGGAGCTTAGAGCTACCCGACATTCGTCTGTAAGGATAAGGGAAAACCCCGGAAAAAACCTTATCCAGGTAACTCACCCTGACTGAGATTCGAGCTCGAGACCTCTTGAACGTGAGGCAGACATGCTACCATCTACGCTACCGAGGCGGGCAAGTAATCTAAATCGTGGGAAAGGTGAAGCGGGCAAAATCTGTCTTGACAAAAATGTAAAGAAACTGAACACAGTGAATGTGATATAACGTGCAAGATTGCTAATGTAAATATAACATACTTTGGTAGAAGAAGAGCTGGAAGCCCAAAATACTGTCCCAGTATAGTTTATTGATCTTAAAAGAACTAAGTTCGTAATATTGACCAAATACATTCGTTCAGATTTCAAAAGTTACAAAAGGTCTTTGTAATGTACTGTAATTTAGTATCTATTTAGTGAAAAGTTTAAATGATATCTGCAAGTAGATAAAATTAAAGGTAATTTTTAAATTGTCCTTTACTCTTTTAGATACCATTTTAATACATTTTAAAGTCGCAATTTTAAGGCCAGTTTTTAATATTGCTTAGGTCATCAAATGGGGCTTTATTCATCATATAGTGACCTACTTTTAAAATATTTGACCAACTCTTAGGTCTGTGTTCCCATTGTACATACAAGGAAATATATAATAAAACCATTTCTACCAATATTTGTATTGATTATATAAGGTGGTCTCATAAGTCGGTTAATTGAGTTTGGTGTTTTGGAAAATTTTTGGGTTTCTTTGGTTTGACAATGCTATTCACAGGATGCCATGGTTATTGTTGCGCACATTGCAAGAATGTATGAGTCTTAGTTATTAATAAACAATCACAAACTGAAATTTAAAAAGTTTGAACTTTAAGAGTGCTTCTAAAATACTACTGGAAACAAGATAACAAAGCAGCTGCCGCAGCTCGAAGAATATGTGAAGTGGAAGGAGTGAGCATGTGGCACAACGATGGTTCCAACGTTCCAACAACGGAGACGGAAACACTAAACATTTACCATGCTCTGGAAGACCTAAAGTTTAGAATGTTGAGAGTACACGTCTTTTTGCAAGAAAATCCGCAGAAAGTACCCATAGGGTTTCAGAATAACTTGGTGCATCAAAAGATATAATACATCACCACATTAAGACACTTGGAAAATCATACAGAAGCTGTAGATCTGTACATCATGAATTGATACCTCAACAGGATGAACGTAGTGTGGATATCTGTCGTGAGCTTATCTGTAATCCCATGGAACATAGATTTGTCAGCAGAATTGTTACTTCTACTTCTTCTTCTTCTTCTTCTTCTTCTTCTTCTTCTTCACTTCATGGCATAGGCAATCAAGTACCTGTTGCGCCTTCGAAGTCCCCCAGCCATCGTTTCCTGGGTCTGCCCACCGATCTCCTACTTCTAAGATAATACTGTAATATTTGTTTTGTAAGTCTATTATCTGGCATTCTTTCAACAGGTTCCTTCCATTTTTGTTTGTTTGTTTGAATTGTCACTTTTGATGAAAAAATGGTTATATTATCGATGCCTCGATACAGTGGCTTGATCCCCACCACCCTGCCAAAGTAATCGTTAAAAAAAAATCAAATCATGGTGAAATTTTGGGGATATGATTCACTGGGAGTTTGTTCCAAACGAGGGCCTATTGATGCGGATCTTTACTCTCCACAACTGGAACGCGTCCATGAAATTTTGAGACGAGATAACCGGCATAGTTAACTGAAAGAGAGTTCTATTGCAACAGGACAATGCAACACCCCACATTGCACAAACAACCATGGATAAAATTCAGGAATTGGGAGTATCGAACTGCTACCACACCCTGCATACAGCCCTGATCTCGCACCATCAGATTATCATCTTTTTCGATCCATGGCCCATTTTCTACGTGGAAGAAATGTTGACAACTTTGAAATAGTGCAAGTGAGTGTTACCGAACTCTTCGCTTCAAAAACCAGACTGGTACCACCGTGGGGTAATAAATCTCGCTGAACGATGGCTAACGGCCAAAGAATCTAATGGTCTATACTTTGAACATTAGTTGTTTGTCAAAACACATTTCAAAAATTTATTTTTCTTAAAAAAAGACATTACTTACAAGACAGTATCTATAAAAGCAGAAACTTTTGCAAGAATAGTTTCTTGGAAACGGGTACAGAAAGTAAGGTCAATGTAACACATTACACACATTTTTCAATGTTCGCGCGTAACGCTTCGCAACAATGCTGACGTTCAATTAATGGATTTAGTTTCAAAAGTATTCGGTGGTCATGCCATGAACAGGCATCAACAATCCATTTTGTTTCGTATTCAAAATAAATTTTGCTCCTCTAGTCAACAATCCTTAAGTAATCTAGGAAACTTCACAACACACACACACAAATGTTGCACTATAAATAACACTAACGTTTGAGATTACATTTGAAATTTCTTGTATAATGTTTTAACCCTCTTATACGACAATAAGATTGAACGATGTAAAGCATATATCCTATTAGGAATAAGGGACCTTAATACTCCTGGTGACAATGTACAACCAAATAGGGGGGAAACACAAGGTTTAAAAGAGCGTGCAATTATTATATCAACTTTAAATTCTGTAAATGTCATTTAGTGTTGCATTGTCGAAAACAGATTACAGTAATGGAAATTTTATTCATTTAGTAGTTTCTGAGACTAATGAGAGAGGGGGGAAAGAGGATGAGAGAGGAGGGAGCATCATATCATTCACTACAGCCACATAAAGATCTCAGAAGTAACAATTTGTCATATTAATGATGCGCATTCTCTGCCAGAGGGCATGCGGGGAATAGGAACAATTTGCCTCTTGTCTGTTTGTTATCAGATAGGCGAGCGATGTGCTGGAATGTACACCCCTAGATCATTGGGCATGACATCGGATAGGGACGGTCGGGGTACCGCGAATGAAAGGCATCCTGTTTGTGTCCCTCCTCATTTCATCTCTCGCTACAGCCCTGGACTCAACACGAAGCGATCCGCATAAAGTGTCACACTTTGGCAGCGAAGATCAACCCTCTTACGTCACTGAAACAATTAGCATTGTTTCCGGGCTAGCATTATCATTGACGAAGGTCAAAAGGAAAACAATCTGTCTACAAGGGCTTTGCTTGCTAATTCACAAAATAAGAAGTTCAAGAATTTTAGATTCTGTAAAGCTGTGATCATTGTAAAACAATTTATGAAGCAGAACACACTCCATTTTTAAAAGTACTTAGGTATACATAAAACAGGTAACCAACAATATATGGCAATTTTTATTTTTTCACCACTTATATTAGATAATATTGAGTTCTATAATTTTTTCCCACCGAAAATACACTTTATAATATACCCTATCCTCCAAAAGTGCAGTTTTTGAAAAAGATACGTCCATGTTATCTGTAGGAGGAATTGTGAACAGCATCATCAACAAGAAATGTCGGATAAGTAACAAACTTGGTATTTAAGTTTAGCATCAAGAGAGCCTTCCTCCCATTAAAACTTGTTCGGTGGTAATGTATACGTGAAATTAAGTTTCTCTGAGTTTCTTGTGACTTCATCCAATTCTTTAATGTTACGCACTTATTTATGTAGTTCAACTTTCGCTGAGACTTCCTTTAACTCTCACCGTCACTTTACGAATGTGAAGTAGTTCAACATTCCCTATGATGCGGGAAATAGATGCGCTGTCCGTCGATATTAAATATCTAGTTCTCATCAGCATCCGCATCGATCCCAGGCTTGCTCTGTAGAGCGACAAGATGTAATCCTCACGGTTTGTGTATGTATTGTACGAAACAACACAGATTTAAAGTGTTTTTTTTTTTTTTTTTTTTAAGTTTTATTCCTTTAAAACCTGATATGGAATATTTAAAATATGGCGATTACCTCGATAATACAAATTCCTTGTTCTAAAACTAATATATTCATAAATTGTTAATTTCTTCTAAGATTTAAGAGACAAAACGCTGCATAAATCTGTTCTCGCTGCCAGCCAGACGCGAAGTTGATCGAAGCGACGCTACTAAAGGATCAAACTTTGTCCGTTAGGCAACTACTACTTTCAAATCAATACTTACTTATGCATTATCTTTTTACTTCTTTATTTTAACTGTTATTTACTAGCTATATTATTATTATTGTTTATCTGTCTTATTCTTTTATTAATTATAAGATATAAATGCTTATTTTAATCTGCCTCTACAATTTTATTACCTATTTAATGTATCGTTATACTGATGACGTCAAATAAATCTCTTACTACTAATCATCAAATTAATTTCAGTATCGCCCATCACTTCACTTTCCAGCCGTCGCAATAAAACCACACGACGCAGCCCGTTCTTCTGGACGGTTCACTCGCTGGGAAGTGAAATATAACACCTATCGAATCCCTTGCAGTAGGAGCATTCAAGTCACCACAGTCTTCACTAATCTGAGAACGGTACAATTCATCCCAACAGAAGTGCAGTTCCTAGCTCACTGACTTGCACACTCACTAAACCATTCGCGTATTCACTACGAGACTGGCTCAACTTATGAGTACGCTCGCTTATACAGCTCCTCCTCCCTCATCTATTATATGTGTGTATGCTAGATGACTAAGGAACTCTACAACACAAATTTAGTATAGATGTAGGCATGAAGTTTATTTGCGGCGGTGAAATTCATTTCAAGCCTACTCAGAGTTTGATTATTCTCCCTTGGCTCCTATATGATGAAAATGTCACTGTCGGGATATATCTTAATGAGTAAATAGAATTAATGTCTAATACATCAATTTTCAATCTTCGTATTTTACCTCTCAAGTTCATGAGACTGTTGTTGCATTGCAGGTCATCGTTTCGTAAACACCAGTAGATTAGAAACCATTGAAAACTATAGTTCCAAGTGCTAAAGAAATACATTGTAATACACTTATAAACAATAATTTCAATAAAAGCATAAAATACAACTAATTTATGCATCATTTCCAATACGTTGTCTTCATCGAAGACCTGTGGAAATCGAAAAGTGAGATATGCTATCTGATTAATTACCTTGTAAAATGCTTTATCCTGAATTTCTCGTGGCATGCAGCTAACATATTGCCTTAACAGTTCGCAAAATACGTTTCTGGTACAGGAATATTCTGTGTTTCGAAACTACTTATTTGTAAGCACAAACATTGTTATTTTCTGTAAAGGTTATTATTATTATTATTATTATTATTATTATTATTATTATTATTATTATTATTATTATTATTATTATTATTATTATTATTATTATTATTATTATTATTATTAGTAGTAGTAGTAGTAGTAGTAGTAGTAGTAGTAGTAGTAGTAGTAGTAGTAGTAGTAGTAGTAGTAGTAGTAGTAACTACAGCTGCTTTAGACATTCACAACATTCGTTTCCGTAGAAAATAACTAAGGAAGCAGGAAATCACAAATTTCTAGCATGTACTTATTATACCAGTATTACGCAATAAAAAGACAAAGGCTTTTATGTACTTCAAGTTAATTTCAAACAAGCAGAGAGAACAATGGAAGATTTAGTAAGTAGAAAGAACAAGGAAATCCTGTTGGATTATCGCAATGAATTGTAAGAAATTAATCACACGTATTTCCTTGCCAACTGCAGGAACGACATCCTTCTCTTTTGCCAGATACACAGCATGCGCGTAGTTCTAGGTATAAGCGTGTGCTGCTTTCTTTGGATTCTAGATATCTACTATAGGGCAGGTGTACCTAGTCCTTTGCCATGGTTCTAGAGACGGTAATTTACCAATATACCTGATATAATGTAGTGGTGTATAATTTTTCAAAAGAATAACAGAGGTGTATTGAACCCATTCTCTAGAGGTTAAATGTAATGATATTACAACAAATAAACAAATAAGGTAAGGAATACAAAGCAACAGTTCAGAAGGCCAAACAGTTTTATCAAAAAATAGATGCCTTAGAAAAAAATTAACTCAAAAAATAAAACCGTTTTTATACTGAATTTTCGAACGAAAAAAATCAGTTTTCACGCGGAAAATTCTCAAAAGGTGAAACTTCAGAATCAATACTAGTATTGTAGTTCTGTTAAATGAAATGCACAAACGTGAATTTAAATGGGCAATTTCTGGTGTGCGCGGCTAAATACCTAAAATTTTAAAGCATGATTTTACACCTTAAAATATTCATGGTGTAATTTTACTGTATTTTCTTAATTACCAATACCCATTCTTTGAAGACGAATGAAGAGCATTTTCTTTATATCAAGCATAGTTTTAGACTTAGGTAACATTTTCATACTATGAGGGTTAAGTTTTAGAAAATGAGAAGAGTGAGATATCTATTTTTTTTCTGTAGAAGTGTTGATATAAATGTACACTTTGGTGTAAATATACATATATTATAATTATACACATTTAAACCTTTTAACTGTTCTCATGAAATATTATTCAATTTTAATTTTTAAAATTCTGTTCTTGGAATTCCTTGGCCACAAAAGAGAATTATATATTATAATTATGTTAAATAAATACACAATAAAATTACAACTTAAATGGTTGAAATGTAAGGAAGGTACATAGTATCCTTAAGAAATACCTGTGTTGTATTTAATATTCTAACAAAACCTCACTGAAAATATAATGTATCAGAAAATAAATAAAATATGCATTATACATTTCCTTACAACAGTAGGCAAATAAAACTTGCTTTACCTTAGTTGTTGAACACAGCGTTTTCCCAAGCAGATTAAAAACGCCAGTATATACCTGGTAAAAGAATGTATTCTACTTTATAGTTACACATCCTCCCCAATGCTAATTACAGCTTAGTTAACTCTTAAGGGGAGAAGTTAGTCAAACAAAGAGGGATACTAACCAAATTTTCTGCTAGATTGCTCAAAATAACAGGGCAATTTAGTCAACAACGCATGTTCACTCACTCTTCTTGCCTTTGGTCACCTCCGTATACAAGTAATTTTGTGTACAGCAAGAAGAGAGAGGAACGACTATTTTCAATTTATCTACGGATAATTCAACGTCAGGGGCTGTATTTATAAAGACGATTCCAAGAATACCCATAAAAGACGATATGAAATATAAATAATCATTATCACACACATGAGTAAGAAAACTAATATAATATCGCATTTTGTGGGCAACCATATAACTTGGATCTTTGAAGAAACTAGCATCTCCCTGAAAAATATATTAAAATAAAAATGATACAAAAGCTGTATTTTGAATCAGATAAACTTTTAACTTTTAGTCAATAATAGTACTTTCTTTACGTAAAAAATGAAGCTATTAACAGTGAAGCAACAAATACTACACAAATATAAGTATTTGTAACCAAAACTTCACTTGTCTTTAAAGAAATTGATGCAATTTTCAATAAATTGTGAGACCGCGATTTCATACACTTTTGCTTACATTTCAATCACAGTCAGTCTCGTTGTTGTCATCGTTACGGCAACCAGAGGTCACTACATTCCTGTCAGTACTACCAAACACTGAAAATGAAATAAATTTAAAGATAGAATCGACTGTCGGTATTTCAAAATTCATTACGCGATTTCTACTTCTTTAAATAAATATTCTTTCCAAATCCATTAAATTTATCGGACTTTTTAATTGTTTTAATAATTTAACTTCTACATTTATTTCATGGTTAAATGACCAAAAATGGTCTGCTACGGCCGATTTATCAGTCTGTTTATACTTAATATTTCAAAAAAAATTCATTTTGGTTTTAAATTATGTTTAGTCTTTCCAATATAAACCTGATCACATTCTAAACAATTAAATTGATAATTACCAGATTTTTTACTATCAGGAATTTTATCTCTTTTAGAAAATGTAGTAAATGTTTAATATTACATTTATTTTGAGGAAACAAAAAGTTATAGCAAATTCTTTAAACAATTTTTTGAAAATGTTTACTAACCCAAGGGTGGTAAGTAATTTTTTTAAAATTATAAGTCTTCTTTATGGTTAGAAATATCATTAACAGTTTTTTTATATTTAAATTTTTAAATATTTTTGTGTATAAAGTCTTTATTAAAACCACTAATCAAAGCAGTATTAATAATGTGCTTATAGGTATATTTATTAACCTATAAAGCAAATTATTAAAAACAGCAAATTTATTTGAAGGGTTAAAACTTTTATTTTTTTTTTTATGTAGCTATCGATATGAATAGATTTCCTACAAGTACCGAAGTTTAGTTTATTGTTATTTCTTATTAACTTTAGATCTACATAAGGAAGAAATGCATTAATTTCAGTTTCTTGTGAATTTTATAGCTTGATCTTGTAATTTTAGTAGTTTTAGTAGTTTACGAAATCGCGACCTCACAATTTATTGAAATTTACATCAATTTCTTTAAAGATAAGTGAATTTTTAATTACAAATAATTATATTTGTGTAGTCCTTTCTTTATCAACGTGTCACCAGTAATCGATATTACCTAATAGAGAGTTTAAAACTTTTTTCACGGCTTCGTTGAAGTCTTTAACCCGAGAGGTCATAAGGACAATGAATATATGAAATGGGTGTAACGATGTTCACATGAGCGCGGGGTTCATGAAAATTACCTGACATTTGTTTTCTCAGGATACGTGAAAACTTGGGGGGAGGGTAACCTCAGCCAGGTAATTTGCCCTGAACGAGATTTCAACCAGTGACCTCTTGAACATCAGGCAGACACGCTAACCAAATACCAATGGGGTAAGTAAAAACCTTTTTAAGTAAGTTATATGAGCCGATTAGAACTTTTTTTAAAAAAAAAAATCCTTTTATTACTAGTTAGGTCAAAGCATTGAGTTCATTTAAAACAGCAGCAAAAAAAAATAGAAAAATTTTATTTGTAAATTTAACAAACAAAATAATGAACTAATGAAGTAGTCAGGATTCTGGCCTCTCAATCTAGTCCTAAGTTTGATTCCCGCTTCGGCGGAGGAATTTTACAATTAGAATCGTTGCCTGCTCTACGCAGTACGATAGCATTAATGTGAGAGTGAATGTCAGCGGGATTTTTTAAATGAAAGTGAGTAAAATTAAGTTTAAACAGTCATGTCAACGAATTACTAACACCATCAAGTCAAAGGACGTAAAGATCCTTCGGAAGGGAAGAAAAGTCGATAATCCCGTGTCGTATACCTGTCGTACCAAGATGATAGTGGCCTCTGAGCGAAATCAAAGTTCTTTCACGCCAAATACAGAATGGAATGCTAAGAACCACAGCACTGAAGAGCGCGCATAAACAAAAACCTCAATTTAACTCCATATGTGTCGAATGAGAGAGGTGTGAAAAAGTCCTTTGTAGAAAAGAGATAAAGACGATTGGGCAGATAGCAGATGCTTTACTTGGCGAATTCTACAGCAAACAGATGAAAATACCTTGCTTTTAAAACATCTTTGAAAAATAGTTACAATTTGTTAAAAATTATAAACTCATAAAATGCAAAATATAAAGATGTAAAACACTTGCATTAAATAATTTCCCCATAGAATTTTTAACAACTAATATTACAACTAAGATTATTACAGCTGTTCAAACGTATGCTGGGTATTACATACAATCCTAAGAGACTTTAAAATAAGAAAGAAATGATTGCAGAAAGTGCAGAGATACATTTCAAATAAATTTTCTTTGTAAACATTAAAAATAAAGCTATTATCATTAACAAATCTACTAGAATCTTTAAACATACTTTTCAATTATTTTCTGTTCTGTATTAGAAAAAATAAACGTTCTCAAATAACTTCTTAAGAATTCTAAACATGCTGTGTGCAGAGTTAGGCACCATTGGTCCTCGATAACCCCTTCTCTACTTTGCAGCTGGGAAACGACGGTCGACAGCACAAAAGAAACTTTTTAGCTACCACTTGTTAGAGCCAGCTGGAAGCAGCTCGCCAAATATGTGCTACAGCATGATTAAAGCTCCGTTTTTCTCCACTTTTCTGGAAGAACTAAGCCAATCTTCCTGGAGCTGAGTAGTAGATGGCCGCAGCAATCAACAGCAATGGAACCTCGCTAAACAACCAATAAGGAAACAATTTAAGGGGATAGGATGAGAACTATTGCATTAATTCACTCAGAGATTTTTTTCCCCAATACTTTTTTTTCATATCGTCATATTTATACAAAGAATAAACGTTACATTCTACAGCTTTATTCAAATGAATGATTGTAATTCTTAAATAAGGCCAAATGCCTAAGTTTACTTTCCATACACAAGGAGAATTTCTGAAGGTGCTGTTCTCCTTTATGTAAGCACGCCATACCAATAATTGGAGTGGTATAATAAGAATATTACAGGTTTTTGTGTTCAATTTAACTGCAAACTGAAATTACAAAAGATACATCTGTGAAACCTTTAATTCAGATGCAGCACATTGCTTACAGATTTGAAATGGTCACATGACATATATGGCTATTTTATTCATCGCTGTCGAATAGTCTAGAGTTTAGTGAAACAGTCTCTTGATGTTTAATGCAAAGCAAATTGTTTTACGAATAAACATTTCCGTTGTGTCAAACATTTATTACCAGGCTTGTAATCTTCGGGACCTAAGTTCAATGCTTACTAGCGATCATACATATACGAGATTCTATACAGTGAAAGTAGCGTTTTGCTTGAATAGCATTACATTACACATATACGTTTCATAGAGTCGACCACATCGTGCACAAGCCAACCAAGCAGATCCGTAATACACTCCGTTCAGTTAAGGATTCCAGATATGCTCTATCTATATCACGACTAGTCAGGTGCTGATCGAGTAATGTGTACATAGGAACCACCCAAAGAAGCATCAACACACGCCCGCCTCGGTGGCATAGATGGTAGCGTATCTGCCTCACGTTCAAGAGGTCCCAAGTTCAAATCTCGGTCAGGGCGAGTTACCTGGATAAGAATTTTCCGGGGTTTTCCCTAATCCTAAAAGACGAATGTCGGGTAACTAAGCTCCATTGACCCCGGACTCATTTAAGCATCATTTCATGTCCCACCAGAGATACATAATTTGAAAAGCCGGCCCTCGTAGCTATGGTCGCTAGAGCGTATTTCTCTAGCGTTCCGCCGCGTAGGCAGTCGCGGGTTCGAGTCCCGCTTTGGGCATGGGTGTTTATGTGTATAGTGAATACGTGTGAAACTGGAAAACAGATAGAATAAACGTAATTAATGTAAATACGGTTAAATAAGAAAAAAAGAAATGGAAAAATATATTTAAAAAACCACACACGAATACATGAACACAAAAGAAATTGAGACCTATGGCAAACTGACAGATCCGCAATTGCGGAATATGCTATACTGAGGAAGGTGAGTAAACACAGATATCCTGTCACATCTTTCCACTATTACACTCGTTTACACTGCAAAGTCATTGAAATCCTAATAACATCAACAGGAAGGTGTAAAATTAAATGAAATATGGCAAACAGCATTGACAAAAGCTAATGTGTCCGAGCCAATAGATACCAACACAGCACAGCACTCCACCAAATCAGGTCCAGCTCACTGTCTGGCCGAAGTAATCACTCTGTCAGTCGATCTACAACCACAAAAATGGGGAAACACCATTCAGTATCTAGGAGTAAAGATGGACAGGAACCTCTCAGCTCGGGTGCAGAGAGCAATTTTATTGCCTCACTGTACCCTAAGCTGGGATCCGGTTTAAAGCCTCTACGTCTGAAGTTACACCTCTTCCGGGCGTTCAAAGTCCCCTTCATGCTGTACACCTGCGAAATCTGGGGCATGGTCGGGGACAGATCACCACTGTGGCTACAACAGACACAGAATAGAGGAATCGTGGCGGGCAACCAAGTTTCCGTTTTGTGCCAGATGCATTCTATATCTCTGCTTAGATTTGATCATCTCACGCCTCCCAAAAAGTTCTGATTATAGTATATATGTCCAACTGCACCAGAGGTTCTGCTTGAAATAAACTCATAAAATTGTACTTTATCAGCAAGCTGAAATGGATAAGAACGTGTGATTATATTTGAGGCATTATTTATAAGTACCTCATTAAGATATGTGTAATATAAATAATAATTAGTAAATACGAGAGGGATGTGTGTGTGTGTGTGTGTGTGTGTGTGTGTGTGTGTGTGTGTGTGTGTGTGTGTGTGTGTGTAATATGTGAATGGCCATTTATGGATGTAATATGTGAATGTAAAATACTGTAACATATGAGTTGATAAATGTTCCACCGAGCAAATGTTTTCACTACTTGAAAAGAATGCTCTTTACGCTTTCCCAAAGAAAATTCTGACGGTGCATAACGGGACGAAGCCTTAGGGTAGTTCAATGTACTCACCCCTTACAGAGAGATGTAAGCAGGTAAAAGGAACTGGGAAACAACGCAGTGGCCAGTCTCAGTGCGAAATCTAAGCTGTACGAACGTGTAAAGAAATTCATGGTGCGTGAGTAGCGAAAACTTATTTTTTCGGGGACACTGTAATGAATGGTGTAAATATTCGAATAAACAACAATTTATTGTTATTTATTGTTATTGCCTCTCGTCACACTGCCTTGAGATCTCAATACCCAACATGCTCTACCTAAACAATAGCAGATGAGCAGCCGTGAACACAAACGGAGAAGAATTCCAGCACTAATGAATCAACCTACCACACCTCAACAATTGATAAATTTGCAAATTCCCTAAAGTTGCTGCCAAATTTACAAGTGACAGGGAAACGCTGCATATTAAGCATACAAAAACTGTTATTCTCGCAATGCTGATTAAAAAGTGTAACCATATTTCCATTGTAACTTTGTTACTCTTAATTATAATTTTAGGGAGTTTAATCCAGCTTTAAATATCACGCTTGTTGTCATTATAGTTAATTATAATTTTAGGGAGTTTAATCCAGCTTTAAATCTCATGCTTTCATTATAGTTAATTATAACTTTGGGGAGTTTAATCCAGCTTTAAATCTCATGCTAGTTGTCATTATAGAGCTATTCGAGCTTCGATCTTTAACTAATTATCATAGAAAAACATTCGTTAATCTCAAATGACCAAAAAACTATCAGCAGTAGTGGTAATTCTGGAGATAGTAACTGCAGATACGCAGATTCCATGTGTGCCAGTGTTTCGACGATCTTCCCCTTAACTTTAGGCACTTTTAATTGTTGGCAAGCGTCTTGAACACTGTTGTTTGAAGGGTGGAGTGATAAACAGTTGTAATTATTACTCTTCAAGTGCTGACTACTGTGCTGCGTAAATTGCTGTTCTGAGAAATGAATGGCCTGACGTTAACCTCAAGGTTAATGCTGTATTGCTAACTCTACTTGATTGCCTTGAATGTGGTAGTTTTACGTGATAGGTGTAAAATGAATGGGAATAAAAGTGTTAGAAAATGTCTACTTTTAAAGATATGAGAGTATTTCTACCAGGCAGAAAACTTAAGAGCAAATATTAAGAACATCCCTTATGGAATATAACTTTGCAATTCTACATTTCCATTTTTGTGACTCGATTAGACCTTCAAATAAAATGTTTCGAGAAATGAAACAAAAAATACTTCGGATTGAAACAGCGTTACAGAGAAACATTTGTATACACTATTAATTTCCTAAGATTTATATACAAATATAATAATTTTTAGCTTAAAACTTCACCTATAAGAAATGATGTTAATTCTTATAAATTCTCCGGGATCACGATTTCATGTAAACTTATACACATCTTCAGCCGGAAACAAAGCTGTTGCCCTCGTTACGAACACTAGATGTCGATATGTTCTTGTTAGTATTACCACAATCTGAAAATAAAACAAATTTAAAAACAGAATCGACTGCCGGTATTTCAAAGTTCACTACGCGATGTTTGTTTTTTTTTAAAATAAATATCTATAAAAAACAAACATCACGCAATGAATTTTGAAATACCGGCAGTCGATTCTGTTTGTTTTATTTTCAGATTTTGATAATACTAACTAGAACAAGCTTTGTTTCCGGCTGAAGAAGTTTACATGAAATCGCGATCTTGGAGACTTTATAAGAATTATCATCATTTCTTATAAGATAAGTGAAGTTTTAAGTTACAAACTATTACATTTGTATATATTTATTTGCTTCACTGTTAATAGCTTCATATTTTACGTATTCCTAAGATTTATTTGCGCAAGTAAAAGACCTAAAACCTGTCTGGATGATGATAATCATTTGGAACAAATAACAGTTATTAATGGCTAGCCTTATTATTTTAATTTTTAGACGAATTTGAAAATGTTTTTCTCAGCAGGAAGCAGCGAATTTGAAAAAGTACTACCAATGAGAAGGTGTGATTTGATGTATTTTACAAGAACTCGCCTCTTAACTCAATTTTGATATTAATGGGTTCGGTTTGCTCTGTTGTTGAATTAGAACACAGGCTAAATGCTCTACTAGTGTGATCCTATTTGGACTCATAGCTCAAACATTAACAATGAAGTGACATACCAAGGTAATAAAGCAGCAAGAATAACAGGTTGTATGAATGATGTAATATGAAGAAATAAATATTTAAGTAAGGACACAAGACAAGAATCCATAAAGCAGTAGTAGACCAATGTCTACCTATGCTTGTGAGATACCAGCAGAAACTACTAAAATAAGACAAATCTTGTAGATAAATGAAGTAAATATCCTAATAGGGATAGTAAAATAATAAAATAAGAAGTGAAGAAATTAGGAATGAAACAAATAGCTATTGGCGAATCGACAGATAGAAGAACTGAATGGAACAGTCATGTAACATGAATGGCAGCTAACAGAATAGTACGGATCGCGAGACAATTCACCAATGGAAGGGAAAAGATCCCCTGGGAGACCAAGGAAAAGATGGAGAGTCACTTAAAATCCTGGATTAAATAGGCCGTAGGCATATACGAAGAAAGAAGAAGAGCTCTTCATTGTACAATCGTATTTAAATGTTGCTATAAGTATTCGCTTCACTTAAGCAAACCTAAAATATTTCATGCACAAGCCTTTGAAAAGAAGTTCAATCCTCTTGATAGGTTGTAATATTTAATATACAGGATGAATACTATGCACCAAGTCTTACAGATGTAAAGCCAATCATACTCGTAAGTCTTCTTCGTCGTCTTCTCCCGTGTAAAACCTCTAATACTGTTTTAAGAGACTGTTTCAGATCCATCTTTTGAATCTATTCTGTCTTCTACCAATCTGCTAAAGCCTGTCCTCCTTTCCTCCGCAAGCTGTAATCTTCCTGATCCTTTCTACCCAAGTCATCCTCCTCTCTTTAGTAGTGCCCTTTCCCTAGGCCCAAGGTCTCACAATTGCTTGTCTTCTAACCCCTTACTTATAGATAGAAATTGCAGCTCCAGTATCCTTTCACTTCTCACTCTATCTCTAAAAATCTTCCTTACCATCTTTCTTAAACACTTCATTAGCACTGCATTAAACATTATCCACTATCCTTGTACAATTTCACTTCCATATAAAATATTGTTTCATGACTGCCTTGGGCTTATCCATTCCCTCCTTCCCGACGACATTACTACCTATAGATAAATGTGCCCTTTGCAATTCCTGATTTGTAAGTTAATCATTGTTAACATGTATTTCCTTGAGTAAGCTAAATTTACAACTCATCTGTTAATTGTCATGGCAACAGCGATGAAACACGACATTTATACTTACGGTTCTAGTTTCACTGCTCATCAATACTTGCAGTACCAGTAGGAAGTGATGTAACGCCCACAGCATAATACTTGCGGCATAGTGAGCACGCTTAAGGGATCCCCAGGCGGCTAGCTTTGTACGGCAAAACTGTTCTCACCCCTAACCACAATGTCAAACATTTTAGGATACACTTACTGGGTTGGAGGGGTGAAGAGTGTTAGTCAAGTGTTTAGAGCTGAGAATACCCAGGGTTGCCTCTGTTTAAAATAACATATATAAGAAAAAATCAAGCTGAATTCACTGTACGAAATAGTCATTGATGTTTTCAAATAAATTTTAAATGATTAATGTATACTATAATAATCCATAATGTTACAACGCTTTATAATATAACTGAAGATATATATATATATATATATATATATATATATATATATATATATATATATATATATATAACCTATGCTGTTATGGTACAGTACTTATATTACCTACAAGAACTAAATGCGTATTATTAGCATAATATCCAATTAAAGCTTAGTAAAACATTCAGATACCTTGTTGTAGGACCACCATTACAATTTTAAAAGGATTAAATTGCATCAGTGTGCTTGAATTTGCGACGGATATTTACTTGCAAATTAAAGAAGCACTTTGGATATTCTGCTAGTTAATAATAATGACTTTGTGGGCTCGTAGAATTAAAAGTCCGAGTTTCAGATATTCCAAATGTTCTTTATTTCCGTAGAAATACACTATTCAATTCTCACGTAACAACATTACGTCACATACACAACACAATCTACCAATGATCACATAAACAGCGTTCTGATTACATCTGTTTACAACACTCCTGTTACGTCTCTCTGTTTACGACTCTGTTTGCGACTCCTCTAGCGTGTCACAATCGTTTATACATACCTCCATTGATAATTTCTAGGCTGTTCTAAAACAAATCAGAAACCGAATAATCTCTATCAATCAAGAAGTCACTATAAATTTCCACTTACCTCACTTATCTGTGTCGGTAAGTCTTTTATCTCCGCTATCTTTATTTGCCGGCTCTTTGTGTACACAAGCCGCGCTATCGTAGATAATGGGTTCAAGACAATAATAAATAAGCAAAGATTGCACGTTAGGGCCTTGTTTTTGCAATTGTGAGCCGATTTATCCTAAAACATTTTCCTGTATTCTATGGCAGCTCTAGGTGGTGAATCAAATTTCAGTTGATTTAACAAAGCAGTAAATACCTCAAAAATAAAAAATTAAAACCAACTAAGGAATTACAGAAAAACTAGTAAGGAAAATCGATTACTCTTTCTAAATGCTGGAAGCTTTTTACAAGTATGACTGCTAATTTTAAAAGTTTGAATAAAGTTAAGCAGTTTATTTATTTATTTATTTTTTTTTGAGGGGGGGGGTGCTGTTAAACACAATTTAAATACATAATCACGTACATTAAATGTCATAAACGAGTTCTAAAACTCGAGAAAAGTTAGAAATACTGTTAGGTATATATTACAAGTATGAATGGAAACCCATGTGGGCATAGGTTCTATTCCAACGGTCTCCACATCTTCATTAAATTACGCAAGTGCTATACGCTAACAATTATTAAACACTAATACATTTATAAAACTACACTAACTAGATTAAGTAAGACACTATGTAACTTCTATATATATAAACATAATTAACGCACATAAGAAGCAAGTTTGCACAGTCTAAGCTAACAGAAGGTACTGAAGTTCTGAGGACACAAGAAAACATCGCAACAGCGCTTTAACTTGGGGAATTTAGTGAGAAGGACCACTCCATATGTTTAAAGGTGGAAGACCCTTATAACTGCTTCCATGTGAGGATCTGTGGTCAGATCTGTCGCTTTGATGTCACCTGGGATGGGCTGAATGCGGCTACTGTACCAAAAGGAAATGAAGTAATATCCAACAGCACCGTAACCTAAAACATATATTATTATTGAATCCCTAGCACCCCTTTCGGAAAACTTCTTAAGCTTCAACGTACCGTACCTTTTCTTCGACTTTGTTGGTAAAGTGAAGCACAAGCTAGATCCGCAGCTTCTTAAATAATATTATCACTCATTTTTATAACATTTTACTGCTTTGTAACCATCAAAAATCGAAATAGTCAATTCGGCTACATAAACAAATAACCTAACAACCAAGACATGTGTTACTTCAAATAATTCATTAACAAACGAGTGTATAAGAAGGGTTTGTCCATATAATTTACATGTAGATTTTCATTTGTTCACATTTCATTATTTTTTTCTTAATGTCCAATAAAATATGGAAAAGCAATTTTAATTTATTATTGCTTTTTACAGGTTTGTAAAGTATTGCAAAAAGTAATTGACTAACCAAGAACAGTAAATTACTTATCAGATCTAGAATTCTGGATTCACTGGTCAATAGCCAAATGTATTCGAGATAAAATTAGTCATAACTTAATTTTGGGTCACTAAACACGAAAATGCCCTTCACTTTTGTAGATGGGATCTCATTTCTTCACTACACGATTCAGGCTGTTGCGTTAGGCTTCGATTTATTAGTAGAAATTAGTTATAGTACACATTTTTGAAACAACCTGTAACGGAAGTGTGAAGTTTGATTTAAGACTAGCAGGCAGAGTCCAATCCACAGCTTGCAATTTCTTTAGCAACTGAGTTCAGTATTTAGTTTGTAAGTGCGTGAAACAGTGTTTCAATGGCTTCAAAATAACAGGCATTTCGAGAAAGTTACAAGATGCCGCATAAGTGTGTTAATAACCCAAATAAGTGTTCCTATATATGCAGGGAAGTTACATTTAAACCGCAAAAGGTTCCGTTAACTTCCATTGTAAATGCGAAGTAGTGCGGTTATCAAAACGTACGACTCCACTCACGTTGAACTGCAATCATGGCAACCCTGTGTGCTCTGTTCTTGACAGTTTCTGCATGTCATTCATAAACATCTGATTCAAATCCTTGAACCTTCAAGTATTTTCTTTCTGCTTGGATTACAACGAAGGAAAAAAAAAAAAAAAAAAAAAACGAAAAAGCGGGTGTTTATGTCAGAGCACTGGAATTCAGCTATTGCGGACTTTTGTCAGGCTTTATCTGGACTTAAAACATACATAAACTGAAAAGTGCATTTTGCCTATAAAAATAAAGAATATGAACAATGAGATTTATTACCAAGCCATTTTATCCTTATTTTATTTCTTCTGAGAGTTTACATGTCAAATGAAATCACCCCTGTTTATCTAATTTCGCAAACTTGTGAGATTCCCAAATGCTTTAGATGCTTTCAACGGCAGTCTTTACGGCGTTTTAATTACAGAAAACGCTGCGAGTTACGAATACCTTACATTCCTGAATGCACGTTTACAAATATTAAAAGAAATTTAGGTATTTAATCTTGGCAATAACCTTAGAGCGTTTACGAAATTCGGCCAAGGTGTACACGTTCTAAAACCTAAGGCAGATTAAAATAATAATTATCTAGCTAGCTGTGAATCTCCTAAGCGAAAAGAGGAATACACAACGAGAACCTTCTACCGATATTCCATAAACAAAGAGACCTGTTACCAATTCATGGCTATGTTCCCCTTTGTTCCCCTTCAGTAAGAAATAAAAAGAGATTTTAATTCCCACTGCCAAACTCAGTGACTTCCTATGCACTGTGCTAGAATAGCATTCACCTTTTGGGAGATTTCAATAACGAAGTGAGGTTATCACCTGTACGGAGATCTGGGCATGAGCATTCGCGGCATATACCAAGCAGATGCACTTAAAAAAACTGATGAATACGCGTGTATAAGCTGGAAACACAATACTCTCATATATTCAGTTTAAATACACATCGATTTTTACGGAGAGTTGTTTCAAAGTTGATACCGAAATTAAGGGATGCAATGACGAAAGAATGGTAATGGATTTCAAAGGAATAGTGGGTCTTTGTTACAACACGTGCATATGCATTGGGTTGAGTCGCTTAACAAAAAAGACGGAAGATAGAGGGTTTTCTTAGCAGGGATCCTAAACGCATATAACACTTGACTCCGTTTGAAAAGGCAATGTTCGGACCCTTAATAATGGCATGACCCAGACTAATAATCACAATGGACAAAATAGTCACAAAGGGAATTTTGGTGTGAATAAAGACAGGGCTTCGAGAGGTGAGTCACACACACGCAGCTATAGTGAGGACAAGCAGACCGTGGCTGGCGGCCCGTTAAGACGGTCATCTGGTTCTGTCTTGGGCGAAGGCAGACCAGAAGCGATGAGAGAAGATATCTATCGGTTCATACGTGAATAACGAATTAAGTGTTATAGCGTACTAAGAATTCTACATACGGTCACTCTGAACAGTGATATAATGATAACACTTGGTCGGCAGCTTGGAATTTGATGTGATGATAAAAAGAAGCAGTCATTAAACCAGTCTGAAACTTGCATTCCAGTGTCATTAGAACCATCCTTACTCCCATACATATCCACGCATACCATGAGGATAAAATTGCTCTACCCGGCTCTACCCTGACTTGCATTAAAAGCCTGCCGTCATTTTTAATCAACAATATGAAGCGGGTGTCACTAAAGAGAAAGGCGTAATGGAGCTCAACTGAGGCGTAGAAGCTGCCTGGATAGCATGGCGTCCAGACTACTAAGATAACGATATGAATAACGTAAACCAAATAATGTGCTAAACAATAACACACACAAAACATAAAATAACAAACAATATACTAATGCTAATCCTTTTGCATATCCCTGCCAATACCCATTCATTCCGCACAGATGTTTTTGTCACAACACACTGTTGACAAATTCGGTTCTACGCTGGCGATGATAAAGGTACCCCGTATACAGCTTCCACGAACTTACAATCACGACCAAACAAGTGCCGATGCAAAAGGGGATATGGTAGGACACATGGCCAACTGTTGCTACGACGGAAGATTCTCATATTTAGGCCGACGCCGTGTTTGCTAGGCAACTTCGCGAACAAGTAATGCGCTTCTGCAAAATACTGAATTCTAGCCTTAGCAGTTGGACTAGTGACGTCACACAGTATGCCATTGGAAACTTTGAAATGAGCCTCTGTTAGCGTTGCCGCTTTAAACGTAAGTACATCGGGATGATCTAATTTAAAGAAGAACGTTATGTTTAGCTTTCTAATATTAGAGATGAGCAAACACAAAGTTCAGGAAAGAAGAAAGAACTCATTCACTTTTACAGTCCACTGAGTGCATAGTGACCTGCAAAAGTGGGCTATAATGCAAAGTAGCAGTTTAGGTTGACACCGATTAATCTAGTCGAAACCTTTGACCTGTATTCCTGGAGCATATTCCAGCCAGAGATTTGACAGCGTTTGTAGGTAATTCAAAAGGGTAACATTACAAACTAGTTGTCCATATTCTCAGTACCGGAGTACAGTTTAAAAAAAAATCCGCTGAATTTTATACTGCAAAAATAAAATATAACTAAATTGAAGTCGAGATCAAGGTAAGCACACTCTTTTAAAATACAGTTTGGTATTTCCATGCTACACTACAGTTTTCTTATTGCCGTTCAATAGTACAACTAACCTCGTCTCCGTGAAAACGATGAAAGCTCTCTTATCTTGGCTGTCATGCTAATGTTTCTTCATAGGTTCCTCAAGGGCGCCAAATTAAGTTATGTTCGTTTACGCTTTTCTTATAAACCAATTAATGAATCTTTCGTAGAAGTGGTTCTTGTGCGTGCGTGCGTGTGTGTGTGTGTGTGTGTGTGTGTGTGTGTGTGTGTGTGTGTGTGTGTGTGTGTATTATTTTTCAGGCGTCAAAAGAGAAATAATAACGGCGATTCAACTTTTTGCTTTACGGAGGGAAAAACACTTTTGAGATCAACGGGAATGAATTACTTGCACTACGTTTTGTTGTTCTGAAATGCATCTCCTAATCTGGTCCATAGAGGGCACGTGTTGTAACCTGGAGTTCGCATGAAACGAAATTATACTACTATATCTACCTCTTCTTGTCCATTTTAATCAACTGCAAACGAATATAAACACAAAATGAAAATCGCAATTATTCTACTTGTAATTGTTTACGGTTTGTTTCACCAAGGAAATTTGATAATGGTACTCGTTGAATCCTTTTGCAGTGTGTTTCTGTATAATGAAGGAGTAATTTAACGGATCGCTGAATGTCGCATCTGCAACAGCCTGGACTTAAGTATGAAATTAATTACAGATCCGTTAACTGAAGAGAAAAGACCATTTCTTGCAACCCAACAGTAATCCTGCAGACAAAGCGGAGCAGCTCTTCTGTATGATGGATGAGCAACAATAATGAAGAATAATTTGTAACTGACATTCTCAAACTTGGAAAAGAAAATTAACTTCTCAAACGTCTCCTTGCGATTAAGCCCTTAATCCTAGGCATTTGAACAAGGCTAATGATGTAATAAGACTTTTATAGAGGATAAGAATTGTGAAAGGTTATGGAGCAGAAGTTACAATGCGGTCAGATCCCCTGGGCAGCGTGACATTTGTACGCCGCGTTGAATGAAGTTACAAAGGGACAAGAATGAAATGGTTCCTTTGGCGTAATACTGCTGGAAGACAGTGTACAAGACAAGAGAAAATCCTCCGATTCCACTTCGTATGTCAAAAATTCTGCTGAATTGCATTAAGCATTAACAAAGTTTATACTGATGGAAATTACAATGATTTATAATTGTTTTTCAGACTAATTCTTGTTTCACATAAGCTTTCCCGGTATCTCTTTAACGATCACGTGACCTAATCCCCTCTCATTGGCTGCTGTTGTGGTATAGACTGTTGTGCGGTCAAAATTAGTTCGTTATTTAACACGGTGATATATCTTTATATGTTGGAAGAGAATTGTCAAATTTATATTTTCGTAACTGTTTGAATTAAATATATTACGTAACATAGTTGATTTATCTGAAATGCATGTTAATTCTTAAACGAAGTAAAGAGGAAGTTCCTTTGCTCAGGATCCCGTCTTTCACATGGCACGATAACATGTGCTTCAGCGGTAGTGATAACATATTTGTTTATATGACTTTTATCACTGACCTTGTTTTGAACTAGATTTGTCATATATCGCCATTCGAATGTGTGTTGTGCCGAGTGCGAAAGCTAAATTATTTTATTGGTCGTTTATTGCGCGTGTACTTATATGTATAATGGCAGAGCCTACCGCCAGTTTTTCGCTGAAGCATCGCAAGGGAAAACCTTTACAAAGCGGCGAAAAAGGAATTGTGGTGCATGTGTTTAATGCATTCACAGAGAAGAATCCGTCTTTGTCAGCGAGAGAAGTCGAACAGCTGTGCTCTGAACTTACAGGTGTGTTAGATGCGTAGGAACATCGCGACATGAAATTGAGACAACAGGAAAACTTACCACTCCAGGGGCGATATTGCTGTGTGGCGAAGACGTTTTTTAAGGGCAATCAGATTGTACCGGGATACAAGTCGCAAAATATACCTTGACGAGACTTGGGCAAATGAAGGACACATGAAAAGTAAAGTACGGCGTGACACGACTTTTAAGACTGAAGGACAAGGCATGTGTTCTGGTTTTTTAAAAAAAAATCCGGTGGAAAAGGCCGAAGGCCTTTCATTATAACTTGTTTCAGTTTCATTGCTCATTTATTCAGTTTCAACTTTCTCAGTTTCATTATAAACTTGCATTTTTGCATGCCTTCATATCCTTATTTGTATGATTTTATCTATCTTCCTGGCAATTATTATAATATTTACTGCAGGTTTAAATGTGACAGGAAGGCACCACCTATGGCCTATGGCGCGAAAGCATTAGCCAATTAGGGTGAGGGGGAAGGTAGTTGCACACGGAGTGATACGTGTCAGCGGAGCAAGCTTATATAAAACAGATTATAGGCGAGTGTAGGTAGTAAAGTTCCTGTTAAAATGATTACTTTAGCTCTTCATTATCTCTGTATTTTTGTATCTCATTTACGTTTCAACGGCAAGATAATGTACGCTCTAGGCGGGAAAACCTGGGATCAAATATTGTATGTGTATGTGTGCAAGTGTGTGTTAAGTCCTTGTTTTTACCTTTTGACTCAAGAATAGCCGAATTGACCGTTACGCATTAGAAAACAGATGGTTTCATAACTACTTAGCCCAAATGGGGGAAGGGATTCTATAAGTTGCATAGTAAAACATAAACATTGAAATATCACCTTGTTAAATATTCTGATGCTACATAAAGTAATTGTTATGCTTGTAACAAGTTTTCTTACAAAATGGGATGAATGTTTACAATCATAACAATATTTTGCTAATATTATCTGAGAAGTTAGGCCTCAAATCCCGACAAACACTTCTGACTGCAATGCTAGAATAAGAAAGGAACACCAGTTTATGAACTATTAAAATCGTTATTTGCTAAAAATTTTAGAAACCACCAACATAAAAGAATTTCATTACCGGTTTTCAAAAATGTCACACTACACGTAAGATGCGGGGTGGGAAAAAAAAAAGCTGACGGAGTGGAGGAAGTTAGTACCAGAATTACTGACTCAGATTAATAATTTTATAAGGAAATGATGGGGAGATAGATAAATGGTACGATCATAACATCGGTATCAGAGTGTGGGAGAGAACAGAAAGGGAGGAAGAAAAAATAGTGAGAGGAAAGAACGATTTGGAGATGTAGCAAAAATGAGTAAGATGAAGAAAGTGAAAGACAATGAAAAATCTTCACATTTTGCTCAATTTTATGCTAACCGAGCTGGAGCTTCTGCTGTTTTAGAATTTAAGGTGCTTCTAAATAAAGGATGTCAACTACTCTTCTAATTACTTAGCAGCTTTAATATTATTAAACAAAGAGAACATTTGTGTGCTGTGAGAATCGATTTTGCTAGTGTTTTTACCATTTAAAACGCATTTTTTTTTCCTCGAACATACATAGGATATTAAAACGTTTCCGAGTTCAACTCCTAAAAACCTCAAACCTTTATATGTTATATAATATTCCTCAAACAGATTAAAGTTTACATTCTCTATTGCATCAAGACTTCTACTGAAGAAACGATCAAGTAATCTAATCTTGTAGTTATCGATCTTGTATTAAATTATTAAAATCCAATTCAAAGCTATCACGAAACGGCCCTTTAGATCTGTCCATCCAACTTAAAAGAACGTAAATTAAATGTCTGAAAGAAACTGAACAAAAACTTTATCACGGACAACCTTTAAAACAGCAAAAATGTAAGAAAAAACAATATGAATAAAAGAAGTTAGGAAATTTCACACACTATTTCCTCCCACACATGGGCAGGTCTCTTTAAACGTCATCTATGACCATTTAAATGGTAAACGCAATCGAATCCTGATACAAATATCTGTGGCGGAGGATTATATCTATCAACAATTTAAAAAGGGATATTTTGGGTAACGAATTTTGTAGAACTAGTACTGAGTATCCTTAAAATTTCCATGGAGCAGATTAGCACAGAAAATTAAAGTCTGTATTAGTAGAAACTCCCACCAATCTACACAGATGTTTCACCTTTTTAAATACAAATATTTACAAATAACTGCGCAACGATTGTGCTGTTATTCATAGCATTAAGACAATTCTTTTAAACAATTATGGAATTAATATTCCCAGATTAAATAAAAATGGTTTACAATAAAAAATGTCCTTGTCAAAGCTCGATAACTAAAATAAAACTGTTTTTGAATTGCAGTAACTTTCCATAAGTAAAACCGCATACCTGGAAAGACAATTGCTCGTTTTCTGCTTAAGACCCTTAATATGAATATAAATTTGACTCCCTTGATAGCAATTAAATCCAAATGTGATTTTTCAGCCTATCTTAAACAAGAGCAGAATGCCTTGAGACGGGCAATGTGTGTCGAATTAATTTAAATTGGATATTAATAATTTTATTGATATTCTAATTACTCTTCATTGCAACAACCTTTTAGCTTTGTCTATACTTTGAAACCTACTTTGCAGTTTATCTTCACTGCTGTTGTATACATATAATGCCAAAATTAAGGCATAGAAAGATATTTGTATACATTATTTGGCACTTCTGAAAGGTGAAAATAAACCTTGTAATAAGAATACAAGAGTATTCTGAAAAGCGATTTATTGTCATTCAAACTACCTTATGTGAATATAAAACCTTGATACAGTGTTACCGAAATAATAACAAGAAAGTTTTCATTATAGCACGAGCGTGTTTGCATATGTGTGCATTTGTGTGGATTTCGTTTAACATTGCGTGAAATAATTTTGTGAGTTCAAAACCCATGTACTAAAGTACCTTCAAGGGCGTCTAAATCTTAACTAAATAAAGCAAAAACACTATAAGTGACATATTTCATGTATTAAGTGGTACAGTCGATGAACCAATTGTAAAGTAATTAAATTTCTGAAAGTTGTACAGTACACTTACTATGTTACAGAAGATGTAATCACGTCCACTTCTTATGAGTTATGTGTTACTCTCATCAGTTTCTGTTGTAGAAATAAGGGAATCATCACCAAGATCAGGAGACATGGGCACGCAATAACACTTAAGGATGATAATTCTTTCGTCTTACAAGTCATAGAGACGTAAAAACACTGAAAACGAGTAGCATACAAAATACAAGTGTAAATCAGGCCGACTGCCAGCCAGAAGAGAGGCGACGAGAAACTCCATCATCTCCGCTTCAGAAAGCATTTCAAATATATGGACTAAAAGACATATTTTAAGCCTTCATCTCTTTGATGTATTCGAAGTTGAAAACAATAATTAAAGTAAAGGAAAATGTCGACAGCTCACGTTAAAAACCAGATTAAGAGAACTGTGCTTAACTGAAGCCAGGCTTAACCGAAACGGCGTAGAAGTGGAAAAAAGGAAACCGAGATGCTCAAAATTGGCGCTGACTACTTTACTGCGACGTTCTTTTGCCCCAACCATAAATTCCAGTACATTTAACTGTTGTATGCAGTTAACTCTCACCCTCTACACCGCATTCGAGGAAATATTTAGTATTCATAGCGAGTATTAGCTGTGAAATAAAGAGACTTATTTATTAAAAAACGCATTCAATGTGGAGGCCCACTGTTATTTTACTCTGTGCGGTTTGTGTGTCTAAGATGTCAGGGAAAACAAAGCGTCTTACAATGAGCATCGAACGGAAACTCGAAGTCGATAGCGAACGAAGGTAACATAAACGTCAAAAAAAAAAAAAAAAAACTGCAAAACACACTGAAATTTTAATGGAAAACACTGAATTATGGCAATCCAAAGACAAACCATTTTGGATTTAGCTGCTTTCCATTCTGTATAAAAGAACACTGAATCAACATCAACAAGTGGTAGGGTTTCTGCCTCAGGTTCAAGAGGTCACGAGTTCGAATCTCGGTCAGGGTGAGTTATCTATAAGGTTTCTAACCGGAGTTTTCCCTTATCCTGGTAAATGAACGTGGGTAACCCTTAAACTTTGTGGACCCCAAACTGATTTGAGCATTATTTCACTCCTTTCACTCATGCTTCGAAGGACTAAACGTTGAAGGACATAAATTAAAAGAAATAGATGCAATGCATATCAAAGGGTTATAATGTGATGTGGCTGCTCAATGTGAAACAAAGTTCACGAAAAAAATATATGGATTTTTTAAAGTCTATGTGATAGATATTTTAATTTTGTACGCAATACTAGTTTAATTAAATATTACATACATTTGGGGTACAATTATTTTCCTCCCCATGTTACTTAAAATCGTTACCATCGATTACTATCCGTATACACTCTACCAGGTAGAGTTAAGCATTCAGATATTAAATAAAAATTGACAATCTTGATAATCAATAAAGCATATGTCAAAGAATTATATCCAAATACATAATTCATTTTATTAAATCTCGTGGTAAACAACTTGAGTGTAAATATTTAGGTTTAATCTGCTTTTAGATTATTTCGCATGAAAAGTGCTTTCAGCAACCTTAGAAAACAAAACCAAAAATATAACTTAGTTTACAGATCAGAAGGAAACTGATTCGTTCTCATTCACAATACAATTTTAAAATATTTTTTAAGTTACTTAATAAAACCGCTGCATATGCAGTTTGGGATATGCAACGATCTTGCTCAAAGAAAAACCAAGATATATTTCTTCAAGAATACCTGTAAAACATACGCATAATTCAGCTAATTGGAAAGTCAGACATTTTTTAAAAATGCACTCTTTGAATTTATCCGTGTCATATTGAGCACATTTTCACATCCTTCAAAAGAGAGTAGCAGCTCTTGAAGGCATTCATCTCCCGATTTTTTTTTTCTCTCTTTTTAATTTTGTATTAAAAGTAGCGTTAGAAACATGATGATTCTACTTCGACCAGTAGAAAATGCTAAAAGTATCTAATAAATTGGATGATTAAACAGAAAAAAAAACAAATGCCTGTTAAAATGATTATACTGTAAAATGACTGTATTCTATTGCTAAATTACAAAAAAAAAAAAAAAAAAAAAAAAAAAAAAAAAAAAAAAAAGTGTTATTATTCTGTGGTGCATTTCCCGTGCTGATTATATTCCGTATAATACTGACCATAACGAAACCAAAGGTTCAAATAAAAATTTAAAAGAATGTTCTTCCTTTTCTTTAGTATCCCTTACCTATGAATCTCCAAAACCATGTTACGTCGCATGACTAATACCTCACACGTTTCAGTCTGCTGACTAGCTTGAGAGGAGGTAGAGAGAAGAATGTTCTCAAAAACTGAGGGGAAAGGTCACATTTCATTACATAGTACCTTTAAGAAAATTGCTACCTTTTTGCAGTATACACACAGAGACATCATGCGTAGCAAAAGTTTACAAGTCTGTAACACTCTCTGTATATAAAATGTATATAAATGCTAAATGTAGAGCCATTCTATTTCATATCACCTACTTCTGTCAATTAGAAAATGATCGCAGGCACTCTAAGCTTACTCCTCATCAGTCAATCTGTCTTTGAAAGGTACAGAAAAATCTACTGAAAATGGAAACTTGAATTTATGCTCCAAAAGCGTTGAAGTAGGTATGTTTTAAAAATGCAGGTCATGTTTTGATACTCTGAACGCTTCCAATGCTATGCAACACTATAAGATTCTACAGTAAATATGTCTTTCACATTAAAACGTTATACTTATGCAATCCCGTGAAAGGGTAGAGCCAGACTGAAAAATTCAATGCCATAGCCTGGATTTGAACCGCGGATCTTCCGGTTTCCGTCCAGCCGCTCTAACCATTTGAACTATGGCCAACGTGCCAACATGAAGCCCGGGCCTTAAAGTACTTACATGTTGTAAGTCGCCATTAAGGTAGTTGTCTCTTGTGTTTATGAGAACTCCTAGTGGTTTACCGGGAGAAACACGAGTCAGCTGGAGAATTTAATGTCATATTGGCACGTTGGCCATAGTAGCTCAAATGGTTAGAGCGGCTGGACGGAAACCAGAAGATCCGTGGTTCAAATCCCGGCTATGGCATTGAATTTTTCAGTCTGGCTCTACACTTTCATAGTGCGTCCTACACACGGCTAGTGTGACAGAACAATTAATTTCCTTAAGCAATCCTGTTTCTTTAACACTTTCGCCCATTCCCTATGTTCTACATGATGAGACTTTTATACAGTTTCTTCAAAACTTGACGCGAACATTCAAACAGTGACATAAATTTGATAATCTAACTATTGAGTTACTGCTTTAAAACCAAGGCAGAGCTTTAAAATATAAACATATATATATACATAATTTTTAGCAGTATGCAATTCTCTCAAAGTAAAACAAACACAGACGTTTCCGCAAGAGTTTGCTCGTGATGGCCAAGTAATTATAACGGGTATTTCGAATAAAATGACAAAATTTTAATGGTTTAGGAAATGCATGGTGGCATAAAACTTGTTTTCGAAGCGAAATACGCAATTAAAACTGATCAACCCCATGTAAGATAAACTTAGGGTTAAAGAGGGTTTTCCGTTCATCTCCGTTTTGCGACACCAGAAGACCATTCTTTCCAGACGTTTCTTCGTGCCAATACTACCTGTGTGCAGTAAACCATTACAACAGCAGAAATTGACGTTCCGGCCAGTGGTGATGGTCTTAAGGACGTTTGTCCGAAGGCCAAGTCGATCTTATTAACAAGCATTTTTGTGACCGGGCAATGCACTGAGACATGTACAGGCGGAGTAAATGACAGCTTTCCAGCAATTTGTCATGCAAAAAGTTCCACTAGCTCTCCAGAATATACACTTTGTCGTGCATTCCGCTTGAAATACGACTTTCTCTGCAGCATATGGAAAGGGGGGCCATATTAACAACTGTGTGAAAGTTGCAGCTATAATGTATACTAAGAATTGTTAACATTTAAACGAGTATAACCCATCAGTCAGTAACAAATACTTTAGGTAGAAAGAAAACAACGATTCTGTCAAGACATTATCTTCAGTAATTCCAAAGCTGACCGCCTGCCAATAATTGAACTTAACGAATACGTATGATCATGGTAATTATTCCAAGAAATAATGATCTAATGACAAAAAACAGAAGTATGAGAATTGAAAACATTACTACAAAAGTTATAGAAAAGAGATTGATTCGCCAAGATAGTTACAAGGCGAGAACGGTACCATAGAATTTACTGAAATGATTAAGTGATTACAATGCCGTAACTCCATTGTTTTTCGTCTCGTACAATGCACCATTACCTATAACTTGTGCCGCTTCTTTTATATTTGGAATTCACAAATAAGCAAATCTTGCCATCTTCACAATTTGTACAAACCGTTAATAATGAACACAGAAAAACATGGGAAACCTTTTAGATTCGTAGTCGAATCAAAGCAGAGATGTAGGAACACTAAAATGAACGTAAGAGAAAAGAGCTTAGAGTATTTGGTTTTTGAACATCGTGCTTCAAAACTGTGGATTTAGTTCGATTCTGATTGGTGTGTAAGATATTAGTGGTACTGGGCTGAAAGGTGATAGAATTTAAGTTTATGGAATAATTCTTCTGGTCCTTAAAATCTCTAATAACGTTATGAGCATGTTGAAGCAAATCTCTAAATAATGACATTACTATAAAGTATACCTAACAAATAAAAATGACTTTTACTAAAGATATGTTTCCTAAAAAAATAGCATACTCTTATCATTAGGGCCAGGATCTGTATGTGAATATTTTCCTTAATATGCACTTACTTAAACTTTAACATCCAGATATTAGCTCACAAAATGTATTTGCAAAATTGTATTTGCCATAAAAATATATGTTCCATAAAAAAGTGATTAAATATTTTACAATTTTTCTTCTAAATACATATTTTAGTCACTTTTACATATTGTGAAATATATTCGATGATTTGCTATAATTACATATGCATTAACCCTTTCGTTATTCTATTTATAACACAAAACTTTACCTCATAACTTACGAGATACAAAAGAATTCGTTAGTCATGCCATTTGAATCTGCCGATTTAGTTGTGTGTACGAGTTGAGGAAGTACAGAATTATATCCCAAAATTAATCATACATGACTGCTGAACCCGGCTAAGCAATGACGTGATATACTTAGCTCCGAACTGTTTGCACCCACTTACAACTCTATCACATAAAAGCAGTTTGCGTGTTAATCAGCTATGGAATTAACAAATGCCAAAACTGAAACCGAGAATACGTGAACGTTTGCACCTGTATTACCAAAGTTTAACACTTTTACTACTGATAGGAAAATATTATTTTGCAAGGTATGTTAGTGCGGATCGGCTAATATTCCCTTCTTCAAATATGGAAGGTTGACATGTGATGCGGTTAAAATCTTCCTTTGCCGAAAGATAGGCAAGGCTGTGATGCGATATCTAGAGATGGCATTTAATGTGCACTGCAACTCCAACGAGATGTTTAAGTCTGATGTCTAGGTGTAAATTGTGAGTTCCAATACTCATAAGCTAGATGCCTTTTAACGGTGAGTTTTAATATTTTTCAGTTTTAGGGCATATTTTTAATATCATTAGCACATGAAAATAACTATTTAAATGTTTTAGCACAAAAAATCCGAAACCTACTTCTAACAGCTTCTGAATTATAAAGCAACGCCTGGCCTCAAAAGGAAGTGAACATTTTTATATTAATAAAACCAAAATTATAAAAATGCAAATCCTCTGCACTAAATCCTATGTTGTCGTTTTTAAAGCATTTGCCAATTGGAAGTAAATGGCGGGCGATATTCCGAATAATGATGCATTTAAGTAAGTACGAATAATCATCAAATAATTATTATTACTCCTCTTAAATGTAATACTTGGATATTCCAGTCGCGATTAGTTGCTTATCAAGATATTCTTAAGCGTTATTCGAATTTATCATGCTTACACCATATGTGTGAAATCGTCATTTTGTGCTATCGCAAATAACTTTATGAATTAAACTTGAACTTCTAGATGTCTGTGGAAAGGATTCTCGAGAGATAAATTAAATGAAAATAGAATGAACCTCTATAAGCTCTTGATATTTCACTCTGCCATTAACATACTAAGCAAGAACTTGTACAAAAGAAGTGGAGAGCATATGCTTTCTGTAGACTTTGAAAAGGCATTTTATATAATTAGAAGAAATGAACTGGGATGTAAAATGAGAAGAAGCAAGTAAAAGAAGGGCTTTTCAGGTGTAGTGGAGTTAAGTTCTGTGTTAAGCATGCATAAAATGAGATTACAGGGATGATGGATCAGGAGATTTGAGAGAAAGTTGCAAATTAAGCGCAATTATGTTTAATATGCTTACTAATAATATTGTGAAAATAATTCTTAAGACCAATTTACACTGCCCGGTTATAAAAAACAAAACGCCAGGTTATTTGCAGATGATTTAATGGTAGGTGCTAAAGTTATTGAATAGAACAATCAATAAAAGACTTCCATAGATTTTGTGCAAAATAATGCTTAAGAACAAATGTTAGAAAGTCGGGAACAGTAGTATTTAAAAAGACGAGCGCATTAAAAAAAAAAGATGAGAATTTTCTAATGAAGAGCCATTGTTAAGTGGTTAAATGATGCTATTTTTTATTGGAGCGAGGTTGCCAAATAATGTAGAGTGGGAATCAAATACATCAGCAAAGTGGATAGAGAAATACTATGAAGAAATAGTGTAATCAGGAATATTACATGGATCAGAAGTGATAAAGGGATAATTTTATTCAAAATAATCAAAGAAATAATTATAAACACATTTAATTCACAGTATGTGCCGTAGAGAGATGTTTGAATTGCCCAAAGTTTCGCCGAAATGAATGGCATTGGCTGAATCAGGGAGGGTGGAAAGAAAGGTTTGGTGAAAACACCGCCAGAGTTTTAAATAAGATCTCGGCGTTTTAAAAGATTAAATCATCTTCTTCTCTTTCTTATTATTATCATTCTTTAACTTCCTTAGTTGAACCACTTTCGTGGTTGTTCCTCTATGCCTTTTAAGGTCGGGTCAGAGAAACCGAAGCTTTGGATCCAATAAAGAACGAGGATAGGTGATCAGCCTAATGCCTGATGTGAAGGTGAAGGAAGTGGATGATACATATGAGAGCAAGATGAAAGATAGAAAAGATGATGATGAAGCAATTGGTGGAATGCTGATGGAAACCGGAGTACCTGGAGAAAACCCATCCCAGCGCCATATTATATTGTGCACCACAATTTCTCACTTTTTGGTTGCCTGGGATCGAACCAAGGCCGCCTTGGTGAGAGCCAAGCGATCTAATCACTCAGTCACGGCTTAAAAGATTAAATAACGTTTTAAATTTATGTAATTCAGTAACAACCAATGGGTAATTTTGCAAGAAATTGGAATAATGGAGTCGTGGAAATTTTCAGATCAGAGTAGAGGTTTAGAAGGAAGTATATAAGTAGCTAAGATCAAGGATAGTTTTAATAGATAAAATATTTTTAAAATTACATCTAATAATTTAAAAAAAAGATTCGAGAAGGAAGAAATTTTGATAGTTGTGATAAATTTGAGAGGAAAGCATTTGCCCGAATTTGACCAACAGCACTGTTTTTAGAAGGACGGGTGGGCTATGTACAGGGAGCTTCATTATTGTGTTGTAATGGACTAAGAGTTGGAGGAAGGGTATATGGATAACAAAATAGGTCTATAGAACTTAAATTCTGATACAGGAATAGTATTAACATGATAGAAGAAAATTGGGGGGGGGGGGGAGTAAAGGAAAAAACTGTTTAGATCGATTAAGAAATATGATAAAATTGAGATACAGTTGATGTTTTATTTTAAAGCGGAATGTAATAAGTGGGGCAGGCCTTCATTATGCAGATAAATTGGGGTTAAATGCAAGGAAATTTCGTAGTCTATTCGGTGTAATTGTTAAAAGTATTTACGTATATTCGTTAAATTGTATTAAGGATGGAGAAGTAGGTAAAGGAACATCAGGTAATGGAGGGGGACATCTAGCATCTCGACCAGCAATTGGATCTTTGTGCACACACCTCCCCGCAATTGGATCTTTGTGCACACACCTACAAGAGGTGAAGGAACAGCAGAAGATATATCAGCTGCAGAAAATGAACACGTCAGCAGCAGAGACACACAGAGTTTCCTAACAATTACTGATTTAAACCCGGCTGGGAAGAGCTCAGTTGCGAACCACCTAAATGCCGGAGGATGGATCATACGTCCTTTCTGGGGAAACATCGACTCGGCAGTGGAGCCTCAAACAACCACCCGAGAAGTTCCAAGTCGCAAGCCTCTACGCCATCTGCTCGTCGACGACCGACACGCTGCATCGGAGTCCTATAACATTAAAGAGAGAGACGAAATGAGAGGAAATGAAACAGAAGAGAGCCGTGATAGGAGACATGCCACTCCAGTATTGGCCCAGCCTATCAGGGAAAATCATGAAAAACCCATGGTCAAAGTGGGCGGCCACCAGGGGTCGAATCCGGGACTCCCGAATGCGAGCCTCTTGCGGAGCCAACACCTCGATAATGTATAAATAACATTAAATTCACTCTGGCATCGTCTGATCTCCCGAGATGCCCACTTTAAGACCAAACATCCTCTTACAATTCTTTATAACAATAATTTAAATTTTATATTACTGAATATCCATCACAGTGCTATAACACCATAAATAAATTAGCCAAGTTAAGTAAGTGCACTGTACTGTCGAAGAATCACTTTCGTCGAGAGTAGAATTTAAATTTTGCAAATTTAAGTCCTGTTCTTGCTTCGCTCTAATTGGAAATATTACAGATTCTCACTCATTTTTAAATGCGCCGTCTTATAGTCAAGCCCAAGGATGTTACACGCAGTCACAAGAGGGTTTACCTTATAACTTACGCAACTCTCTTCCAATGATAACTAACTTGTTACTGACTTGACTAGGCATTGCTACGGGTTTCCTAGTTCGAATGTGCAAAGGAAGAAAGCAAAGCTTTACCATCAGCGACGACCTTTTCTATCCAAAAAATATGAATTGCGATAAACCAATGAAGGAATCGTTTATAAATACGCTTTTGTAAATGAGACCAAACCATCTTTATTACTTTTATAACCTTCTTGTGTAATAAACCAGCTCCAACGAACTTAAAAGAATGACCCCTTCGCGAAGGCAGTAGGACACTTCATTATGGGCAAGAAGATTAGGTATCCAACCGTTACTGGGAGGAGATGTGGTCAGCATCTCAGCACTACAGCCGTAAAGTTGGCTTTCTAGACCAAGGGTCGCTACTTATATGCAGTGGCTATGTCCAATGTGCTCTAAACGCAATTGTTGGGTTCCTAAGATAAGCACAGTGTTTATGACTGTTAAGTCGCAGATACAGCTTCACTAGAAATATATTTGCCTTGGTAATTTATTTTTTGTATTTCTTTAGATATTGAGAGGCGTTAGAAAAATAAAATCTGTGCCTAATGTAGTAAGTTTAAGAAACACGACGATGCAGTGACAGTTTACATATGCATGTTCTGCATTTTGTCTTTGTGAGCATTTCTCTTAACATTTGGCGTTTCCTTTCGAAGCCAACCATCCTGACCAAGCTCAATCTAAAGCTAACGACGTCTCCCTTTAAGATTTTGAAGCAACAGAAGCCAACTGGATAAAACTGTGACGTCGTCTCGGAACCCAGCCAAGTAACTCCTTTGACCTTCAAAATCTTTATGGCAAGATCTGTTTTAAAGCAGATAACACACATTTCAAAACCAGTATAATAAAAATCTGAGGTGTTACACTTACATTTCTTTTTACTTACCATATAGCTTCTACAAACTATTGTTACGAAAACTTAATTTACTATCTAATTAACTTTAATCAGACAAACCTTTGCAGAAATTGCTATATTTCGTAGTTAAATATTTTGCCCGCCTCGGTAGCGTAAATGGTAGTGTGTCTGCCTCACGTTCAAGCGGTCCCGAGTTCGAATCTCGGTCAGGGTGAGTTACCTGGATAACGTTTTTTCGGGGTTTTTCCCTTATCCTGAAAGACGAATGTCGGGTAACTAAGCTCCGTGGACCCCGGACGCATTGAGCATCATTTCAAACATTTCATTCATCGTCCGATATGACTAAATGTTGGAGGACGTAAATTACAAAAAGTTAAATATTTAATAACTAGACACTTGTATTTTTTACCTTAAAATTCTATAGTCTTTCAATCCAATTGGGAAAAACAGCATGACAAAACAATGAATAATTAAACAACTGATATCTTGGAAATGGCTTATGCAAATTTTCTTAAAATAAATTATTTTAAAAAGCTCTACGTTTTTGCGTGATACGTTTTCATCTATGGCTAAGCATTTACCACTTATACCAGTAAAAGTACGCAAAATATGTTTTAGATAATATATTTTCACAGGATATTCTCAGAAAATTCAAAATATACATTTAGTCATGTAAATATCTTTAGTATTTTAAGCAAAATAGTCATTTTTAGAAAATAAAAAAATAAACATTTCCAAGTAAAGAGAGAGATTTTGTTGAAAATTTTCATGTCGCAGTCTTGAAACTTAAATACCAATTGGCTGGGACTTTTTATTTTTGAGTTATGCTGTTCACACATCAGGAACTACTTATAAAACTTTTATTTTCTGTTTTGGTTTCGGGAGTCCTTAAAACATATATTTCCGTTGCAATCTCGACGTAAATTTTTAGATGGAATACAATATATCCTTTACTTACTGTACACACATACTAGACCAAGTACAAAGCTGATCTAAACACACATCTTAAGTTCTCTAACCATGACAAATGCACATTCGGAGTATCATTGCAGGTACATTATAATATTAACATAGTTTTGTCAATTAATGATTTCAAACATACAAAAGCAATATTTTAATCGTTAAGCCTTGATAAGGGAATGAATTCTTGCAATAGAAACAACGAAGAAGAATCGCCAACTTTCAAACATTGTGAGATAGCATATTCGGAAAACCTAAAATACGAGTTTCAAAAATGGTTGACGATACGAAAAATTACTTTTCAGCAGTCGTGCATTTTAATGAACCCTATACTCTTCTGTTTGAAGCTTCTGCTCATCACTTGGCATTCGCATTTACACAAAAGTATGCAGGATTCTGTGATATAAGGAGAATTTCACAATCTAATCGCAAAGGATTCAACATATATTCCAGCTATATATTCAACAAATATGGGCAGTTGAAAACGTGGTGCTTTCATATCAAAGTCGTTGCAGCTATTTTTGAGAAAACAAAATATATCAAACATTTTCCAGGTATGAAAAACTTGGAAATGGGAAATTTTATTCGCCTCAAAACGTGTATTTCTGATGGATTATCAACATAGAATGTTTCGATAAAATATAATGCTTACTCTGTCACGGGAGCATGGTGGGGAGTGGAATGGCGTTCATCTTTAGGAACCGAGCAATTCTGTGTTTTTAGCTGTAATGCCTTTAACAGCCTGAGTTTTAAATTGTTACTTTTTATTTCTAGAACACATGAAAATATATAGGTTGGCAACTACAGGAGCATTTATTCGTGTTTGATTACCATAGAATTTAGAGCTCTAGCAGCTGCAACAGTTAATAGAAAATATAAGGACGTTTGAAAAACTTTGGCAATGATTAGAAATTGTAAATAAACAAAATGTACATTTAACTGTATTCTGTTGTACTCCATTTAAATGTATTAGATTTGATTTCTTCATACTTTCGTTGCACCAAACCTACATACGCCAAGCCCACGAAGTAAATAGCTGCAACAGACTGCAATAAAAGTACGCTTTTCTCTTAAATGCAAACACATTGTACTATATCAATTCCATAATGCACAATCATGTTCTGATCTACCCAAAAGCATGCGTGTCAATACTGGAATGGAAAGTTCCCTTGAGGTATTCCGTGATAATTACGTATGAACATTTAAACATGATTAAAATGATTCGGGTGAAAATGATTTGTCATTAGAATAGACAATTAGTTCATCCAGAATTTCAACGTAATATAAAAATAAAAATTATCTTGTCCCTTCGTGCTTTCAGACATGCAAAGAAACGTTGTTTCTCTTGTGCATGTGAGTTATATATGCTGTTTTACCGAAAAAATGTTGCAGCCATTTTCAAGAAAATAAAATAACGAAGATTTTCCGGGCCTCATTCAAGTTTTGGAAAGGCAGATAAGCTCAAAACAATATAATTTTGAGCTTAGAGCTTTGCCTGAACATTCATTTAAAATCAAATCCCACTCTTTTCTACTATCCCTCCCAGCAAAAAGTCCTTCCAGCCGACTTTTCAGCTTTTTCTGAGACGGAGAATCCATACCACACCAAGAGAGACACTGGCATTCCCTCGCGTATGCCAGTAACAACTTCTGAGAATGGTCGTTATCTGTGACAGCATCGTGTTTTGCAATCTTCCGCTTCCCTCTTATTACACGACGTCGTTTCTCACCAAGCTATACACCATATCAAGCGTCATTTCCGTAATAGAAAAAGCACTTTGGAATAGCTTGCCAGTCTTACAATAAACGTATCGGTAAAAACGGACAACAGCCGCTATTGGTAGACAGAGCAGGATGGAGAAATTTCAATGAGGCATTAATATATCGATTGAATTGCAAATGTGGCTTACAAGGCCAGACTTGCTACACTTCCCTGGACGGAGAGGCAAAGATGTGCTATATGCTCTTAAGACCACCAAGGCAGAAACACTGTTCAACTGCTTTTAACCAACCTTTAACATACAAGCAATTTCATGTATCAAAACTGAAGTAACAAACTGTCTGTAACATAACGACCTTGGCCTTGGCCTCGACGGAATGTGTGGGCAGTTCCTCCACATCAAAGGCCTTTGGAACTTCTGTTCTACAGCTGAGTTAATAATATATTCCTAGATATTTTCACGCAATACTGACCACACCTGTCGTTTTGAATGACTTACATTAAATTATATCAATTTTGTGGATGCCCCAGTTCATATTCCTGCAGATCACCTCTAAATTGTATTACATTGCTGTTATCCTTCTCACAGTGATCAACTTCGGCTTCCAAACTTTCTTTATCCGAAATAATGCTGCACCAGCTCAGCTGTCCAAGTTTATACAAGTACAAAAGGTTCTTGATCGGTATACGAGCACACCATGTCCTCAGTGTATAGTAAATTTGTGATCTAATTCAGATAACACACTCTCTAGCAGAGTGCATGTGCTACTGATTATAGAAATCATTTTCAAAGTGGTTAACAATTTCTCTATAACACACAATTAGCTAGATTGCCTGGAAGAAGGCACATGCTGGATCCTACGTTGAGATGTCAGTCTTTTGTCATTAATTAAGCATCTGATTTAGTTGAAAAGATAGCTTATATCTATATCTCGTAGTTATCAAAAACTACACCGCGTCCTCTTGAATAAGATTCACATGTTCTCCGGCTTCGTAACTGTGTGTGGTAGCTACCTGTCAACAGAAGTGCTCCAAAATTCTGGCATCGTTTTGAAAAATTTAACCAAAGCAGCCTCTCCATGATTTACTTTGTTTCACAACTCCCCCTGTATTGGAAGCTTTTTTTGAAGGTGTGAAATTCAGTTTTCTCTAAACCCCCATTACTTCACAATTACAGGAATAACATCTTGTTGTATAATACGTAATATCCAAATGTAACAATTAATTGTAATCTCTTTCCAGATGAAAGCGTACAGTGTAAGTTACTGCATCCCATCGTGTGGCTCAATTGAAATGCTGCCTTTTCAAATAAATCAATATATATTAATTGTTCCATTCATACTCCGCCTTTAACTACAATGGTCATATCAGCGGCCGCTCTCCTTTGGAACATATCGAAGGTGTTAACTCATACTTCCAGACTCTGGGGAAGATGAGGAATTATCTTGGTCGGAGAAAAATCGCCACCCCACCGCCGAGAATCGAACCCGAGACCCCTAGCATGGCACGCAGGTGCTCTACCGACTGAGCTACGGGGCCAGCCAAGTATGCTTCAGCATTACAAACAACAGGTGTGTACATGTAGTTATCTACTCTGTACGTCAGTGTATAACTGAAACTTAGGGCACATATTTGATAATTTGCTTGCAACGTTTAGAGGTTGGAATGTCAAAAATTAAAAAATACCGCCCAGAAATACAAACTGTGAAAGAACCCACGTCCATTCAAGTCCTACATTATTCGAACAAAAACCTATCTCAAGAAGATTCAACCATTCCACGTAGGCTGTTTGCCTTATAATTCTGATTTTCAGGACATGCAAAACTGTTTCAAAGATTACTGATCTTGCATCAATTCCAAATCCGACAAACATTTGTCAGTTTAATGCCTTGCCCATGCAAGTCTCTATGCGTCAGCGAATTTTCACAATGCAACGTTGGATGGGTCTCGTTGAGATGCCAATTGTGAAGCTACGTAATCTCTAGTGATGATTACTACTACTAAAAACGAATTACTCGGATAATTTTGCTTCACATAAAACATATGTTCAATTTTTTATGGTGTAGTTGCTTGAAGTGTTAAATAATACCACCTCTCAAAACCTTATGTATTGTTGGCATCCTCATTATTCCGTTAGTATACATTCTGTTGCTAGCATTCAAAATAAATAGGATAAGAACATTGTTAAACCGTTGAAACCTCTGCATAGCCTCTTAAACTACCTCGACTTACCCCACATCCATCATGAGATTTCGGTCACAATAAGCAGACGATATAGTTGTTCTTAGTATAAGTGACGGTAACACAGCTGTCACTGTTCTTCAAGCATACGCATTCAAAATAGAGAAATGGTACAAAAGCTGAAGAGTGAAAATACATTTAACAAATCCCCGTTTAATTACCTCAACCTACAAAACAAAGACTAGCAGATACATCATCAAATTATGTAATAAAGTCATCCCTGAGAGTCTGTTGCATACATATGATTAACACTACAAAAAACTAAATGGAATGCACTTCTCTCTAGCATCAAAACTAAGGTACTGGCTTCATCAATTGAAATACCTCATCAATGGTTGTTCACCTCTACCAGTAATTTCAAAAACCTAATATACTTTAGTCTGGTGGATGTACGGTTGCTATATTTGGAGGCCCACGAGGGAACTATCACTGTACTCACACTTGTATACATCTGAAAACGTGATGGCATCGCCCCTGTTGTACATGAAACACGTGGATCAAAACTCAGCTGCGGAGTTAACTGCAAGGCCCAAAATACAAAGCTTGGAAGGTGTTGCATACGATCATTTGCAAGTAGATGTTGGGCATCTCTCGTCCCTTCCGAAGGCTGGGACGACCGCTTCACTATCTGTATACAGTGTAGACAGATGGCCGGCAGGAGTGGACAGTCCCTCCCTACAATGCTGTGATATAATTCCTATATTATGTTCATACGTACTATGGACTCACTTTGCTATACCACCTATTTGCCGCACCCATTTTTCGTGCACAAGGCCAACATACAGTAGAGGTAACACCCTAAAACTCCCAGGCACATATACGTAAGTATTAATATAGTCAGTCATTTGTCAGCTTCAAATTCACAATTCAAAAGAATACAAACTTTTCAAAACCGGGCTCCTTGGATCTCAAAGGTTGCTCCTTGATACGTCCGAAATTCTATATTTCACATACATTTCGCATTTCTGCAGTTCGAATCTACACTCCACTTCTCAAGGCACACTTCGTTCTTTAATCTTCGGAACCCATTACTGAATAGGATTCGCCAAAACATGCCAAAGGAACCACACAGACAGAAGAAGTGTCACATGCATCTCCGCTTATTAAATATTGCAGTGTTATATCAGTTGATTCTTCTCTTCTAGAGGTAACAAGCTAGCCTCTGGTTCCTGATAGGGATGTATTTTTTTTAAATTAACAATCATTATTTACCTGCTATACTTTATTTACTGGACCATGGCAGCAGTAAGTTATCATCTTTATTACTCCACGCCGTTGATCTGAGTCGCCTGAATTATACTACTATAATCTGTTCGCTGTAAGAATAAAGTAAACGTCAAAGAATCACGTATTACAAATGAACTGCATTAGCTGGTTGGTTTTAATACTCCCGTATTCTTCCACAGTATATTCCGCCGTTATTAAGCTTCTTGCTTTAACTGCTTTCAATAAACCATTCAAGTTATAACATAAAATTAACATAAAGTAATTACAGTAAGAACAGTTGACTCTCTGAAGTAGATGGCAGTTAAATTCCGGCGACGGCACTGATGCTCAGGTGCGCATGCGCAGATGGTACGTATAACCAATGACATACTAAGAGGCGGAGCTTATTGCTGAATGCGGAGTAATACTTTATTCTAACAGAGAACAGATTATAGTAAAGTACTAGAAGAGGTTGGATTAGAAAGGACGTATGGAGGCCTCTATCTGTAAAATTACTTATGTATAGCAAGTAAAGCTCTATCAGGTGTGAAAAAAATTAATACTGGTACAGAGCTTTGTTTTATTTCCACGAAAACAAATGAATGAATGCTCAAAAATTGTGCTACACATCATTTTATCGGTAAAGATCGGTAAATATAAATAAAAAATATAAATAAATAAAGCAAATCGCCCATAAATTCTATCATAATTGCAAATAGGAATAAAATAAGACTACACCATCTTACACAGTTTACAATATGTATGCGGACTCCTGTGAAGAGTGTACATCCAAAATGCCTTTAATATTACAAAATAAAAGAAGGGTCGTTTTAACAACTTTAAAAGTCAACGTATTCAGCCATTTTCAGAAAAATCAGTGTACACAGTTCTGTTAAAATCAGCCAAATGGTGAGATCTGTATATATACAGAGGAGGAGAGGAAGGAAGGGAGAAAGAGAGAGAAAGAGAGACTTTACAGACAAACGTAACAGGCTGGCTCGAATATCTTAGGACGGTGACTTGGGAAAATGTAGGACCTCTAGTCGATTCATGTTTTCCAAACTCTGTATGCATAGCTGCCCCCACCACCACCACCCACGCCCCCTGGCGACCTCTGCCCTCAAGAGAAGTCTGCTTCACTAGAAACTGAAGGCGTTGGTTTCCCAAGAAAATGTAGAATGAGAATAAAACCCCATTAGGCATTCAATTCGCAGTGCCCGAAGTTGAACTAGTTGAACCTCTGACGCCACTCGTGTCCCAAAACATACATTTTAAAAGACAGTCAAGTACAACTTCAGGACAATGAAGTTATGCCGCAAAACTTTGAGGTAGCATATTTACATTGACAACATACTATTACCAGAGTTAAAATATACTTTATATGACAGAAGAAGCTAACAGTTTGGAAAGGGACGAAAGCATATTATGTGTTGAAAAATTTCTCCTGCCATAGTCAGCATATCACAGCTAGGATGACGGAACATTGACTTCAAAACAACGTCACCTGAAAATCAACAAAACAAACTTTAAAAAGGAACTGAAAATTAGAAGTACAGTGGAATTATTTGTTTAAATCTGCGTTCAGAGACAGCGTATTGCTATATTAAAAGTCAACAAATAACTGAAGAAATCAAGAATAAAATCAAGTTAGCGGAATCATTAATAGGTACTAAACAATTTTGAAGCATTACTTGTTTGGAACAGTGAAAGCAACAAGTTGCTGCAGGTATTGCTTGAGGTAACGCAACGAAAGCTTGCCAACGGGAGCTGCGCGAAACGTCGGTACTACTCGGTCAAAATAGGTTACGTCCGTCTCGATTGAAGGCGATATGGTGTAGCTCTCTCCAATTTTTATATTAGGGGAGCACATTAGCTGTGTAATACATCCTAAGTCAATTAAACTTCACCTTTTAAACCACAAAACTCGACACAATGCAGACTTGCTCAGTAGCATATTCACTCACTGCGATATGCACACCTCGAGTCGTTGGTGGATACTGAGGCCTATCAAAGGTGTAATATTCACCTTGCAACAGGCGTAACGGTAGAGGCGGTCGAAAATATATTCTGCGCATCTGACACATTAACAAGCTTTCGTTGCACCCGCTCTAAAAAACTGAAATATGTTCATTTCTAATCACACCCCGAGTGTGAAATACTTTACTCCTACCATTAGCCCTTACTGTTTCCTTCTATCAGGCAGGTAAACAGACAGGTAATGTGTGCCACAGTGGTGATCATTCGAGTTTTAGACGAAACTCCATTGCGACGTAATCAAATGCAGACTTTTGAACTCAAGAGTTGGCTAGAAAAGCACAAAGGAGTTGATAACACCAGAGAATGAGTGAAGGACGTAGTGACAATTCTAGACGGCTCATATTGGCATTGTGTGAGACACTGCTTTCTCACCACTTTACAAAACGATAGACAAACCTTAAGCTGACAAGAGCTGTTTTATAGAATTAACATGTTTATTACATTTGTTTTGTTATCCAATAGTTGTTATACAATGCTGATCATTTCCTTTATGCTCTAAAGACATTTAAGTAATTTCTATACTGCATTCTCAAAAAATAAACGTCATAATTTATCTGCAAAGTACACTGAAATAGTTTACAATGTACATTGTTTGTAGTCATAATGATTCTCCCTTAATTTACACGATTGGCATCCTTGTTGGTTTCTGTTTAGATATTAACGGTTCAGTGTACGGCTGCTAACTTGATGAACTAAAGACGTAAACACATTGAAGATGCTCATGCGAAACGCTACTGTGTAGCAGACTTTTGTTCAATTCAATATGCAAAACAGCTGTTCACATCGATAAGTAGTAACAAACATGGCCAGCCAGTAACTTATTTACAAAAAGGTGCAACCTGGGAAGTATTTTCGGCAGTGATGTGTAAACCCAAATTATATCTCCCTGAACTGTGCAATGGTGTGTTGCTTTTAAGGATTGGCGTTTGTAAGCTCTTAGGATGAAGCTTATAATGTATCCAATGTTAGTAAGACATATCAAACTGTTCTTTGCCAACGTGAAAAGCAACAAAAAAGATAAGAAGTAATCTTTCTCCCAATGCCGATTAAATTTTTGTCATTCATTCACTTGTACATGCAAGTCACCACTGCACTGTAGTACCAATATGCAACTATAATCAGTAGTTGGCTAGGAGTGTAAGGAGTAGTATAGTTCATATCATGTCCAGTGCAAATTTCTAGCAAATTAGGTGAATGGATTATTTATACATAAATTATCAAATGCATGCATCTCACTTTTTTCCTTTTAAATCTTATAGAAATTTTCAAAGATATTCAAAATTCACAATCTCAAATTTTCAGAAAAATCCGTAAAGGGTTATAAATCTTGAGTGGGGCTAGAAGAAATTATTTACTTTTAGTGCGTTTCAAAAACGTGGTATATTAAAATATTTTATTTAAAGAATTATTTGTTGTCTTTCTCTGTCGTCCTTTCAGTTTATTATTATTATTATTATTATTATTATTATTATTATTATTATTATTATTATTATTATTATTATTATTATTATTATTATTATTATTATTATTATTATTATTATTATTATTATTATTATTATTATTATTATTATTATTATTATTATTATTATTATTATTATTATTATTATTATTATTATTATTATTTCTCTCCAGTTTTCGGTAAACTAATTTCATTTGCTTTTTTCACCCTTACACTTAGTTCTTCTGAAACCTATTGCAAAATGTTAAATATTGCATATATCATTTAAATGCATACAATATCAATTTATATAATATATATTCACTCGCTATGCACCTCACTTTTCTCTCTGTTTCTCACTTAGGCACTTAATTCTTCAATCTGAAACCTAATACAAACCATTAAATATCATATAATGTAAACATATACAACATAAATTTGTATAAGTATTGATTACTTAACGCAATATTTCATGTCTGTTTGTTATCCACTTCTTGGCTATGTTTACATTTTGAAGCCCCTAGCTCATCTGGAAATTAGTTTAAAATCGACTGCAAATTCGTAAGAACAGACCCACAAAAGCAAAATGGTATTTCACATAAAAGGTATTTCAATGAGATTACATTTTATGTATAGTAAGATTAGTATAGTGTCTTACGATTTAACAGTTCAGCAAATCGTCTTCCAAATGAATAGGGATTCAAAGGCAATTAAAAAAATCGAGATGCACATTTCATTTATCATGAAACCACCTTAAAAATATTGTATTTTAATCAAAATAGAAGCATTTTTGAGAAAATCAATATTTTCGAACGTTTCTCCATGTAAAGCCTAGTTCAATGTGAGCGATTAACTTAAAAACGGGTTAATACTGCATTGTCTTCCGGTTCTGAGCTATGTTTAAAGTTTCAAATATCTAGCTAATCGATTAAAAATTTTTGCAAGAAAGCAAATTATTAAAACTTGATAAAAAGCGTTCGCTGTACGCTCGCGTTGAAATTCCCGCCAGCCTCTGTAACATGGTGGTAGTTGCCCCGAATACCTTTCATCCACTACATTCGTAGCCCAAAATGACTTACGTTGGAACGGAATTTAAAAAAAAAAAAAATAAATAAAAAAAAACACCCTTGAAATTTCCTACTCTTTCCATGAAATCTCAAAAAATCAGCTTCTAAACATCATCAAAAGATTTAAGATGAACTTAAAAAGAATTTTATCTTGAATACAAATAAATTGCAATCACAGTTGAAGGTGCCTTATAGATTGACCGACTATCCACAAAACATGGATATGAAAACGAACGCCAATTATTTTTATTTCAAGCGATGTGCACAGCTATACCGCCGTCGTCCTTAGTTTATGGGGAGATGTAAACAAATCGGGAAAATGTAGTACTCCGCCAGCGACTGTGATTGAAAGAAATAGTCGCACTATTTTATCCAAGATATGGCGAACATGTGCGCTATCAGCAAACTTCTATGCAAAGTTTTGCTTTGCCATTTTCGATGTTTTAAGTACTTTATGAGGTAACAGTTCTATGTTAACATTAAATGCAAAGGTGTGTGTACTATGTAATATATTTTTCCTTCTATACGCTAAAAAATGACTGAATGCTTACAACAATTACTCAAATATTTGATTTCTTCACATAGTTACCTTATTTATAAATTAATAGTGCTAAATAACTGCGTGTAGCCACTTTTGCAATTATTTAAAAGTAACTGGCATGCAACTGAAAAAAAAAATGTTACGTACCTAATTGGAATCTGACAACGGACGAATTCCTTAAACGACTTCCACTTCGAAATTTTCCTTTGATAATTCCTTCGCCACAATATATATTCACGATCAACAATTGTTTCTTTGTTTCTGTTCAGAAATTCAAAAACTACGACACGTGCATTGGGGTGGAAGCTCGTTTTCAAATTCCCGCTTATAGGAATCATTCTTTACCGCTTGAAGCACTTCTGTAATTGTGGTGTCTCACTTATTTTAAAGAAACTATGAACTCTGCGACAAATATCACTTTTAACAAATTCATCATTTTCATCTTCCACAACTTTTACGATGTTTTCCTGGAGCAGAAAGCCCGCCCGTTTTCACACCTCACTTCGAGGGGCGTTAATACCTGGCTGCTGAGGTCGGGTATTTTCCACACAACTTGCAAAACACGGTCAATAATATTTATTTTTCACCACTTTTTAACAGTTTCCCTCGGTGATGTTTACATATTGCACAGAAGCAACTGATTCGCTCCCTTCTTTCTGCTTTTAAACCGCGCAAGCGCAGGGTGCACACTGATTAAAACATACAAATTACGCTTACATATACCAAATTAAATATTATTTAATTACCGTTTGACTGTGGCATTCGTAACAATGTGAAGTTATTTATATATGTTGCATTAGATGTAAGGTCTTTAAAAATGATATGCGGAATATATTTTTCATCCGCATAGAGTTCCAAGACTAAACAGCCAATGATGTCACACACGTACACCGCTTTTGTTTCATATTACAGCACTTGGCATCACAAAAATAAATGTTAATTTAACAAATTTTCAGCAGAAACTGAAAGCTTTTCTTTTTTTAGAAAAGAAATCTACAATTGCATCAAAATAGCCGGCAATATAAACTACTGAATTAAACCATTTACGTAAGGTAATTTGGTTACTACCTCCAATAGTCCCAATAATTGTTGACGAAATAATTATTATTCGATTTGATAAAGCAGTTAATATTCCAGCATTATAAGATTTTACATTCTGATGATAAATTACTAAACAATAAGATCCGTAGATCAGCGTGACAGTACAGGCAATGGAAACAGTTTAGCTTCTAAAATCTGGGTGTTTTCAGTGAGGTACTTTCGGTATTCACTTTTAACTTTCGGGCATTTCGGAACACATTCTTAAGACCTGAGGGACAATATTTTCATGTTAATGTACTCGTAAAGTCAGAGTAATTTCTAAGAAGTTCAAACTTCTCAGTACCTTTAGTCAGCGTAATAGGAGTTTTTTGTTGTGCACAGTGTGCTATCCAATAAATATTTCCAGTCAGCATACCTCAAACAGTTCTCAGTATGACAGACCAGCAGGGTGCTGTGGTATCAGTTTATTGTTGCATCACTTAGCTGTTATTCCAGTACGCATGATGATGTCACTGCATTGGCTTTGTTTAACTGTTAAATTTATATTGCTTTCGTTAAATTTGTTAACATTTTTTCACGATTTCTAGCTTCATTCTATTAAGTCATGAATGTCAATGTTATTTGTTAGAAATGTGTATTTTTCTATGCAGAATAAAATAATAGAATTTTTCTCTTTTTAGGGTAAAGAAATTATATTCTCGAATAAAAAAGAAAGAAACGCGAAAATTCGCGAAAAAATCGTTAAAAACAAAATCTCTTGTCTCTGATAACATGATAGAATGCTAAGCAAAACAACGCAACGAAACAAAAGACAGTCGAAATGCTATTTTAATAGTGCATTCACACGAACAATAATATTAACAGACAAAACTGCACACAAGATTGAATTTCAATTTTAAATTTCTCCTTAATTTAGAGGTTTAACTTGAACTTCATAGAGGAATGTAAAATAAAATGATGCTATATTCTGAGGATTTTAGCCATAACAATTTATTAAATTATTCATTTGCACTTTAATTTTCAGTATCGAATGTTGCATGTATGCGGAATGAAGTACTATTAAAACCTCTAATAACTCTAATATATATATATATATATATATATATATATATATATATATATATCGCCAACTTACCCGCCTCGGTAGCGTGGTGGTAGCATGTCTGCCTCACGTTCAAGAGGTCCCGAGTTCGAATCTCGGTCAGGGTGAGTTACTTGGATAAGGTTTATTCAGGGGTTTTCCCTTATCCTGAAAGACGAATGTCGGGTAACTCTAAGCTCTATGGGGCCTGGGCTCATTTGAGCATCATTTCACCCATTTTATTCATCGTCCGATATGACTTAATGTTGGAGGACGTAAATTACACACACAAAAATCGCCAACCTTTTGCTTTGCAACGAGTTGCCTTATCTTGCAAAGTGAGATAATAGGTCGCACATTCATAATCTCCTTCATAATTCCAGAATCTTTGGCAATAGGGAATAATACTAGCTTTAGAAAAATTCCCAACCCGGGACCTATCATACAGCAGGTAGGTATTCAACGAGTCAGCTACCCGACCAGCCAGTAACTTATTCTAATTGTAAGGTGTGTAATGGATAATTTTTGGATGCCAAATCTTGTAATAACCATTCTATATTAGGTATTAGTATTTTTCTAAAATTAATTCGAACTGAATTAGGTCAACCAGGTTCTTTAATTGGTGATGATCAAATTTATAATGTGACTGTTACTAAGGGTAAGCATTTATTAATAACGTTATTAATTGCTAAAAATGGTATTCCACATAAAGCAAAATGTGATACTATATAACATGCTGAAGTTGTAAAAGCACACACCAAATCCAAAATTTTTAAGTTACTGGCTTGTGAGATTGGTAGATTCTTCTGTTCCGTAATTTTCCCACTTCTTTTAATTTACTTCCTTCAATATTAAATTCATCGGATGATGAATGAAACTCGTAGAATGATGCTCAAATGAGCCCAGGGTCCACAGAGCTAGAGTTACCCGACAATGATATTTCACGATAAGGGAAAGCCCCTTATCCAGATAACTCAGCCTGACCGAGATTCAAATTCAGGACCTCTTGTACGTGAGGCGTAGTACAGAGGCATGCCCTTATTTCGTTGAATATTGGTACCAGCGAATATGATTTTTTTAATGTGAAGATGCTCAGTTATGTGTTACAATTACGAGTCCAATGACGTTTAACTACGGTTAACTGAAAAATGTCCTAACATTTGGGTAATTCTTCCACCAATGGACCAGGTAGCATTTCTAGAACTTGAAAGATGTTGAAGAAGGTAAAGGAGCCGAGAAAAGCATTCGCAAACATTTTACTGCAATTTCTTTAATTTCCTTTAATGGTCCACTATGACATATTTCTTTGGGGTTTATAAAATTGTAAGATATAAAGGGTAAATTCGACATTAAAGGTATTCCACAACATTATACTCGTAATTTATAAAGAGGAGGGAGTGTGAAATGAAATTAAACAAATGACCATCGCAACCGCGCAACGCTAGGAAAGCCATAGGCTTACAAGAAATCCAAAACACGTCATTTGTATAAAACCTGTGTTACTAACATAAATATTCATTAATTTGGAGCCTAACATATATTGCATAGGACACACGTGTAAGTCTATTTTATTAGGAGCACTACTTTACGTTATAGGACGAGTAACTCAAGAGATGTAACTGCCATACTTGATACGCGAATGAGTAATTAAACAATCGAGAGAAGTACAAAATGAATATCTTGAAAATCATTGACGCTCACCAGCAGAAGACAAAGTTTCGATTGTGATGGAGCACTCATGCAGTATCCGCTCTAGCGCGTGGTTAGCAAGACTGATTAGTTTCCGGTTGTCTCTTGTGCTCATGGTGCCTTTATTTTTAGTTCAAACAAGCGGAGCGCCAGTTGGGAAGTTGTGAATTGCTACTACGTCGTACTTCAAAGGCCTTTCTCACGAGCCCTTAAGATGCTCTTAAACACGCTTCCACGTCCTACCTAAAAGTGCTTCACGGAAGCGTTTGCATATTAAATAAACAAAAAACGAGGCATGAAGGCAAAGTAGACACCGTTTGCTTGTTCTTATGGTTATAAAATAAGACTTTTTTTTGGCTGTGAAATACATAAACTTTGGAGCATTACTGGCTTCTTTACATAAATTCATTAATTTCCTGTATTATTAACAATAACATAATGTAAAGAGTTTAACATGTGTATTTTTCCTATAATTGATTGACTGTATCATTTGCTACACATCTTATGTTTTAAACAAGGAAACTACATTTGCCTTGTCTACTCTGAGAAATGGTCACTCCAGAGGCTTTTTCCATCAAATTCCTTGCAATTTGCACAATTTAGAATCGGAAAAGTGTCTGTTTCCTTAACTGGTGAGGATCTGTTTCTATTCCGCAGGAAATGGTGGTTTGTAACGTTATCACGTATTCCTTCAAAATCTTTGTGCTCGGGGAAACCTTGCACAACTGTTAGCCTCAAGAATAGCAACTTGAACTCAGAGCTCGGTGCATAAATCCATGTTTACCATCCGTATATATTTGCTGTGTGATTTACCTTCGATAGATTGAAGAAAAGCAACTGCTAAACGTTATACTCTTTTCAACCGAATTAGAAGTATACTAACGGTTTTATTAATTAAAGATCACATTTTAACAGCAATGGTCACCAGCGACTATAACATATTGTATAAATGTTTTATTTGGGTTGTAATACATATTTAGAATCCTTTCTACTTTAGATAGAAAAATGGTCCCTTGACGAACTGAACACACAGTTAAGTTATGCAACGGAAAATTGGGAGAAAGAAATGACGAAAAATTAAGTGCTTGGTAAGTCACAACATCCTTGTCACAGAATGCCTCTAATATTTTTAATTTAAAAAAAAAAGATATATTTAAGATTAGATTGATTTGTATTCAGTGGGCTCACTTGTAGCCACAAAGGACTGCGAACATTAAACATGTCCAAAGATGTCCAAAAGATAGTTTCAGTTAAAAAATAAGGTAGATATTATATCTTAAATTTTGTATGAATAATCCTCTGAACGAACTTTGTATAACTTGTAAACCATAAAAGATAGGAATTACATAAAATGTAGGTTTCGTTAAAACACAATTTAACTCAAATTTTGTATGGCACTAACAATTTCCGAGATATTATTGGCTGAACTGTCATACACTGTCTGTCCTGCACATGTGATTCATATATAATACCTGTCACTGCAGTTACTGTAACGACCATTACATCTAGCAACCTGGGTGACTCATATGCACTCATACACTCATTTCCTAGTAAACAGATCCACTAACAGAGCAGATAAACAATTCAAATCCCTCTCCCCTTCATTCCTCTCTTGCATTCTTGTTGTGGGCTGACAGTACGGTTATGTGTTTTTCAATTCTAACACGTTATTCCTTTTTTTCTGATTTGCGTAAACAGAACAGAATTTCAGTCATCAAGTAATAGGGAACCATTTTTAAAAGATTTGAATACTGTTTAATCATATTGTATGTCCTTGAATCTATGAGATCTGTAATTAAGAAAATAACATTTCTTCAAAGATTTGTTTCAATTACGATAAAGCAGATAGAAGAGTAAGAAAATATTTGTAGAAGAGTGGGTAGAGGAAGTAATGTGAACATGATGCAACTTATTTTATCGTTTATTTGTCTCTGCAAACGAATCACTGTCTAAGCGGATGACCTCTGCAACCTTTATATTTGGAATACCACAAATTGGGCTACTCATACAGTAATATTCACTTTGGGTATACTAAAACAAGCGTTCATAACTATACCAGGCAATGTTGCGATCTGTACATCTCTCAGCATTCCTTTGTCCAGATAGGTTCCATTTTGCACCATCTGTAGCTAGCCAAAGGTTTCACGACATCACATTGCGTTTACTTTGCTAGTTTGCTCGAGAAATCTCATTTGAACATTTTCTGTATTTAACGGTATCACAGGTTTATTGGTAATATCTCGTAATACACCTTCTTGGCCCACATTAAATTGTGTCTCAGTACAGAGTAGTCAAGGCGAGTGCATTTTTATGGCGCTTAAACGTTGAGAGAACGTAAAACACGTCTAAACATAAACTGGAAAGATACGGAGAGTGACATTTACTGCGCAAAAGATTCTCGTGCAATTTTAATGAATCCCAGTCGGATAAATGAAGTTATATTTGCAGAGGAAGGATTTGTCGCTTACGTTTCTTTCCCATCGAGTTTTATGTATCTTAAGCTTGGAAGGCTCATCGAGAAATCCAGTAACGGTATCTCAAACAGCCTTTCAAAGGATGAATACCGTGTTAAACAGATTACGCCTTCCTATGCTGTGTGGGTAACATTTTACAAAAATCATAATAAAAGAATTTGCAACTGTTAATTATAATTACCTATAAGTAACTTTAAAAGGTCAAGTTCTGTTCTAGTTATCCGGGGGACCAAGTTTAAAGCTTTAATGGGATCTCCCGAACAGTGGTTTTCTACGAAGCCAAACGGCTAGCTTTGTAAGAAAAAATGAGCTTCATTATTAAAGGATAGCATTGTCATTTTAATTTCCTATGTGTCTATGCATATCCTTAATACAATTTACATTTTTTATGTGATGTTGAATTCCTCATTCAATTTTTGTGTGTTTAAAAAAATGGCTTGGACCACTTATGGGCTTCACTTGAATGAATCGACTACTTCCAATTCGATCAATAGAGACTTTATCATCTTGATTGCGACGTGAAAGTTTTCAGCTAACGGTTTCGGGAGTGAATGTAGCCATAAATGAGCGCAATTAGGGGAGGACAGTTTCGGAGGCCGTTAGCAGCATGGCCAAGGTCCTAATGAGCCAAGCAGCCTGCAGGTGTAGCTTTGCAACGAGGCAAATGACCTCCTCGGCGAGTCACGCCCGTGAACCCCGACCACCACATGGTCATTTCAGACGACGCAGCAGTTGAATTTCCTCCACCCCATCATAGTCTCATTCGAGGAATAATTAATGGAAAACATGAAAATTACGTTCCAAATTTATATTACAATAGGTCCATTGGTGCATCATTCATTTGATTTCCCAACATCTTTCCTTGTCATTTATCCTTCTGAAGTATACAACTTCATCTCAACCAGCAAAGTACTTATGGGATTTTGCTAAATGGAATTCCTATTATTTATCCTATTATCTTCGCTGCAACGAACAAAGCACTTCAATTCATGATTGCTGAAGAACGGCTGCGAAAATGGACCGCTGCGGATGACAGCGAATTTTAGGACATGTATCACTTTTCAAGTGACATTTAGAGTCTGGTTCTGGTCATATTTGATTACACGTAATCAAACAGTATACCTACTTGTTTACGTGCTAGTTATTTCCTTGCTATTAACAATAAATGGAAGTTTCAAAAGAAAAAAATTACACGGTCCTCGCATTATGAATATTAAGACGCTTCTCTAAATGACAGCCAGTGTCTGTATCACAACTTATACAAAGAAAGAAACAAAATCGGTAACTATTTTTACAATAATATTGAAAATTTACAAAAATTCGATAGTGGCATTCTGAGATGTGGTAGAGCTAAGACCCAGATATGCCCTAGATTTTGAGAAATATTCATATGTTTAAGATATTTAGAGGTTCATAAACGTTATTTTCTGATGATGTATATAACATTATATACTGTTTTCAATGATATTAACACAAGATGGAAGACAGATTATCAGCTGTGTAGTGAGTGGTAGTGTTGAAAGACATCGTAAAACTTTAGCTATATAAATGTTTATTGCAGCATTAAAAATAAGAGCAAAATGCTGCGAAATAGGTGAGTCACAAATCTTTGTTAATATCTCTGCCATTCTGAAGGACTATTTTAGTTTCTCCCGTTAAAGCGTTACGTGCCACAGTTATTTAACACACATGATTTATGAAGAAATGCCAGACGTACAGTACAAGACAACTTTCATTTCACAATTAAATACAGGACAAAAGCATTTCTTGTAATAATGAACTGAAACCAAGCATTACCTATGAATTTCCCCAGACATAAATTATTCCCGGCAGTGCGCTGCAGGCGTCATAAACACGTGTGCACACGGTTAATGGAAAACACAAGTTGAGTCATAGTTCACTGCCCATTTTAGCTGTGTTTAGAATTTCGGTGTAACATTTCCCTAGAGTAACCCACTTTCTTCATGCACGATCATTTCTTTTCTTTCACTAAACCACTCAAGTTTTTATCTATATTCCGAATGTGACATGTCATTTCTCAGGGAAATATCGAGAAATAGAGACAACTCTGAATCGAGGGAATAGAGGCAATAATGGATTAATGCACGCTTCAACTTCCATATTTAGTATGTGAGTGAACATCCATCGTAAACTTATTTTATAAAAATGGTGGTCCAATCGCTGTAAAATGCGCTTTCGCGGACATGATCGCCGGCGGCGTAGTATGCCACCAACGCATAAAAATGGGAGAGGCATTTTGAAGCAGTTTTAGCCCAAAAGAAAAAAAAAAGCAAACATTCAAACATCAGCTAACATACACTGTAAGAGCGATTCTTATTCACAGTCCTGAATATCCACTCGAATCACTTTCAGGAGTAACGTACTCTTCCTATGCGAGTGAACGTATCATTTTGTTTTTAAATGTACGTCCTCCAACGTTAAATCTAATTGTTGCAATGCTCAAATGATCCCAGGATCTATAACGCTTAAGTGTTATCCGACATTCATCTTTAAGGATAACGAAAAGCCTTATCCTGATAATTCACCCTGACCGACATTCGAACTCAAGACTTCTTGAAAGTGAGGCAGACATTAAATCTAAGAGCAAAACTGTCTTGAATTTTATGGATATTTTTCCAAGTTAGCGAAGATAATTTTTAAGCATACTATGGATGGATGCATTAGCAATGCTCGTTTTCACCTATCGATACAGTAGATTTTCGATAGCTACGTCCTTAATAACTAATAACTAAAGAACGATAATTGCGAGGTCCCGAGTTGGAATCTCAGTCAGGGCGAGTTACTGGATAAGGTTTTTCCAGGGTTTTCCCTTATCCTGAAAGATATTTCATTCATCGTACAATATGACGACGTTGGAGGACGTAAATTTAAAAAAAAAAAAAAAAAAAATTAAACAAAAGGCAGTGGCACAAATTTTTGTAATGAATTATTGATATCCACTTTAACTTTCTATTTTAGATGCTATGCTTATGGTATGTAGTAAAGTATTGCATTACATCTAAAAGCTGGATATAAGTTCACCAGAAATACACAGGATTTTGATTAAAACATAGGCTTGATGTATTTGCAGGACTAACAAAGCGCGTATCTCGGATTTTCTGTGACGTTACCCATTCCCGTTACGAGATATTCCCTATGGTAAACTTGAATCTACCAATGCGTAGAGTATTTTCTCTCTTTATCTCCGCCGTTGCCCTCTATACAATATAGGACAGAGCGGTAACGTGTGAGACTAGCATACTGAAGGACTATGGTTTAAATATCACCAGGGGTCCCTGCATAAGGTATTTTTTTCAGCCTTTTTCTTTTTGTCATCAAATGCCGGGGAGGTACCTTACAATCAAGCCTGGCACCTTTCCTTCCAAAAATTCCTTTCACAATCATCATTGCAAGTATCATTGAATGCGTCTGCACAGAAGCATGTGAGGAGTAGAAGAAATTCCGCGTTTTTGCTCCGCCGGGCTACGAGGACAAACCACCATCGCAGACCACTTCTTGGATCAACGACTCCAATTTCATAGCTTAGTATTTCCTGCATCCAGCAGCACCTGTTTTCTCAACAGGCGCGTCTGCACCGCCCACGTATTAACACAGTATATTACCCTGGGAATTAGTTGTAAGCCACAACTACGTAAAACAAACAAATCTGACCCAGAATTTAAACGCAGCTTTATTAAGTCGCAACTAGTAAACAAAAATGCCAAATTTTTAGAAAATTTGGATGACATTTAACTTCACATTTATATAGTAAATTATATGTTCCGCAAAGAAAAGAAATTTCGTCTTGCTTCTTTACTGGAAAATTATAATTGAAATCCGTGAATTTTCCAAAGGAAGAGCCTCACTCTGAAGCACTGAGAGAAAATTTTAGCCGTATGTCTCACATTCAAGCGATTCCGAGTTCGAATCTCTGTCAAGGTGTTATCTGGATAAGGTTTTTCCCAAATTTTTCCTTATTCTGAAATATGAATATCGGGTAACTATGCTTTATGAACCCTGGGCTCATTTCAGCATCATTTCATCTATTTCACTCGTCGTCTCTTATGAGTTAACGCTGGGGATATTAATCAAAAAAAAAAGAGAGAGATGACGCAGTATGAGTTTGATGAGTATAGTTTTGTGGAAACGTAGAGTCAGAATGAAAAATTCAATACCATAGCCGGGATTTGAACCACGGATCTACTGGTTTCCGTCCAGCCGCTCTACCATGAGCTACCTATGGCCAACGTGCCGATATGACATTAAATTCTCCAACTGACTCGTATTTTCCCGGTAAACCACTTAGGAGTTCTCATAAACACATGAGACAACTACCTTAATGGCGACTTACTACTTGTAAGTACTTTAAGGCCCGGGCTTTTGTTCTTTCACACAGGCCGTGCGTAGGCTAAATTGTGGAAACGTAGAGTCAGAATGAAAAATTCCATGCCATAGAGCCGATATGACATTAAATTCTCCAACTGACTTGTATTTTCCCGGTAAACCACTTAGGAGTTCTCATAAACACATGAGACAACTACCTTAATGGCGACTTACTGTGCTGTAAGTACTTTAAGGACCGGGCTTTATAGTTAACCACTATTAGGTCAATTATTGAAAATTAATTGTTCTTTCACACTGGTCGTGTGTAGGCTAAATTGTGGAAACGTAGAGTCAGAATGAAAAATTCAATGCCATAGAGCCGATATGACATTAAATTCTCCAACTGACTTGTATTTTCCCGGTAAACCACTTAGGAGTTCTCATAAATACACGAGACAACTACCTTAATGGCGACTTACTACATGTAAGTACTTTAAGGTAGAGCGGCTGGACGGAAACCAGAAGATCCGTGGTTCAAATCCCGGCTATGGTATTGAATTTTTCATTCTGACTACGTTTCCACAATTTAGCCTACACACGGCCAGTGTGAAAGAACAATTAATTTCCGAGTATAGTTTTCTCCAAAACAACTCTCCTGCTCAAGGGCGGCGGTACTTTGAAGTTTGGGTTTATAAGGAAATAAAGCAACCAGAAGACTGGCTACAATGCAGCTCGTCCTGTTTATGAGGGTCTCCTTTGGTTGGCTAATGGTTACAACCCGGTAACAAAGCAGAGAGTTTCCCTCTGAAAGTTTTCATGATTTGACAAAATGTCTAAAACCACTATTCGAAGTTAGGTTCTTGGTTTACTATGACTATCCTAATATTAATAAATCATAATATTTTTGACCAAAAATAGGACGCTACAAAAGACGTGTTTCACTGTGGCTTATCTCACATTTTTACTGCCTCCTATTATTTGTTTCATCACTTCTGTGGCATGTGTTTTTATCGCCTCCTTAATCATTTTTTAATGTGTTTGAGATCGTCATGTGTTTTTCCGCAGATATATTCAGTTAGCTTCACAAAAATATCACGACACTAATTACAAAGAGAAACAAAAGCATTATATGGAAGCAGTTCGATCGATTAATTCAATACGTTGATTAATATCTTATTTGTTTTGTGTAACCTTTGTACATTAATTAATCCTGAAATAGTCAATTAAACCTCATTCGAGTTTTTTTTTTTTTTATTTATCGGTAAAATAAAAAAAAAAAAAACCTGTAATGAGATAACTGTTGGTAAAATATTTACTAAATTATGAGTATACACTTAATGATATTTGAAGAGTAGTGCTGGTGATATCTGCGAATAAATTGCATAATTAGTTTGCTTCCTCAGTCAAACAGGATACTGGCTTATATAAACAGAGGTTCAAGTTTCGATTTCTGTTTGAGGGAGGGGGTATTTAAACAGAATCTTCCCTACCTTAGCCATAGTCTGGAAGGGTGAACGAATGTGAGACTTCAGAAGAGGAACGCTAATCTAAAATACGTTTTAGCCTAATTTAAAACGAAAACAAACAAGTGATTGTTTCTAAAATCATAAAAATCCATATGATCACAGTAGTTAAAAGAAATTATTTAAATAAAACAAAAAATTGCATAATGTAATTCTAATTAGTAGAAAATTGACCATAAATGGTGTAAAAATACTGAACTTACCTAAGAGTATATCTAGTTGTAATAGAAACACATAGGTGTGGCTCGTTTTTAAAGGCTTGTTCTTTCCAAGTTAATCACCTTGAGATAGGTAAAAGTGAACATAGAGATACGAGCAATCCGTATTCCCCGAAATAGGAAGCTTAGTTGTTTGCTTAGTAGTTAAAACATTTATCCAGCTGATTTTTCATGAACTCTACCAACACCTGTAATGGAAAGGTGGCCCGCCTCGGTAGCGTAGATGGTAGCGTGTCGCCTCACGTTCAAGAGGTCCCGAGTTCGAATTTCGGTCAGGGTGAGTTACCTGGATAAGGTTTTTCCGGGGTTTTCCCTTATCCTGAAAGACGAATGTCGGTTAACTCTAAGCTCCACGGACCCCGGACTTATTTGAGCATCATTTCACCCATTTCATTCATCGTCCGATATGACTTAACGTTGGAGGACGTAAATTACAAAAAAAGGAAAGGTTTAAAATAGATTTACTACACAATGTAAGCAAAGTGGAACAGATTTCCATCCCTGGTTTCTTTAAGCCTAAACAGTTTTCTGTTAGCTAAAACAGCTTATTTTTTAACCACCATTTGAAAATTTTGGGTTAAAGATAAAACAAGAAAATTATATAATTCAATGCCTAACATTTATATTTTTATTTCGATTACAAAAGTTAAGTGGTCTGCATGCTTGTGGAATACTTTTAACCACCGAACAACAAACAATTTCAAAGTAAAAAACTTATTAACTATACCGTGGGACCCCCTAAGAGGAACCTTTTTTAAATTTTGTATTTTAACCACTTTTTAGAATCCCCATTTGAAATATTATGAAATTGGATTTTCGTGTTAAATACAAGGTGTTCAATAAATGAGAAACAAATAAAAAGATAAAAACGGAACAGAAGAAGAATCAAATAACAGGAAATCGCAGTAATATAAAGAGTGTTTTTTCTTTGCAGAACGTATATTAAGATCTTTAAAACCTATACGAAACATTTAGGCCTCCGCCCAAATACATTAGATGTCACATAAATCGCCTAAGCTGACAGTTTGCTGCTAACACTAACGAGCCAAACGAAAAGAACCGTAATACCAGCACCACTAAATTGTTTCTTTTTGATATACAAGCACACAGGGTCGATTAAAGGCGGCGATATCAATCTGTGTGGGAAGGAAAGTGAAAACGTTATTTATGGCTGCCTTTTCTAACAATAAAATTTGGAGACTTTCTGAAAATTAATCATATAGATTCAGGATAAACTTGAGCTTATATTTTATATAAGAAATATGTTGCCACCAATGATTTTAAGTAGTTTAGGCATTGTACTTTACACAGTAATGTAACTTTTATGTGTGCAAAAGGTATTTTAACAAATAAAAAGAAATCCAACACACGGGATTTCCTTTTCTTGAAGAGCTGAAAATGCTTGTCGTTGCTGTTTTCCTGCGGTGAACAACCTTGTAGCATTTACACTGCATTTTGAGGGGGATGTGTTTGAAATTACGTTTTAGGATTGTCCTCGCAAACATTAGGATAATAAGGCAACTCCGTGGTGTAATGGTAGTGTTCTTTTTTCATACGCTGCTGATCAGGATTCCCAAACTCCAGCTGAGGCTTTTATAATAGCTTTTCTTCACTTGTTATGATGAATATCATGTAACCTAAGTACATTATTACATAATCACTCCGTACTTTCTAATTGGCCGCAAAGGCACGTCCATAGAAAAAGGGGGATAATCCAAGAAAAAGATATACAGAGGCCGACAGAAGTATTCGAATAATATAACAGGTAACATTGCACGTACTATAAAAACTGTAATATTTATTTGGCAGCGCTGAATTCTTAAACATATAAACATTAACCTTTTGTGTCTCGGAAACAATATTTAAAATATCACTTTGCATGTATTTATTACACAATCTGTAATGTATTTACTCTATTGTCCCTCTTATTGGAGGATATAAGTATTCGAACGTACCTAATTTAACAGAGAGAAAGGTGGTTGGACGTACCCTACGCGCCCCTACCACATAGCAGTTGTGTTTATGCTATGCCTCGAGACAGTGTGCTCAAAGTTATCCAGCCAATTGTGAACTCACGGGTAATATGGGACGTAAAAGTAAGGAGACAATGGTGACAGAGAGGAATATCGTGAAAAATATGTACAAACAAAACAAATCTCTCTCTGAAATTGCCAAAACCATTAACAAAAGCAAAACTACAGTATTCTGCATAATTCAACGCTTCAAACAGAAAAATACTGTTGTAGATAAACCTAAAAATGGCACTCCTAAACTCGCCACCAGAGGAAGGAGGCAAATAATAAAAATGGTGAAGCAGAATCCGAGAGTTACTGCATCTGAGATTAGAGGATACCTTGAGCAATATTCTGGAACTGTGGTTCACACCAGAACAGTTGAATGGGCTTTAAATGTCCACGTTCCTAGGAAGAAACCGTATGTTAATAAGATGAATAAGAAAAAGCGTATAGAATTTGCTAAACAGATGTGGTGACACCAACAGAATTTTGGGATCAGGTTCTCTGATCGGACGAGAACAAATTCTGCTTATACAAGAGTAATGGACGTCTTAAGGTGTGGAGACTGCCAAATACAGAATGGGAACCTAAGAACATGGTAGCTACAGTGAAACATGGTGGTAGTAGTGTGATGGTATGGGGCCATATAGCTTCATCTAGCTTTGCAGAACTGGTGTTCATAGATGGGATCATGGACAAATTTGAATACAAGAGGATTCTTGAAAACAATTTTAAAAAGAGTGCAGAGAAGCTGGGATTAGGGCATGATTATTACTTCCAGCAGGACAATGATCCGAAGCATACTGCTGAAATTTTAAGGCTTTGGATCGTGTACAACACTCCTCACACTTTGAAGACATCGTCCCAATCTCCAGATTTAAATCCTATAGAGAACATTTGGAAGGAACTCGAGGAGCGTGTGAGGAAGCATCACATCAGAAGCAAGGATCATCTTAAAGAACCTCTTCAAACAGAGTGGAGAAATGTGAAGTCTGCAGTCACTAAACAACGCATACAGACAATGCCCAAACGATTATCAGCAGTAATTCAAAGAAACGGGATGATAACTAAATACTAGCTGTTCTCTATTCGAATACTTATGTCCAGATGTGAAGTAACCGTTTTATTTCTCCTTGTAGTGCAAATTAGTTTCAGTTGCTATTTATTTATGAGTTTATATGTTTAATAGAAGATTCAAGTTTATTTTGTACCAGTTTTATTTACATATGCTTACTCCTCGTAGCTTTAAAATAATATAAGTAATAAATATGTTTACGTTCGAATACTTATGTCGGCCTCTGTACGTGCCACTTTACCTCTAACAAATGAATTCCTGCAAGGAAAACAACGCAGTGGCGCTGAACATTTCTTTTGCTTCCTTTCAAGACTTCTTGTGAACTGTGCGTTCGATTTCTCCTACGCGACATCATTTCGTTTAAAAGACAAGATACAGATAGATAGTACACTTTTAAACATTTCTGTGGGGGGAAACGCAAATTTACTATCTGTAAAGTAGACATATATTTTCATTCATGAAGTGCTGATGTGGTACCCAGGGACTAGCATATACTAATTTTCGAGCATATTATAAACAAAATAGCGTAGTTAACCAAGATAAGCTTTCATTACATACGAGGAGTCAAAATGAAATGAAAATGAAAAACTACTTTTTAATGTTTACTGAACAAATGTGAAATACAAGTGTATCATTTTTCGACGATTCCTCTGAATCCACCATCACACGGCGATTTTTCTTCAGAGTGACTTCAACTGCTGAAGTAGATTCTGGTGTCACAACGCGGTTTGCCAGACCGAGCGCAGAGCACCTGTCACAGCAGTCACGTCACTTGAACTTTCTAGTGCACTCATACACTTACTGCAATGAAAGACCTGCATCACCACAATGGACCTTAATTCGCCGATGGATTTCAATAGCTTTCGTCCTTCACTTCTCAGAAAACGTATGACAGAACGCTGTTCTTCATTGGTGCTTGTTGCAAACGGGTCAGCCGATATGAACTGGCATTATGAGGGCGTTCGCTTATCTGCAGTATTCTGCCAATTGTTGAGTGTTCCTTACATCATTATCAGTATTGTTAACTTACAGAAAATGGCGCTCAATGTCGATTTTAATTACACATTTTTGGTTTTCATTCGAGTCCCCTTCGTATTTCGTTGTAAGAATACGAACGATACAGCAGAATTTAAAAACTCAGTCGCTATGAAATTCCACACTCTTTTGATAAACACTAAAACAACAATAGCAATTTTCTACTTCCAAATATACTGAAAAGCTTTAAATCAATAATTAATATCTCAGAAATGGTTAACGCGGCAAAAAAGTTTATTTCATATAAATTTCTTAAATGTAACGAAATGTTTAATAAGATTTTGTCTCTCTTTTAGGGCTTACCAACTATGCCTATAGACATTCTACAGCTAATCTCATTTCCAGAAGATTTAAGATATATATTTTCTCACGTAAATATTGTCACCCGAAGTCGGAACACCCTATAGAGCGGGCAAGCAGGAGACGGTCAGCGTTAGCCACGCCCCCCTCGTTTGTCTTATAGCGGTAACAAAGGGTGGCTGGGGGAAAAACATCACTGCGCCGTCTCTTTCTGTTCCACCTGTGTTCTCGAACTTACGGAATATTTCATCTAATCTAGAACCTTCCAGATCGGCCCGCTGACCCTATATAAGCAACACGACGGGCAAGAGGAGTCAGTTCTTGGCTTAAGAATGCAGTGCTAGTGTACGACGAGAAGACTGTGTGAGTGCATCGGAGGATTGTACGTAATTACGAGTGCAAGTGAAATTGTAACGGACGAACTGGTGAATCGTAATTGTGTGCATTACGTAATTCTGTGTAATTGGCAAGAGTTTAACTGTAAGTCGGTGGAAATAAAGAACATTTTTGAGTGCTGCAATTGGACTTTTCATTTCACGAACCCACAAAGTCACAATATATTAATCATATGGCATTGTTATCAAAATCGTGAACCTTTTTTGAGAAAATAAAAAAGTAGAAGATATCCATACAATAGGAGTCTGGGGAGGGAGATTTTCTGAAAAATCTTCCTGTCTAACCATTGCAAGATTTTAACTTAAATACCAAGTGTGGTATTTGATGGAATTTTAGTTTCTGAGTTATGCTGTTTACAGACATTTGCCTTTATTATTATTTGTGTTTAGGGAACCTCAAAATGTTCACTTCCTATGAAATCTCGTACCGTTTTAGGTGAAATTCAATACTTCCTCTACTTTTATTAACTACTAATGAAGGTAATAATTTGCTGTGAAGGATGCTTAAGTTATTTATCAATAAAAGTAGATGAACATCGGCGAGTCTATAAAGCTTCTGCCAAACAGGTTTTTGCTAGTAATTTTTTTCCGACAGACTATAGAAATCTGAGGTAGCAAACATTGCAGAAAGTTCTAGCACCAAGGTATGATAAGATTATCGACTTTGCATTAGTTAGCTTTCCTGATATACGCGAATAACACTCTTAAGCACATTTTCTGTTAAATTTAAAGTCACGTTAACATAATTCAGAATTGATTTCTACTTCATTACTTGAGAGAATTTCAAATTTAGAAAATTTAACTTTGGAATAATTCGAAGGATTTCCTAAAGATCTCTGAGTGCCTGCAAAAGCTCCCTATGAACATGCAATTATTTCAAGCAAAGTCTTTAAAATAATTATTTTCTTTAAAAGAGGTAAATGCGACATGCTCCTTTTTACCCTGAAGCCACCTAACAACTGAATCAATTTTTTTTTAATTTAGTGTCCTCCAACGCAGTCATATCGGACGATGAATTAAATGGATGAAATGATGCTCAAATGAGCCCAGGGTCCATTGAGTTACCTGATATTCATATTTCAGGATAAGGGAACCCCCAAAAAATCCCTTATGCAGATAACTCACCCTGACTGAAATTCGAAATCGGGACACGTTGAATGTGAGGCAGACACGCGGGTCATACGCTACAAAGGCGGCCTAGTCAATATTATTTTCATATTTTTATTTCGGGTTTGTCTGAGAAGCTAATGCCCCAGTTAGTGAACACCGGAGTTGTAACAATGAAGCATTAACTGAACAAGACTAGGAATCCATACACTCCACAAACCAGGTTATCTTAATATAAATAACATACGTTAACCTATTTGTTTAAATAGATACAGAAACTATGAAGAAATAATTACTGAAATACTCGTACTTTGAGATGTATGAGTCCAGAAGAGAAAATGCGGGTCGGTCGGAATTGGAGATTTTTATCCGCGCTCTTTCTCCAGTCTCATTCCCATTTTTTACGTCCTCTCCTTGTCCTATATTACGCATGTATTGACTAGCTACCAGACGACGATTTCTGGCAGCAGATGAATTCTTTCTCCATTCTATCGCGTTGGGTACTGATCTCAGCTTCATGTACAAGGGAATATCACAAAGTGTTCTAGTAATCATGGTTTGTCTATTCTGACCACGATCTTTGAAAACAGTATCTGCGTAGGTACGAGGAAAAGTAAAATTACGAGAAGCTAAAAGCTAAAGGCACTCTCGTATAGGTATTATATATACTGCTCTGGCAAACGGTATTTTATGTACAACTTCCTACGCCGCTTGTTCACACCTTTTTTTACTGTTTAAGTGTTCCTTTAACTTCCTGCAAGCTCAATGTAGGTTCGTTGGTTCATTTGACTCGGTGTATTTCAGATAAATGACCTTAGTTGTGTAGTCACCTTGTTACATCACCTCTTCTGTTGCTCTCGAATTTTGGATGTGAATTTTGGTATTATGGAAGCTTGGCTGTTGTTTTAATCTGTACATAACTACTGTAATGCTGGAAGATGGCCTAAGGTTTATAGTCGCCTCACTGGACCACATATTATATATATATATATATATATATATATATATATATATATATATATATGCTTTGCAGATCGAACGTTGGGTCAAGGTATTACATATTTAATTCAGTATTTGGTTTATGATTGAGGGAAATAATGAATAAGGAAAAAGAAAGAAAAGAAGCCGAGTTATTTACAGAGTTCTTCAATTTCTTTAGTTCTTATGCTATTTTTGGCTTCATTTTGCTCAGAGGCCTCTTCATCCGGCTTAAATCTCTCTCCTGTGCTGTAAATATATGACACTGGATCACCAGCTTTGCTTCCCTTCCGAAGTAAGCCATGCTCAGGACTTTTAAGCCTGATAAAATCCATTGCCCTCCTCGACCTTACTACCAGAGATTATATTGCTTGCTTCAATGTTTCTGTGTTTTTGGGAGTGGGCAATTTAAATGTTGGCACGTCTAAGACCATAAGCGCAAAATTCAGAATCATGCAGTTGTGACTACAAATGCCTACCAACAGAAAAAGATATTTTGTAAAAACGAATGCGATTGGTTATTAATCATTTTAATAATTAATAATTATTAGGGTTGTAAAATGCTTGTATTTAAAACATTGGTAGGCATAAGATTGAATGGCAGATACAGAACAATAGCGAAACAAAAAATAAGGGAGATCCTGACCTGTTACACCACTACCACTTCACACAATCCCTTTCATAGCCCATGCAAATCATGTGAAAAGTAGTTCTATTCATGTCACATTACTCATGACAAAACAACATGAGCTTAGTTATATGCAACATGCGGAAAAAAACGGTCCATAATCTTTTGTTGCTAACGAATCCATAGAGAAACAAATATTTGCGAAGATACTTTATGGATGCTGCATGACTTAAAGCTCAGCCAATGAAGATTTTCAACAAAAAGGTGCTATACTGCATCATATAGCCCACTCTAGTGCTGCTTCTGTTGAGGTGGCTCATTCCACAACGCCGAAACCTATGGTGTTCCAAAGGTCATTGGCTCGGTTCCTGTGATGTGCTTAATTTTTCTTCTTTGTCTTTTAATAAGTAAAATCTAATAGAAAGAAATGGCACGATTCCTGACTAAGAACGTAAACTAATTAGCCAGAGCAATAACATTACTGTGATTTCCTTGATTCGGAGTCACTGCAGTTCCTAAACCTGACGTAGAGAGTTGCAGTTACCTGTTATGTTATGTAAGTTCGTTCACCCTTTAAACCACCTCCCTTTCAGACCGAAGGCATGTGAAAGTGTTAAGCAGGATTCAACCTTTGTTAGAATTGTAATTAATCGACTGAATGAAATTACTCCGTCAAATGCATACATTTATACAAGATTTAAAAGCTTGGAGAAAATATTAAAAAGAGAGACAAAAAGTAAAGGAGACTTGATCTAGTTTACCTTTCACTTGAAAACTAATGTATAACCATTGTGCCAGAGAGAGTACTCCGACGCGTCTCTTCCTTTTCGTGTGTTGTGCACTCAAGTGGTATCATTAGCAGCGGTGTACTCGTACTTTAGAAACTTATAGCCTAACTTCCACATTTGGAGCAACAGGCCATAGGCCTCCTATCTCAAATTACTTTCGACTTCCTGTAAAAATATTTCGGTGCAGTGTGTGTGTGTGTGTGTGTGTGTGTGTGTGTGTGTGTGTGTGTGTGTGTGTGTGTGTGTGTGTGTGTGTGTGTGTGTGTGTGTGTGTGTGTGTGATTTCTGAATGAAGTGGGCTATACAGATAACTCACAGAAAAAACAATTTATTATTCATACAAATATCTTAAACATATGGTGTGTCAAACATAAGTTCTTAAGTCGTTTCCAGAAAATGAAAAATAGGACGTTTCCATGTAAAGATAGTTTCAGAAGTGAACATTTTCTTAAAATCTTCGTTTGATAAACATGAATAGGTCTTAACACATAAAGTTGGTGTTTACAGAGCTTTTCGTTTTAAACATACACACGAGTCCGTGTTCCAATACAACTCTAAAAAAATGCATTTCCAGTGAAGTTTCGATAGGTATAGAATTTCTGAATGCAGTACAATATTTCCTCTACCTTCTATAATCAGGTGGTGGAGAAAATAACCAAGCCACATGCAAAAGACGCACAGTGGCCCAATTAACAAATCAGAGTAAACCAAAATATTGCTCTTAGGCATGCAACAGAACAAAAGAGAAAATTAGTAATGCTTTCTGTAAAAGAAAATGTTTCTACACTGTATCCTGAGCTTTATACTGTAAGCATACAACATACTAACGATACAAAAATAAATAAAACGAAACTGAGTTAATGAATAGCCTACTTTTTATTTATACAGAAATAAAAAATTGAAACACTTCACCTCTGTACCTAGTCTTTTTTTATTCAAACTAGCACAGTAAAGAAACAAATAAATTCCACGTGAAGCCTTGTATGGGCTCGACAAATCTAAGCTTTTTCATATTCCACTTATTGACGATGTGTTAATTAAAAACGAATGCCCGCCTCGGTAGCGTAGTGGTAGAGTGTCTGCCTCATGTTCATGTGGTCACGAGTTCGAATCTCGGTCAGGGTGAGTTACCTGGAAAAGGCTTTTTCCGGAGTTTTTCCTTATCCTGAAAGACGAATGTCAGTTAACTATAAGCTTATGGACCCTGGGCTCATTTGAGCTTCATTTCACCCAATTCATTATCGTCCGATATGACTTAACGTTGGAGGACGTAAATTAAAAAAAAACCGAAAGGTGATATTAATTGATCCTTCACGTTTTAGTAATTATCAAAGAGATGTTTTTCTTTAAATGCATTTTATGGCCCAGTGGGACCTCAAAATGTGTATTTCCAACCAGCAGGATGGCTCAGGCGGTTTCGTCTGTGACTCGCATTCGGGAAGTTCGGGTTCGATTCCCGCGGCCAACATAAATGACCCATGGTTTTTTTAGGGTTTTCCCGGGTCGCCATGTGAATGCTTGGTAGATTAATTACATCCCCCAAATTTCCTGTCCCTTATTTCCCATCATCTCTCATTTGGTGCTTTCTTTCAGGGTAGAAGTTTCGGCGGGTGTCTCGGCGTGGCATGGTAGGATGATATGTTCTTGGTAAAACTTCCTCAGGTAGGACGTTCTCCAGTCTCCGAACCCGGTTTCGTGGAGCCGTTTCCGGACAACAGTAGGGAGAAGCCGGTTGTACTGGCCTGCCGGGGAGTTTTCAACTTATAAAGTGAAAGACCCTGCCCTCTCCGCTGTCGTGGCTCCTTAGGATGGTGGTCGCGCCGTGCCTAAGTGGTTATACCGCTCGATTCTCACCAAGGCAGCCCAGGTTCGATCCCGCAAAATGAGATTTAAGGCGCTGGGGCAGGTTTTCTTCGGGACCTGCTGTTTCTCCCACCATCTCATTCCACCGGTTCTCCATCTTCATCTCATGTATCATCAGTGTCACCGGCAGCAGTGCCGCATATAGTAAACGCCAGCGTTAAACATTACACATTTCATTTTCATTGGGACGATCGCCCTCTGTCTCCTCTCGCGTCATCCTTCCTTCCGAGGGGGTGCCCTTTGGGGCGTATGTACAATTGACCAAGTTTTGACCTCCGTGCCGAATCCCCTCCACAGCGCAGCCCAGTCCAGCCAAAGCTTGATACTGAACTGATTCAAATGTAATTCTTTTCTCTCAACCTTGATTCCAGAACAAGGAAGCCAAAATGTGATACGTTAATATAGCAAGTTTATTTTACCTTCCAGAAAGTAAGGCCAACCCAAAAAGACGTGTCACATTTATCAAATTAAAGTTTTATTTATTTATTTATTATTATTATTATTATTATTATTATTATTATTATTATTATTACATCGTCATCATGGCCTAAGGTAATCGGCGACATCCGCTGATATATAATATTAGAAACAAAGACACAGGAGAGCCAGACATGGAATGAATGAACACGATGTCTACATAGGCGACCACAGGAATTCAATGGGAAGCCGCTGTGCTATACAACACGTTTCCCGAGGCCCACACATGGCAGTGCGTGCTGCCAGGAAGTGGGCGTTTTTCTACGTCACACTACGTAGCACGATAACTGCATTCATTGGAATGATAATTTGTCCAACACAGGTGAATGGAACGTGAGCAAATGCGAATACAAACTCAAAGTAGCTTGCACGTTACACATACATAGTACACACACTGGTGCCTGAATAAAATTCGATTGTGTGCACGATTCTCTCTTCTCAGCTTTTAACTGCACTGCTTTAAAACAAATGTCTGTATGGTGGGTACAATTAACTAATGTATTATCAAAAACAAACTACCTATATATGGTATATATATATATATGGTCGGCGCTCTGGCTTCATATGCCAACAGTCCCAGGTTCGATTCCTACTTGGAGCAGGGAATTATTCTTTAACCATAATAATTCTTCATCCTCCACATGGCCCGAAAGTACGAATATGAGTGTTTGATAGGTAAAACTAATAAGAAACGTAAAATAATTTTAAAACCCTTCAATTGTTTCTGTTTGATGGACTAGTCATTTAAGAATTAGAACTAATAAAATGTAAGAGTTGTAGGTATTTGATCTATGTTTTAGGTAAATTAGATGACAAGTAAATTAGTAAGATTTAAAGTAGAATCTTTGTCCTACACATATGTTTACAGTTACGCGAAAAGATTATTAATTAGCTTTCGTTTGCTTGAGGTAATGTATTAGAATAGTATGAATTACACTATGTATGAGCGATGATTTTCGCGGTTTGCTCATAACTTACCCTTTTAACCTGTTTAATTAAAAGTGTAGTGCTCCGAGGATAGAAATTTGGTTTCGATTTGTCTTTCTACTTTTCTTCCTAACCTCCCTTAATTTCCACTAGTTAGAACAGCAAAGGTGCTTGAGGTGGGACAAACCTGCCCCTCTAAACAGCAGCAAAGCCACGAGAGCAGGTTCCCGCTAAGACAGGACAACTATTTCTTACGCCTTTTTGCCACAGCCTTTCAACTTAATATCATAGATACCTAAAACTCTAGCTAATAATAATAATAATAATAATAATAATAATAATAATAATAATAATAATAATAATAATAATAATAGTAATAACAACCACGTCCACATACAAGGTGCATTCAAGCTGTGACACCTATTTTTTCAGGTCTGGAACCAGATAGGAATTTGTTTTTCTAAATACACGTGAACTCTTTGTGAATGCGTGATAGAGATGGCAGCACTGTACAGTGGATAGAACTCTAGTAGCAGCGACGAGAGTTAGGACTGACTGTTTTTGATACTTGAAATGGCAACGTTTTCATTGCAAGTAATAATTCATTTTCTCCGTTTTCGTGGTGTGACACCTATTGAAATTTTGAGTGAGGCATGTGGTGATGGTACCATGGATGTGTCTAATGTGCGTTCCTGGATGCGACAGTTCAATGAATGCAGAACACTTTTCGCATTTTCAGATCTTCATGCACGATTGTGTGCACAGATCCAACGGAAATGCCAATTTTGGAGTTGATGTCTACAACGCTCCATCGGCGAACCTCCAAAACAATGTTCTCCACTCGCTGGATCAGGTCGTCAGACCGGCTGGTGCGAGGCGCTTTGTCACACGATTCATTGAACTGTCGTACCCAGATATGCACATTAGACATCCCTGCATGCCTCACTCAAATGGCGATGAATTTCAATAGGTGTCACACCACGAAAATAGAGAAAACGAATGATTACACGCTATTCTTGCAACGAAAACGTTGCCATTTCAAGTATCAAAAACAGTCAGTCCTAACTCTCGTCGCTGCTACTAGAGTTCTATCCACTGTACAGTGCTGCCATCTCTATCACGCATTCACAAAGAGTTCACGTGTATTTAGAAAAACAAATTCCTATCTGGTTCCAGACCTGAAAAAATAGGTGTTACAGCTTGAATGCACCTTGTATGTGGACGTGGCTATTATTATTATTATTATTATTATTATTGTTATTATTATTATTATTATTATTATTATTATTATTATTATTATTATTATTATTATTATTATTAATTTTTTTTTTTTTTTTTTTTTGCCTTGTTCCATAGCCTTTAACTGCTATGGTCATATCGGCGGCCGCTCTCCTTTGGAACATACTAAAGGTGTTAACTCGTTATCTTTGGATTTTTTTTAAGTCATTAGATCACGCACACATTCACACTCTCATTCATACTTCCAGACTGTGGGGAAGATGGGGAATTATCTTGGTCGGAGAAAGATCCCCAACCCCACCGCCGGGAATTGAACCCGGGACCCATAGCACGGCAGGCAGGTGCTCTACCGACTGAGAGCGTGTTTTAATTCGCCCAACAAATCATAAAATGAAATGAATTTGCTCATTCGGCTGTTTTCTAGGAAACACGTATTTACAAATCATTTACACAGAACATATTTTAAAATTTCAAGCAACATTTTAAGAATTGTGTTTAGAATAATGATTAAGGAATAATACTACTCTTCATATAAGGTACGAGATAAATTAAAAATAGATATAATAATTTAAATTTGTTTCTCTATGTTAGAGAAGGAGATTTTCAATCTTAAATAAGTCTCCAAATATTTTTAATTTTCATTTTTTAAGGGGAAAAAAAAGAAATCACGTTTCAAGTTGCCTTTATTGCGCTTAGCTACTTTTTCATAATCATAATCCTTTATTCACCATTAAGCTTACATGAAGCAATAGGTTTCGTCAGTTATAAAAAGTATTTACAAGTACATAGGATTTACAAATTAATGCATATAAAATTCTAGGTGAAATCAGATTATTTGCATGGCTTAAGGTAGTAACTGTCGTAAGTTAATAACTTTACAATAGTAATAATAAAATTAAACAATTAGGTACCTACTACTATAATTTACAATAGTTTTACATAAATTCACAAGCATGTATGTTATATTCTAAGTATTCTTGTACAGTATAAAATGCGTGTTTGTTTAAACCAGTTTTTTAATACTATAACAAATCTCTTTTGTGGCAGTTCTTTATTTCCGGAGAAAATAATTCCTATACAAGAGTCTATTCGGCTTCTAATTTCTCTTTATCGTTTTAGTTTCATGGAATACAGCAATTGGTTGGGTGGATGGGAAACTTGTAGTACTACTACTGAAAAGTGAAGACCTCGTATTTTATTTTGCGGAAGTTTAAATCACTTGTGCTTGTTCCCTTGTATGCCTGCAGCACATTTTTTCTTTCTGTTTAACACAATTTTATGCAACTCTCTTCTGAGTGGGAAGATGAGTAATGTTAAAGAGTACTTTTTTATTTCTCTGTAATTTCTCTGTTTCATGTAATTAAATTCGTGAGTATGAGAGAACAATATTCCATTAACGAATAACTTTAGTACTTGATTTCGTAATTTTCTAACACGGTAACGATGTCTTCACACTCAAACTGCATTTTCTAGAATGCATTTAAGAGTTTTTAGATACAGCTGCAACAAATTACTAGTGTGGATACGTGAAGACCATAAATTAACTCCAGTTCTAGAATAATCGTGGTTTAGCAGTCACTTAGGATTAAATTTCATACAGCATGTTAATAGTGTAGACGTAAATATTAAAATGCAATGAAATAGATATTACATTAATATAATACTTTATGATCTAAAAATTTTACAGCTATGATTCAACCGGCCTCTGTAGATAGATGTAACGTGTCTGCCTCACGTTCAAGAGGTCCCGAGTTCGAATCTCGGTCAGAGTGAATTATCAAAGGTAATGTCACGAGTGGTTTTGAAATTGCTGATTAATTCACGAGCCACGAAATCGCAAGGGAATTTATCTGGGGAAGTTCAAAACCACGAGTTGCATTTGTAGAAACTATTTCACGAATAAAACAAATTGTTAAAAGCAATAAAACAAGTTATTTGATTCCCTAAATCACACAGGGAATCGCGGTTACGGTGAGTTACGCGGATAAGGTCTTTTTTCCGGGATTTTCCCTTCTCCTTAAAGACGAAAGTCGGATAACTCTATGGACCCCGGGCTCATTTGAGCATCATTATACTCATTTCATTCATCGTCCGATATGGTTTGACGATGGAGGGCGAAACTTACAGGAAAAAAAGAACTACTTCACAAGTCACGCATGTGAGATTAATAGTTCTTAGAGGCCCTGCACAAGGTTTTTTTTTTTTTTTTTTTTTTTTTTTTTTTTTTTTTTTTTTTTTTTTTTTTTTTAACTAATGAAAGCAAGTTTGTTTCCAGTCCGTCAGGTGGTGCTGATTGACATATTTCCTATTCATTTCGGTATTCTTTGGCTTTGCTTGCTGAATTAAAAGATTTCGTTTCTTGTCGCCTGGGCAAATCTTTCAGCCTCCGTGTTGCTGTTTGAATCTCGCGCTTGTCTTCACTGCTCATGTGATTGTTATACCCAAAAATAAAGGAACATGGGATAATTGCTGAGCGATAATTGTGCAGATCTGCGATTGGGCGGTATTTGACGAATCCTAGTACTTGATTGGTCTACACGAGGACGGTGACGTATATATGAAATAGTCAGGATAAGATTTTTTTCGGAGTTTTCAGTTATCCTGAAAAATGAATGTCGGGTAACTATAAGCTCCATGGATCCTGGGCTCACTTGAGCATCATCTCAACAATTTCATTCACCATCCGATATGACAATGATGGAGAACGTGTGTGTGTGTGTGTGTGTGTGTGTGTGTGTGTGTGTGTGTGTGTGTGTGTGTGTGTGTGTGTGTTTGAGTGAGAGAGTGAGAGAGAGAGAAAGAGAGAGAGAGAGTTTAGAGTGGTTTAGAGCAACCGCACGGAGAGCGGGAGATCCGTGGTTCAAATGCCGGCTACGGCATTGAATTTTCAGTCTGGCTCTAATCATTCAATCCTTAGCCTACACACGGCTAATGTGGCAGAAATAATTATTTTAGATTTAGAATGGTAAATAGGTATCTAGATACATATATGTCTTAGAACATTTAAGATTAGCCTACAAAATTACTTTTACTCTTCGTGAATTTCATGTAAGTTAAATAATTTCCAAAAATCTCAAATATGAACATGATATTCTATATTTTTAAACAACATTATGTAAAAATCTACACGTATTTATAATACAAAAAAAAATCAAAATTAATTCATAATTCATGGAAAACAAATGCCGATTCTTGAGATATTTATGCGTATCACAGTTTAGTGTAATGCAGAAAATATAACTCATATAATGCAGAAAATATTAGCCATGCTAACAGAAAATACTTTAAAGTGTTCCGCATGTATATTTTCCCGCGTGAAATCTTTACATTCTTTCTTGTATGCGTCTGCATTTTAAAATACTGCGCTGATTGTTAGATGAAATTAAATACAGGATACCCTTTGACGTACTACTACTGAATATAACTGCATTCATCTGTTTAAATATACAACTTTCCAAATGGTAGGGGATGCGGGGTGAGAACAGACGACGCAAGAGGGTTGACAAGTCGGAAGAAAGGAGCAAATATCTTATATATTATATACTACCGCCTATTTTCGTAATACTGGAGACTATAGATCCAGCCCATTCGCTAGTACAATTATATGCTCCTCGGTCTGTTGAAATGACGATTAAGAACAGTTTTTACAATAATTAAAATAATACAAGTTGAAGTGAAGGGTGTTGAATACATTGCCTTAATGAAACTTAAAACATTCGAAGAAGTAGAAAAACTTTTCGAAGAAATTATTAACGTACGAAAATATCTTAACCAAAGTTATACTTCTAACTTTTCCCTGCTTTTCTAAAACAACTGTCCAGTATTCAATCCTAAATTTTAAAAAAATGCCTATAACGAAATGATATTTTGCTTGAAAACGTAATTTATATATAAAACGTAATTTATATATAAAAAGGGGGGTAATAATGTGTCATTCAAAATTCTTTTTCATTTCCGGGAGCAGCACTTCGCGTTTTAGACGGCTTCCCAAGCACTCGTTGGTGCACCTCTGTATTGGCATATAACAAATTAAGTTTATATAACAAATTTCTAGAATGCTTAATCGTGCACTATAACCCGCATTACATCCAAGAAGTTTAGATTATTTTGTTTGTTAACGACATTCAATTGCTAGGATTATATCAAGGCCGCCAGTGTGCCGGAATTTCGTCTCGCAGAGTTCTTTTACATGCCAGTAAATCTATTGATATTCATGAGGGGCTCATTTAATGCATTTCCTCATCCAGTTAAGGTGTAAGTAAAACCGAGCCAGTGTTAATCCTCGAAGAGTCATTTACTTTGAATGGTTTGGGCCCGATCAATCGATTGAATTTATTTCCGAGGAAACCTCCTTTGTTCTCTCTATTCTTTTTTCTCTCCTGAACCTTCTGCATTTCAAGTCGACTGCATACATCTGAACTGGTGTGAATGATCTATCTTCGCTTTTAAAAGATTACCTCCGTATCTCTCTAACACGGCATTACTACAATATTTATTATTTTTAACATTTTGAAGCACTTGAACCAGCATAAAAAGCAGTGGGCAAGTGCCGTCCGTTGTGTTATGGCACTTCAGTTGGTTATCGCAACACCGTAAACCGACGATCCATGGTTCAAATCCCAATTACAGCATTAAATTTATCACATGTGATATGCGAAAGAATAAATAACATTACGAAAAAGCGGTTGCAGTCTGCTCATTTTCGAATAATGGAATCCTATTCATTCCAAGAGACATAACACATAGCGTCTGAACTCAAAACGTAAAAGCGGCTATCTCAAATCCTATTTTAAATCGCAAATGTGCCAGCGTAATCTGAAATAAGAAATATCAATGAAGGAAGCCCATGTTTGCATCTGCGTCATCTAAAATGAAATTTATCACTTCCGACTTGTGACATTTCCTCATTAAGGATCTCCCTAGAGAACTTGAAGAAATATGCAATGAACGCTATTTCAGAAGTTGCAAGCATATCACACACTCCTATTTGACCATTTTTATTTTATATTTTTATGTTTCTATTGTCTTAACATCAAAAGCCGCTCATTTCCTTCCGTGTCCAATGGCAATATGTTTAGTCAACAGTTGGGTTTAATAAGACTTTCAGTAAAACATTATTAATAAGCTCAAAATGTGCGTGATACAGCAAATTGCGTCAAGAAGTGCTTCTGCTACCTGAAGATTGATCAACACTGCCTTACTAATTAGTAAAAAAAAAAAAAAAAAATTAATAATAATAATAATAATAATAATAATAATAATAATAATAATAATAATAATAATAATAATAATAATAATAATAATAATAATAATAATAATAATAATAATAATAATAATAATAATAATAATAATAATAATAATAATAATAATAATAATAATAATAATAATAATAATAATCACAAATTGATAACCACTACTCCGTCCCCCCCCCCTCCCAAAAAAAATAAGAAAAGAAGAGTAATTACTTCTCATGCAGTGTTTTGATGTCCTTTCTGCAAAATAATGGAGCTGACTAAAACTTTATTACTTTTTATTTTTGGGAGGGAGACTGTCATTTGCCTATTTCGTGATTTAGGTATGTACAAAGTTTCATATGCCTGTTGATAGTTCGTATACCTGAATTAATTACTTTTTGAATAGAGTATAGCTTCGCCGCAATTTCATTTGTAATCCAAAATCTGAACTATAATCAATAAAACTTAAAAAAGAGTTAAACTAATTTATGCGTTATAATCTAATTTCTACTGTACACCGATTTTCTCATCAGGCGCAACTCAAAACTTGCAAAATTGTCAGTGAAACGTTCAAGCCCAATCGTTTAATACATTTCCACTTGAAATAATGTAATGTGCTCTTTTAAAATTATTGCACCGGCTAAGGCGCAAGTTTCACGCACAGTTCAAACTTGGCACATGCATGAATCCCACGCACGTCCTGTCAGAACCATGTGTCCTTGGTACACTCCAAAAATAAAATAACGAAGAACATATAAATCACTGCATGCTGGAATCTCACGCGGACAGAAAAAGTCTGTATTTAAGTAACTTACCCTTTGTTGTTCAGCAATTCATTCATGTTACCTGATTTATCACATTTTTCTTACAATTATTTGCGGCCGTTGGAATCTTGACAACACTTTGACATGCCACTACAGGCGCAATCACCAATGTTTACACTTATATCTTTCAACACAAACAATATCTAAGCAAAATTTCAATGGATCATAAATATTCACCTTATAATCTTACCATTGACACACGATAACACTATGTATTTATTTAAAAACACCACAAGGTTTGTAAATTTGTTTCTCACCTGCTCTTGCTCCGGGGTTAGAGCAGCAGCCATCTTGGTTGTTTTACTCTCGAACTCATACGCAAGTCGGCTTTCTTTTGTTGATCGCCGGATATGCTTCCGGTAAGCAGCCGACAGGTTACGAAGATAAGACAGTCATATTCAAAGAAGTTCAACCCACTTGCACATGAGTGAAGCATTTTAACTACATAAGTAGTTGGTGTAGACTCTCTTAGGCGCTTGCATTTAATTAAACGTACACTTTTCTTCTTGTTAAGTAAGGTTATAATTGAAAGGGTTAAAATCCCTTATTAACTTTTTATTTACTTAACAAAACCTTTAAAAGAAAATTTTTAAACCCAAATAAAAGAACAAAAAATTTAAAGATAAAGGTAAAAATCTCTTCCATGCTATTAGAAAAACCACACCCAATTATAATTAAAAACTTTTAAAAAGTTATGTCAGTATGACATTGTTGTGCACAAGTTTCTAAATAGAGCAGCTCACCAATAAAATGCAATAAATACACTACCATACATTAAACTGGCAGAAGAAACTGCTGCATTTTTCTTTTGCAGATATAATTATTATGACTGCAGAATTTAATTTTCTGAATAACTAATGCAATGTTGCAACCAGTATAGTCTGGCTAACAAGATATATTTCATCTGCTTGTAATCATTTAAATGTCAATACTCACAAGTAGTAAAGTTTAAGTAGTTGTCTGGTCAAAAAGAATATCCACAGTTATGCAGGTACAAATTATTGTGGCTCTGCAGATAACAATACACAAAAATGTTTACACTGTCTATGCAGATATACATCTAGAAACTTGAAACAAAATATCAGAGGAACTAGAGAATGCAAAACTGAAATAATCTGGGTGGAATGGAAAATACAGAGAAAACATGAGATTGCAAGAGGACACTACTGTATGGGTTCTCATGCTGTAAATGGTGTTGCTTCAGAGCTAATTATTGAACATACCATATGGATTTGAAGCTTTAATAAACTCTAATCTAACAAGCCTAAACAAATTAGGAATTCATATCCAATATTGAGGCTGATGAAGTAGCAGTAAAATATGTCAATTCCAACACAGCAAATAATTAGGAATGGTCAAGTCAATTACGTATTAAAATCTTGACTGTAATGCATCATTAGAAACATTTGTGCAATTAAATGGGCTTATAATGAATAGAATTCCTTTAAACCAAATATTTTACAATATTGCAAGAATATAGAGCAATCCAGATTAATCAGTCATAAAGCAAATAGTATAGTAAAGTGCTTGAACCAAAATTAATAATTAAATTTTTAACACCTACTAGCGTACCTCAGTTACTAATAATTACTAAGAGAACCTTTCTAAAGCTGTTGTGCCCATCATCAGCTGTGAGAAGATTGCTAGCACAAGTTTGATCTGATTCCTACTTTACAACATGTTTTCTTTGGTAGCTTTTAGATGAACATTTTAAGTTTTTGGTCATATCTTGACAAGTCATGCATATGCAAAATAGAATGTGGACAAATCAAAGAGAAATATTAGCACTATGCCTAAACAACATAGCAAAAATTTTAAATATATAAGTTAACACTAGTTCATGCTGCAACCATTTCAGGAGGAAAGTTATGAAATTAAAGAAACAATTCATTCATACCAACATATCAAAGTTACTTAATTGTAAAAACTATTTGTAGTCATTATTAATTTTTAGATGAGTTGTATTTATTACACATCTGCTTCACTTTCTTACCTATTTTGAGGACATGTTTCACAAATCATCGTTTGCATCTTCTGCTCTTATGCGACTAAAGCTTGATCCAGTGCGACTAAGTGCATAAGAGCAGAAGATGCAAACGATGATTTGCGAAACATGTCCTCAAAATAGGTACGAAAGTGAAGCAGATGTGTAATAAATATGATTCATCTAAAAATTAATAATTATTTCGCTTCACTGTGGTGTTCCAATACAGTTAAATCTCGATATTTGTAGTCAGTTTATTAACACTCATCACTTACTTTTTTTATATTATTGAGCGACTAGTTTCAAAGGCCATTGCCTCCATTTTCAACCTCTCTCCAACTAGCATCTGTTGCCATCTGCTCTCCTCTCTAGTAAGATAAATGAAATTATATTTTTAGTATGGACGGTTTACAGGATAATTTATTCAATAATTTATTTCAAGTTTTTTCAATATGAAAGAAAGAAACTGTGTTATAATTATGATATAGTTTTGTTTTTGTCAATATAGAAATACATTAAATATTTGTTGACTTCCAGAAAGCATATGAAAGCATATGAAATTACCAGTAGATGCAGAATTCACAGTATATTATAAATTTATATTATACAAATTTTAGTATATGCAGACAATATAAATATACTTGGAAGAACCAAAAATGCCGTCTCAGAAACATACACAAAATCGGATGAGAATGCAAAAGAAGAGGGCTTGTAATATACAAAGATAAAACAAAACTCATGATTCAAAAGAGATACAGCAAGTACAAAAGAAGAAATATCAATATCAGTGAACACCATCCAGAAATACTTAATAGCTTTATGTATTTAAGGACAATTATAAATAATAAGAATTATGAAAGCAAAGAAATAAAAGCTCAAGTAACAGCAGCAAATGAAGCATACAACTCTCTAAAGAAAATATTCTACAACAAATAATACTCCCTAAAATGAAAATAAGTCTGTACAAAATACTCATTAAACCAGTACTAGTATATGGCAGTGAATCCTGAACTTTGACTCAAGCAATGGGCAAGAAATTGTTAATATGTGAAAGGAAAATACTTCAAAGGTATTAAATGATATATGGTGAAACAGATATAATAATTATATGTTATATGTAATAAAAATATTAACATAGTACAAGAAATTAAGTTTTAATGGTTAAAATAGGCAGGACATATTCAAAGAATGGAAGAAAAACGGATTCCTAAAAAAATTTAAATGGAAAATCTACAATAATATTTTAAGAGAAACTTATCATTTGATCTGTTTAAAGATACCAAATGATGATGAAACTGGATGTCATCATCACAGCATAACTCAGCAGCTTTGCATTATTTTTTCTCAGCAGCTTTTGCATTTGAAGGTGAATCTGCAATTCATGCATTTTGCTTTTACTTCACTTTTTAAGATGGGTTTTGAGTTCTAGATCTTCAATTATATTCTTTCACCTGCAGACCTCATTCAGATTCACTGAAATCACCCCATTTAACCTGAAATACTTCTTGTGAATGATTCAATAATTATCTTCTTTTAAACTTTACATAAAATTTACACAATTTATTACTCCTTCTTACAGTTGATTAATTCTATTTCTTCTCCTTATATCTAACATTTTGTTGTATATATAATGGGAAAGCATATTATCTCTTATATTATTTCAGTATGTTCTCAATTTTCTTCACATTGCTTTTAATCATTTTAACCTTTTTTTCCTGCTTTCTCTATATAATCATCTGATCTTGAGTTATGTCTTCCTAGCTCTTAGCTCTATTGGAAAATCTTTCCATTTCTCTAGTATTAAATTCTCCCTCCCCTTGTCAGTGTCATTGCATTCCAGAATCAAATACCAATTGTAACAATTTATCACATTTAATACATTTCTCACCCTCTTTCCTCCCTCTTTAGCCACTTAAAATAATTACAGCTGTCTTTGCCCAGCATATCCATTCTAGCTTCTTTGATACGTACTTCACTATATTGTTCTTTCCCATTCAACTTTTAAATATGATTAGATCTATTTTATTGCTTCTTCCCGCCCATGTTTCCCCCATTCCCATTTCTTTCAGTGGCATCTGTATCTCATGCATTCAAGTTTCTTCACCCCCTCCCCTTCTCTGCAGTGTAACCATGCAGTTATTTTTTTTTTAATTTGCTTTTTTTAATCTACGTCCTCCAACGTTAAGTCATTTCTTTAAGCTCCATTCCTTCCCACTACCTTTTCTTGTACTTAGGTTATATCCCTTCTTAAAGTTCTTAATTTTCAATTTCTCTTTGTTTATTTTCAGCCCCAATATTTACAGAATTTACTGGTTGGTTCAGTAGCTTTGCTTAGCCCAAATGAAATAGAAATAGAACCAAATAGAAACAAATGAAATAAAACCTTGCCACTAGTCATCTGTAAACAGTAACTCTGGTATTTCCTTCTTATTATTAATGATATGAATGCTTATTAAATGTACCTATTTCTTCTGTAACGTCACCTATAAACAGATTAAATAGTCTAAACTAAGTTTGCTGTCTAAGCCTTGAATTATTCTTGTTCTCTTCAGTAATTCTTACCTTAGCTAATTTCACATAACATTCATTTAAATATATGTCCTTTATATTCCTTATAATGATTCACTCACATCTTTCTTAATTAGTTTCGGCCTCCCTGTAATTAAGTTGCCTCCCTTATAAAAAGTATATACACTTTACCACTTTTAACACTTAAATACTTATCCATAATTGTCTTTATGATATATGTTTCATCTCTTGTACTTCTTACTTTCCTAAATCGTACTTGGAATTCTGATAGCCGCTTTCTCTGTTCATCTGTGCATTCTGTCAGGTTGTTACTTCTTGCTACTCAAACCTGACTGCACCATTGATAATGTAATTTCTCCGGAAGTAACAAGAAAATTAGCTGACAATCAAATCCATATGCAGGATATAAGCAGCTTATGTAAGATTAAACATTTTTGCAATAATGAGTATATAACATACCTTAATCCAACTACAAGAAATTCTCCTGGTCAGTGGCATGAGGGTAACATGAAAATCTTGCGTCTCTGCTTTGTAATAGTGCTAAGTTTATAGTACAGGTGTTTGCAACATTTCTGCTTGACAATTAATGAAATGACATAATACTCAAACTTGATCCGTTGTCAGCTCATTCTTTGCAGAATGGTGTACTTCGCTCATTCCCTTCATAAGAGGAGCCTGACTAAAACACAGTACTATGCAAATATGTATGCTTTTATTATTTTCAGATGTTTGATTGTAAATGAACTAAAAAGTACTGCATTTAATACAATTTTGAGTCAAACTAATACTCAATGCTCCATTTATTGCTAGTATTTACCTAGAACGCGTTTCGTTAGGATCTTCCTAACATCATCAGCTGTTGTTGACTAATGGATGCCGGTTCAGTGAACTCCTCGGAGGTGATAGGTACGTCTCTGTCGGTATCTTGATGAACTTGAAATTTGGGTTTTCTTCATAGGTAGTATCGAAATTCTACATTGGAAAAACAAAAAGGAACGTGAACATTAGGCTTAAAGAGCACTTTAGGAACATAAGGAATAAAGAAATAGATAAATCGGCGGTAGCGTACCATTTTTGGAAGGAAAATCATGACATAGAACGAGAAATTCACTTACTAAAAAGTGTCCAAGGTCCAGCTGCATTAACCACGTGGGAAAAAATCTTTATAAAGAAATATGAAAGTAAATTGTTTAATTTCGATACTACCTTTGAAGAAAACCCAAATTTCAAGTTCATCAAGATACCGACAGAGACGCACCTATCACCTCCGAGGAGTTCACTGAACCGGCATCCATTAGTCGACAACAGCTGATGATGTTAGGAAGATCCTAACGAAACGCATTCTAGGTAAATACTTGCAATAAATGGTGCATTGAGTATTAGTTCGACTCAATTGTATTAATTTTGTGCTTCATTGTATCATAGTCCTTAAACAACGGAGTACTGCATTTGTTGACTTTTGCTTTAACTTTTATCTTTGCTTTTGTTAAACCCTCATAAACTAGTCTACTTCTGAACATGATATTTGTCAACTTTTGCTAAGTAACAATTTATGACAATTTGGAGGGTCAAAGTTAGTCATTGTGATTTATGACTCAGTTCCAAAAACTGTTGCATTTTAAGGTTTGGAAAACACAATCTGCAATCTTGAAAGCATATTTCTAATGTTTTATAAATCTGCAGCATACAGTGATATGGTAGAGAAAATGAGAGAGTTTGGAGAAAAACCATCCAGATTCCACTTTTGTCCACCATAAATTCTACATAAAGTCCACTGAGTTTAAACCTGGGCCATCTTGATGACAGTCAAGTAATCTAACTATTCAACCATTGCACAGCCCAGAATAAGTAAAAAATAACCTGATAGTATTATTCTTATTCTTCAACCAATTACTCTTCTGTTTATAGGATTTACATCCCCAAGGCTTTACAAACCAACCTTGGATCAGTGAAGAATGAAAAATGAAATGTACTGATAAAAGGAGTGAAAGATAAATTTGCAGATTAAATTATCCACCCCAGCATGTTCCTAGTGACTGAGAAAATAAAAAAAAACTTATTACACAAATATAACTATTTGCAACAACTTAATCTTAAGAAAATGATGTAAATTTTTCTTATTAATTGATGAGATTGATTTCATAAACATTTGTCCGCATCTTTGATGACAAAGTTGTTTGATGACTGAAGATGTGGACAAATGTTTACAAAATTTATCTCATTAATTAATAAGAAAAATTTACATAATTTTCTTAACATAAGTGAAGTTTTTGTTGCTAATAATTATATTTGTGTAAAATTTATTGCTTCACTGTAGCTAGCTTCATTTTTTACGTAACAAAAAAACCTTTTCGTCCCAGTAGTTTGAACCCAGGACCTTGCAAATGCAAGTCAAATATTATCATGGTGACACTTTGCTCAGTAAAAACCAGGATTCAAGGCATCAAATGGATGGTTGAAAAGCATAAATATAGGCAAAATTTCAAGATTAGAATAAGAATTACAAGCAATGAAAACTCTCTGTTGTTTCTCAATAAAAGGAAAACTGTTTAACTCTTACTTACTGAATAAAAATTAAATGATGTACATTATGGGTGTGAAAATTGATCTGTTTCTCAAATCTCTCTCTGTGGAGAGATGTGTAGTAGCAAAATATCTATAGAAGAGATAGATATCTTTCTTTGAACTGGCATATGAACTTGACAAACCAAACAAAAACTGTTAGTAATCTGGAAATAATAAGGAAACCTGAATTACTTTTGCATTAATTGAAGAATGACTTGATAATTTTAATACCAGGATAAAACTTTAGGATGAGAGAAATCCACAAGTTACATTGAACATAAATGGAAATTAATCATTCTTCCACACTAGCCATGTGTAGGCTATGGTTTGGATAGGTAGAGTCAGACTGAAAAATTCAATACCATAATATATGTGGAAAGAAGAACTAGTTTGTCAGTTTTTAAAGGAGATTTAGAGATTGTAATAATTACAGAGGTATAAGTTTCCTGATTATTCTATATAAAATACATATCCACAAAGATATCAACAATTAGGCTTAATATACTATCAAATAGTTTATTAAGCCAAGAACAGCCTAGTTTCCAGAAACGTTGTTTATGTTTTTGCATTTATACTTGAATAAATAATCCAAAATAATTACCTGCCTGGTAGCATAGATGGTAATGTTCAAGAGGTCCCGAATTCAAATCTTTGTCAGGGTGAGTTACCTAGATAAGGTTTATTGCAAAGTTTTCCTTTAACCTGCAAGATGAATGTCAGGGAACCCTAAGCTCCATGAATCCTGGGTTCATTTGAGCATAATTTCACCCATTTCATTCATCGTCCGATATGACTTAAAGTTGGAGGATATAAATTAAAATAAAAGGAAAAAATATGTGGGAAATTAATCTCACAACTCATGTTATGAGTTTGTTTAAAATACAGAATGACACAAAAAGATGGGAATATCTGAACAGTCATACACAATGGAAACCTTACAACTTGCCATTTAAAAAACAATGATGGACTGTATCATTTTTTAAATAATTCTCTACCAACTCCTCATGGCTGCCATTATGCATTTCAAACATTCCCCCATTTTTTCCCTCACATTTTATTTGTATAGATCAGTGGCAGACACAAGTAAATAAACATTTTACATTAGATTTTACTATTTTATTTATTGATGACCAGGTCAGATTCTGAAGAAGGCTTACAAATAGCTGAACTTAATGTGACAAATGAAAGCACAGTAGTTATGATAAACACTTTATTTCCTCTTAAGAAGGTAGTGAATTGTTAACATTATACTTACTTAGTTGTTGCTCCCACAGAATAAGTTTAACTGGCCCTCGAGATTAGCATAGTGCTAATGTTGACTAATGTCAGTGTTGCACACTTCCCCTTCTTACCTCCTGCAAGTAGTTCGTACTCGGGTGACAATGCTCCCTCCTCAGGGCTAGTAATTCCAACAGCACTGTCTTAGTGGACCAGGCGATCTGAATGGGGATCTGATCCTCTTCACTATGCAGTGTGGTCCTTGCCATGGTTGCTGAAGCTTGAAGGAACACTTCTTAGTTCGGATAGGGCAATACAGCTACTCCAGATTACGTGATTAGCAACCATGGTACATATCTCATCCAGTCACTTGCTACCTGGACGTGTTGACTGCCCATCTCAAGTGCGTTGTGAAATTGGCCTACGAGGTTCTCAAAGTAGTCAATTACGGGCTGCATGCAGCGGTCCCGGCTCCTAGTCTGGGGGATTGCATCTTGCCTTGCACGCATGACATTGGTGGTATTATCTCTCAAATCCGTCCGTAGACTCTACTAATGGTACCTAAGTATATCCAATCTTGTCGATCATTTGGATGGACTTAAGATGCCCTTCCAAAGAACCTGCATATATTTCTTTCAAGACTTTCACAATCTTTATCCAAGAAAGCACCAACTGCTCTCTTCGAGTTTTCCCATTAGGTGACATGCACTGACTTCTTCAGTGAGTCCCATTGGGCTCACTACTCCTCAGTCTAGTTCTGGCTTTCACTTCTCTGTGAAATGACAAGTAGCCATCCATCATATGTTCCCTCGTCAGGCCTGCATTAATCCACAAGACACCATCAAAACCACATGGACAGCTCAACATGCTCCTTCACCTATAAACCTGTGCTCTTCCGGGCGCAGTTTTCTCGACAGGTATCCGCATTGGAGAGTCCCCTTCCTTCCCAATGTTCCGATGTGATTTTGGGGTTCTGGAGCGTTGCATCACTTTGGCCGAGTCACAAGATCCTCCTGCCAACACCCACAGACTTACATCTACCTCAGAATAAACTCCAGTAAGGCTCCTTTTTCAACGGGTAAGTTTTTTGCAGTGTTTAACGTCCACTTTGCTACATGCGGCACCGCAGGTGGTTCAACAAGAAGGTGTTGCTCGATGCTCTCACTAGTTGTTATGACTGAATGGGTTTTCTTGGGCCAATTCCTTCTTCACGACAGATCTGATCACGGTCATGGCTGCATCCGTGACCACCAGTATGCAGTACCTCCTCCCTTGCACCCATACATCCTCCTGCACAAGGCGCGCAGTGTTACTAGAGAGTTTGGCGATAGCACCTCGTCACATTGGTATTCATTCATTTTCCCACCTTCTCATCGTTGGGGAAACCACAGACCTTGACTATGTATCCTGGCTGACCACATCCCAGCATATATCATTGGAAGCTCTCCGTCGACTTCCTGCTTCTGCTTCCTGCTTCTGGTTCTCGAGGAAGAAACAGTTGTTACCTTGGCTACCTTCATCGTCAGCATCTCGTGGACGGTCTTATACTCGCCGGGCATCAAGCACTTTCATATTTTGGTGTTGCACATTCCATTAGCGAAGGAGTGAACAGGCTTTTTAGACACTTGATTAGTCGAGAGGTTCAAGAATGTTTTACTTGCTAGCTGTTCGATTGCCAGGAGTTATGTAGCGTTTGCTTCTGTAGAACAACAATTCAAACGGTGGTCAATTTTTGGCGGAAGACTTTGAAGGTCCCGTCATATTTGGATGGCTTAATGCACGGCAATGTTATTTGGCATCCTAGTGTCTCGACATTCACATTCTCAAGTCTGCAGCTAATGTTGCTGAGGGCTAACCTGGCTGTCAAAAATCATAAGGGCCACTAAGAAAGCTCGCCTTACTGCATCCAATTGTGTTGTTGCAATGTATGTGTGCACTGCTCTGTTGTTCACTCGCTGTCCATGGCAGTGTTTCCACTGATACAGCCCACGGACAGCAAACAAAAAGGATGACAACGCTGCGAGAGAGAGTGATTGGCAGGCAGCTATAACGTCAAGCGTCAGGTTAGTTTTCCCACTTTAATCACTTGTTCCATCACAGCGTTCAGTTTTTTAGCATCGCGGTCAAATTTTCCTTCCAAAGGGAGGGCACTAAGCCAGTCCCCAAAGTCTTCCAGGGCGTTAACTCACTGGTTTAGGTCTCTCTTCACACCAGATATTAATTTTGGTAGATAGCTCATCATATCTTCCTACTCATTTCTTCCCTCATCTTTCCCATATCAGATTCCATTTCCTCCATTACAGAGTTTGCTGTCTTTATTTCATCTTCCATCTTGTCCATTCTAGGTTTCATTTCTTCCATCTTGGGCAATAACTTTACAAACATTGCCTCTGTCGTGGCTTGTGGTTCCCACTCTGTGTGAAAAATGAAAACACCAGTTGTGCTAAACACATTTCATTTGCCTCTTACACTTACATTGTTGGTCCAGAACAAGCACGAATGCTCCGTCGATATCACGAGTGCTAATGTTCGGGTAAGTCACTGCTGCACACACTCAGGACTACACAATTCAAATTGAAGTACACTGCTCAGGCCACTTATGACTCATAACTATTCGACTCTCAATAATTCATCTGAACACTCTGGAAATGACAAAAAAGCAATTGTAGGTACTAGAAATTAGAAGCTTCTCGAAGGCGAATAAACATGAGAAAACAGAACCAAGGCTCTGGAACCGGTAAGCGGCACACAAGGACTGCGTGATCTCCAGCTTTTGCCACTAAGCAGTTTGTGGTAGGAGTGGCATTAAATTGCAAGTATTTTAACTACAATTTTAAAATATTCACGCAAAAAACAAAATGGTGACTTTTGGAGGAAAGTATCCAATTAGGAAGCATTAAATGGATGTATAACTGAGTTAATGGATTTAATATTTAGGATGTTTGATTTCGTGTGATTTAGAAGAAAAAATAGCTAAATGTCAATATATCTATGGTATTAAAACTTCAGTCATATTTTATTAAAACTTAAAGCTTCTCACGTCAATATTAAAGACAGAAATGTTTCTGGTACCGTCCCAGTCCCAGTTCTATCCTCAGTTGATTGGGGACTAACCACTATTTTCGCAATTGGCTATCAATGGACCTCTTATAATTGGCTTCCTCTCTTGAAGTATCTCCTGCATAAGTGCATTAGACCACTCACTGATGGTACATAAAAAATTTTAAAATATTTGGAATATTCTTTACAATAAAAATCTTTAAAGCTTTTAACGTGAAATTAGCTACACTTTTAACAAGACTTTTAATTATAATTATTTCAGTATCTGTGGCAGTTTCTGCAGAACCCTGACAAACACCAAAATAGAAAGAAAAGAAAAGTCAATGCTAACAGAGAAGAGATTTTTAACAGAAATAATTGAATATTCTTAAAAGATCATATAGACATTACGGATATAACTACAAATTTGCAGCTTACAAGTAAAAATTGAACTTTTGATACAATAGCTCTACATATTGAAAGAATGGATCTCTATAAAACAAATGTTTCTTTATATTCTTCTTTGAAGAAGAATGAAAGATGATCCTCAACTACAACTATTTCTTAACACTTGTTATATAGTGTGATCCATATAAACCTGAACCATTTCAATACACCATAATTCCCTTTGAAAGTTCTTAGAGTGTAGAAATTTGTTTTAATGATCTCAGTGGCTCTGGGAAAATTGACAGAATGGTGTGCAGTATCAGCTTCCAGGATCGCTGGCCCCATTTTCTTTGATACAACTGTAGACACTGTAGTTTATATGGGTATCTTCAATACATTTGTGGAGCAGCTGGATGATATCGAATTGAGAGGTTATTTCCAGCAAGATAGAGCAACGTGCCATACATCTGATGACACCATGGAACTTGTAACTGGTTTCTTTGATAATCAAATGATCTTGAAAGGTGCCCTTCGGGCATCGGAGATGACATATATTTTAGTGTGGCCCCCAAGATTCCCTGACCTAACCTCATTGGATTTTTTCTTGTGGGGTTATCTAAAAAATAGTGTACAAGAATAGGCCACGGACAATTGGTGTTCTCAAGGAATCCATTCGAACCAAAATAAGTAACATTGGCGATGATACTCTCCGTAAAACTTCAGAGAAAATTGTGAGACGAGTGCAAACATGTATAGATGCTGGTGGAGGACACTTCCAACATTTTCTCTGAGATGTAAATAGTGTAATGTAATCTCCCAACTGTGTATTATATTATCCCAAAGTTGCACATGTGTCCTATTATTGGTTCAAAAGTTATGGCCTATTGAAATGGTTCAGGTTTATATGGATCGCACTATAGATTATGTAACCCAGTCTATGGATCTCAATCTGTGGAGTAATCTGCTGATTCAATAGCCACCATAGATCATTAAAAATTTATGTATTACATTTTTTTAAAAGCTTAATATCTGTACTTACTACATATAGTAACACAGGTGTTGGACACTTACAGTACACTGAAAGCAATATTTGGGAAAGGAAATGTTCTGGGCCAAATATAGGGCACCTTCCCAACATTTACCAGTTATGATGGCTGAGACTAACCTGAGAGAAACCACAGTTAGGATGGTTCTGGCAGGATCAGACTTGATTGTAAGCCTCACACATTACCATTTTCTTCAAGCTTATGAAGGGAGAAACTGAGAGAAAAACAAATTGCTCAAAAGTTTTGTGTTTGATGGAAAGGTTTGAAATTACCAAACATACTTCAAAATAATGACTTTGTAGCATCTGAGAGCTAATTCCACTACAGAAATCACTGTAAATGCAACCATCAAAATAAACAGGAATCTTTTGAAAATAATGATGATTGTGTTTGAATTACCGACTCATTACTTTCAAATGTTAAATACATCACTATTTCTAACCTTTTGCTTCAAATAAAACATGAATCTGTTTATAAAAATAATATGGTGGAGAAAAATTAAGTTCCAGCTTTTAAAACAAAACCATTATTGTCAACAACAATATTGAAATGAATGCCAGATGAGTGCAGCAGGAAAAAAAGAAAAAAAAAATACATAAATAAAAAAATGACAAAGAGATTCAAGTATGTCAGATTTCAATTTAAGTGATGTGATTTCTTATATTTTTATCCCAAGGTAACAGAAAATTAATTGTGGAAACTTACATACTTGAAACGATATACTACATGGCAAAGCGAGGCGTGTTGGAAAATATTCGCAGGCAAGAAAACATATCATATAGACACACGCAGCTTCCAATCGCTCTATTTGTCACTGTTCAACTTACTAATATTTCACTCTTCTAATCAACCAGATAAGGAACGATCTCAGTGGTGGTCACCTGAAGGTCAATACGCCTCAATGTTCTGTCAAGTAATAACTATCTTATGATGTTAACTTAAACAATATATTTTCTGTGCTACTACCAAATAATTAATTTTTGTGGCATCTACAAAGTAAATCACTGTAATGTTACAGAGCTACATGGTCTGCAAATTTTAACAATCTAGATAGAAAAAAAAAGTCTGTAAATTCCTTGAATTTGATCAGATTTCGATAAAACTTTCTACATGTTACCATAACTACAGGAAAACTTCAGTTTTTACAAGTATAATACTTTTCAACTGCTTCACATAAGAGTCAAAATAGTTTTTGACTAAATATATGTAACACAGTAAATAACATTTTTCTCTTTTTAGAAATAAGTAGGAATGGTACTCTTTTTCCTAAGGAAGTTAAATTTATATCACAAAGATCTAGTATGTTGTACCCATATTACTTTCTGTACTCTTGTACAAATAATTTTTAAAACGCTTATTCCTTTAAGTTATGTAAATCGAGACATTATCTTAATGCTAATTTTTTTGTACATGCAGGAGGAATATGAGAATATAAGGCTTTAAACAAGAGTCAAATCTTTCTTCAAGAGCATCACCAGTCACTATGTAATAGCTTTCAAATTCCATTGTTTACATCTTTTTTTTTTTTAAAAAAAAAGGAATAACTACCCATTTGAGAGAAAAGTATAAATATTGGAAAATTCACACAAATAACAAGGAAGGAATAGCTTCGAAATTGGTCGCTGCACAAAACAAAAAATATATATATGAAATAAATTGTGTTTCAATGAGATCTATGTTTTTGCATAGAATGGTTTTGTCATTTCTTAGAATTTATCAGTCATCCTGTATGAAGAGGCCTTCTAAGGTCTTTTCCAGAAAATTCAAAATATACATTTGTTTGAAATGACCATTTTTTGAAAATCTTCAGGACACATTGTTAAAGGATGCTGAACTGAAATATCAAGAATACAATGGATTCAGTGCTGAAGTGGTCAAAAAGAAAATTGATAAATTCAAAAGACAACAAAGATGCAAACAAGTAACACGTTCTAGGTAAATACTAGCAATAAGTGGAGCATTGAGTATAAGTTCGACTCAAAATTATATTAAGTAACTACCCTTTCCCCAATCAGCAATGAAACTTCATACAGAAAATTAACATGTCATCCCAGAGCTACACACCTATTCCAAAAAGTCTTCGAAGAGCACAATATTACTTTGGCCCCACAGAACAAATTTAGTGTACAATACCTTTTGAAATCACATAATACAAAGGAGATACCCACAGACAAAAAATCAGGTGTGTACTGGATAAACTGCAAAGGCTGTGACAACTTTTACATTGGAAAAACAAAAAGGAACTTGAACATTAGGCTTAAAGAGCATTTTAGGAACATCAGGAACAAAGAAATAGATAAATCGGTGGTAGCGTACCATTTTTGGAAGGACAATTATGATATAGGAGAAATCCACTTATTAAAAAGTGTCCAAGGTCCAGCTGCATTAACCACATGGAAAAAAATCTTCATAAAGAAATATGAAAGAATATTGTTTCATTTTGACACTACCTTTGAAGAAAATCCACACTTCAAGTTCATCAAGATACTGACAGAGACGCACCTATCGCCTTCAATGAGTTCACCAAACCAACGTCCATTAGTCGACAACAGCTGATGAAGTTAGGAAGATCCTAACGAAACACGTTCTAGGTAAATACTAGCAATAAGTGGAGCATTGAGTATTAGTTCAACTCAAAATTATATTTATCAAGTTTGGTATTTAACCAACTTTTCATTTTTTAGTTATGCTGTTCGAAGACAGACAGGCAGACAGACACAGAGACCTTGTTCTAAAATTACTTCTTTATCCCTTGGATTTGGATTCCATGTGTCTAGAATTGTGTACAGTGAAATCTTGATATTTTTGGGTGGAATACAATATTTCCCATACCTACTGTATGTAGGAGGGGAGGTAAAAACTGTAAATATTATATAAGAATAAGCAAAAAAACAGGTTGGTCTTAAAACATTTAAAACAATATAGTAAAGGAAAGCATTTGCTTCAGGTTTTAATTTTGTAATAACTGATTGGTTTAATATTACAATTTAAAAGGTAACATATTCACTGTTCAATTGAAAAAAAAAAGAGAATATAAAAACACACAGATTATCAAACAAATATATTTATAGATAGAGTCAACATGAAAAATGTAATGATTAATTTCTAGTGTGAAGAAATGATTAATTTCCATCAATTAATTAAAATATATTTATTTTGATTTTACAAATAACCTGAACAATTGATAACATTGGAATGATTATTCACAAAACAGTGAGCACTGAAATATAACATTGATCATTTTCCAAATATGCAATAGGATACTCTTGATACAATAGTCATGATTATTCATTACAAGCGCATAGTATAAGCAAGAAATCAAAACACTTCTTGTGGTTGTTTTTAGTCTTCCTGCCTTGTATCTACATAACTAACAGTCAGCATGTGCACAGATTTGCATTTTTATAGTAATTAAAATGTTAATCATTTTTCATTATACCGCCTTATTTATCTACTATGCATTAGAAAACATTGAAAAAGTTCTAAACTTATAACAACTATTGATATTTTACAGACTGAAATTTAAATACAGTTTACACACAATGTACAGAACAAGAATAAACAAAGCAGCATACCATATAAAGTCTTGTAAATTAATTTTGGTTTTCAGATTTTTACTTTTTAGTTTATTAAGTCTACTCTCAAACATTAAATTTTAGCTATAAAATGACACTCTGGTGAGATTATGTTTGCAGTTCTGAATGAAAATATGCAAAATGGCATTCCTGACATACAAAAGAAAGTGCTAAATGATTAAATATTAAAAGCAGAAGCATTATTAACAGTGAAGTATTCTTCATATTTAAGTTTGAATTTATGAGTCACTAGTTTACACTCAGTCTTCACTTACTTGTTGTATAATTGAAACGTTTTCAAGATCATTCGATATCATCCTCAGCTGTTTGGTGACTAGATGAACCTTCCTCTTCTTCCACTACTACGGAGCTCCGATCACTCTGCCATCTGGTGTTAGGGGCACTAAGTTTTAATACTTCATTTTAATACAAGTGAAGACTGAGTGTAAACATAGTGACTCATAAATTCAAACTTAAATATGCTAAATGATTGCTAAAAAGGAAAAACGAGAGAAACATGATTGAGTTAAAACTATAATTGAAAAACAGCTTAGAGAAGCAACAATTTATATTTCAGATTTGCAAGTTTTAAGAAACAATTTCAAGTATTAACTATGAAAGATATTAACTAAATGAATAGACAGTACAATTAGTATAAAATTTAGAGATAAATAACTAGGCTCATTAATCTGAACATTAATGCGTCCTGATCTTCAGTAACTGTTATTTGCCTTAAACTTGCATCATTCAGTAGCTTGTAATCACTATCATAACAAAACAATTAAGCCAAAGAAATGCAACCAGCAACTAATATTTGTGATGCTTTATGTTAAAACATAAATTAATATAATTCTAAGATTTTTATTTTTAATTTTTATTTTGTTAATGTACTGGTGTTTGTGAAAATTGGAACACCATGGAAGAATTCCCAAATGAATGCAAACTTGGTGTATGTGAAGAAGAGTGTACAAGCAATAAGTGATTAGGTTTGCAGAGAGATTAAGTACACATAGTACAAGCAGGACCCTGTCATGTTTGTCCACAACGTTAGTATTGCATCACGGGTTATCTGTCAAACAGAGGGAAATGTTAAACTGAGTGAGTTCAACAGGACAGAATGAAAGGTTTCTGGGAAGTGGGTTTTCATACCATAACATTTTGGTGCACACAGGGCATACTGCTATGAAGCAATGAGTGTGTGGAAGCAGAGGATAGGACGTATGCAGTGAAGAACAGGTACTGGACCGCACAAGAAGACTACAACAAGGGATGACCACTACCTTGTCTGCATGGCCATAATGTAGCACACAGCTTCCTCGTGTTGGCTTGAAGCTTAAACAATGCAATGGATATAAACTTGGCTGCACTGACAAGTCACAGCTGTTTGCTGCAGATTGCAAACATGTCATTACATCGGCTTCCATTGTCCAGAATCCACAAATGCCTCTGACTGTAATGGGCACATGAACACAGTCACTGGTGTGCTGAGTACAAAAATGGTCTTTTTGGCCAAGTCCTTGTTCACCCAGACTTAATGTGATGGCTGTTTATGTTCCTGGTGTTACTGTGGTCACTGCAACCTCAGTGGCAAAACGGTTTTTTTGAATAACTTCTGCTTCAATGCAACTTAACATGATGTCCAAATATGTATACAATGTTATTGTGGTGAATGCAACCTGGAGGTCTGCATTAAGTGGCATAGTGGACAAACACCAGATGTTTTGGTTTGTAGCCATTGGCTGCAACAACCATTATTGCCTGCCACGAATTGAGCGTAAATTGAACTTGTATGAAAATAAACTTGTGTGAAATATATTCTTCTGCTTCTATTGCTTCCATTTCTATTGTAGTTAGCTATTTTTTTTTAATACAGTCTGTAATTTTTCTGTTGGTATGCTTGGAAATAAAGATGTGACACCAAATGAAACCATTCTGTCATTTTTGTCCAAATTTATATCTTTGATTTTTTCTACTAGATCTAAAGAGCTTTTTAAATTTGCACTTTCAAATTTTGGGAAACTATTGAATTTATTTAGTAACCATTTGGTCAAATTACAGACTGTATTAAAAAATGGCTAACTACAATAGAAATGGAAGCAATAGAAGCAGAAGAATATATTTCACTAACAAAAACATGCATTGAACAACACTTCTTCAGCTTTAATGGAAAACACTACAAGCAGAAATCAGGGTAATCAATGGACAACCCACTTTCACCTTTTCTGGCTAACTTATTTATGAGTGCATTTGAAACAATAAACATTTAGATGATGCAAGAAAGGACTATAAAATTCACAATAGAAAAGGAAATCTAAGGACAAATCTCTTTCTTGGATCTAAATTTCATCAGAAACAACACAAAAATAAAATTTGGAATTTATAGGAAACCAACACATTCAGAAAATTACATAAAAAATAATAGCCACAACCCAATTACACATAAACATGCAATAATAACAGCCTTACACACAGACTAGTCAACATACCCATGGAAAAAGAAGAATATTTCAAAGAACAAAAAGCAATAATACAAATGGCAGCAGAAAATGGCTAAAACAAAAGTTTGGTGTTGAAGAAAATTAGAACTAAAGAAAATCATTAAGGAAGCAACCACATTTACAAAAGAAAAAGAAAGCAACGACATATTCAGTTCATTCACATATCACTAAAAAACATTTATAAATTTAGAAAGATCTTCAAGAAGCAAAATATCATCTTGGCACCAAGAAAAACAAAATATGAAGTCCCTTCAGTTAACAGATCCGGAATATACCAAGTAAGTTGTAAGAATTGTGAAAAATGCTGCATAGGTCAAACTAAAAGAAATCTAAAAACCAGAGTCAAAGAGCACTTTAGAAACATCAGATTGAAACAAGAAGATAAGTCGTGGAAACGTAGAGTCAGACTGAAAAATTCAATGCCATAGCCGGGATTTGAACCACGGATCTTCTGGTTTACGTCCAGCCGCTCTACCAGTAGCAGCAGCAGTAGCATTTCATTTTTGGAATGAAAATCACGACATTGATCCAAATCCAAAATGATTAAAAGGAGTGATAAACCAAAATAACTAGACAACATGGGAGAACATATTCATATGGAAAAATAAGGATTGCGTAATGAACTTTGAAATCCCACCAGTAGATAATTTGAAAAAAAGTTCATAGTTCCACCACCAGAGAGAGAGAACAGACAACAACAGATGCCAGTTGGAAGCAGATTGAAAATGGAGGCATTGCCTTTGAAACTAGTCTCTCATTAATATAAAAGAGTAAGTGACGAGTATCAATAAACCAACTACAAATAGTTTTTGCGATTAATTTTGATGTCACTGTTACTAAATTCCTCCAAACACATATAGTGAAGAATCTGTTGAAATAAGGTGTAGAATTAAAGTATTTTTCCAAAGATGCTCTATGACTTGAGCCAATAACTCAATTTTGAAAATATGAATGAACAAATGAGATTTATTAAATTTTAGATGAGTCGCATTTTTTACACATCTGCTTCACTTTCGTACCTATTTTGAGGACATGTTTCGCAAATCTTCGTTTGCATCTATGGCTCTTGTGCGACTGACGCTAGATCCAGCGGTGTGGGTAATTCTGGGGTTGTTGCTGCCATCTGTTGATTTAGTGATGAACTGAAATGTGGGATTCTCTTCTAGCGGGATTTCAAAGTTCATTAGTTGGTTTTTATGATTTTCCATGTATATCCTCTCCCATATGACGAGTTCACTATGTTTTTGTACGTATTTTAGTAATTCTGTGCTATCTTCAATTTCATGATTTTCAGACCAGAAATGAGCTGCTATTGCGGACTTATCAATATTTTTGTATCTTAAGTGCCTGAAGTGTTCTTTCTTTCTAGTGCCTATGTTCCTTTTTGTCCTTCCTATGTAAATTTTTTCACAGTCTTTACACTTAATTTTGTAAATGCCTGACTTTTCCTCTGGTTTTATCTTATCAGTATTTTATCTTATCAGTATATTATCAGTATTAAGATAGCACAGAATTACTAAAATACGTACAAAAACATAGTGAACTCGTCATATGGGAGAGGATATACATGGAAAAACATAAAAACCAACTAATGAACTTTGAAATCCCGCTAGAAGAGAATCCCACATTTCAGTTCATCACTAAATCAACAGATGGCAGCAACAACCCCAGAATTACCCACACCGCTGGATCTAGCGTCAGTCGTACGAGCCGTAGATGCAAACGAAGATTTGCGAAACATGTCCTCAAAATAGGTACGAAAGTGAAGCAGATGTGTAAAAAATGCGACTCATCTAAAATTTAATAATTTTTCGCTTCACTGTGGTGTACCAATACAGTTGAATCTCGATAAAATGAGATTTATTTTATCTAAAGACTGGGAAAAATAGCATCTGTATACAATAGTAGTGTTATAAAAACGGGAATACAACATAGGTTCTTTCCTATTATTATTTATTATTATTTATTATTATTATTTTTTTATTATTATTATTATTATTATTATTATTATTATTATTATTATTATTATTATTATTATTATTATTATTATTATTATTATTATTATTATTATTATTATTATTATTATTATTATTATTATTATTTTGTACTCAGAAATTCATTCCTGGACACATAAGAATGAGGCATGATCAGGTATTTAGGAGCACACAGAATAATTGTGGTAATAAAGTAAAGTGTTAACAGTGTTTATTTATCCATCTGCATAATTATATCCAAGATACGACTAAATAGCCAGAGCTATGAGATAGAAGAAACATGACAATGGAGACTTCATCTTGGCCATAAAAAAAGGAAGAAGAAGAAGATGCACACACACCTATCCATAATCAAACTTACACTTCAAAATTTAAGAAATGCTCATTACAATAGTAATGCTTTGAACCATTTATATACTTGCACATACAGCTATATTTAAAGTAAAAGTAATCAAATGACCCATCTGAAAAAAATCCATTCTCTTTTCATTGCCAGTTTAGAACTGTGCTGCACAAGACTACAACACATGATGTAATTCTGGACAGAACTGATTTCACAAGGCATGGTCTTCATATGAACAGTGAGTGAGTGTGTGGCGTTTTAGGGCCTGTCGTCAGTGAGGTCATTTGGTCCCATTCATATGAACAAATGGGAGAAGGAAAAGATAAATAAGGAAATTATAAAGTGAAGATGAGCAACACAGAGCTCCAATAGTGTTGAGTTAGAAGGAAGTTCAAATAGAAACATAGATAAAAACGTAGAACCAAGATAAATCACCAAGTAAACCAGAAAGCCATCACAAGGAGGCACAGAAAGAAGCAGACTGCTGGAGGAATGAACTCCAGACCCAGAAAAAAGTGAGCAGTACAGAGAAGAGGAGCTGCAAGCCATTCACAAGAAATCAACATTTTTTGTGGACAGATATTAATTTTGTGGACAGAAGTGAAGTAAATGGTAAGGCAAGTGATTTTAAAGATCCTGTACAAAGTATTAAATGATATTTTTCTGGGAGTTTTAACTTATTTCCATATTAGGAAAAATATACTGTTTGATTGTAAGGAAACGGAGATGTGGAGGAAAGAATGTCAAATATAAAAAATGAATAGGAGAATCAGCTTAATCAAGGTTTTAAACAAAAATTATAAAAACATAGGACAGTTTTTAAGTAAGGTAAGAAACAAGTGGATATGAACTGTAAAAAGAGGGAAGGAATAATAAGTGACTTCTGTGCAGCAGGGGCCTGGGCCAAAACAGAAGGCAGTCCAAAAATTGTAAAAGCTTAGTACCTCAATAATTATATATATTAGGAGCAATGTCTTTAACCCACATCAAAGAAAATTAAAAATGCTTTGAAATTTTCAGTTTGACTCTACCTATCCAAACCTTAGCCTACAGACAATTAGTGTGGAAGTACAATTAATTTCCATCATTTAACCTAATAAAATGCTTTGTTGCATATTACTAACCTAAAACTTGCAATGCACAATTTAATTAATTGTAACAAAAAATAATATCCTTTATAACTCCATTAACAACTTAAATTAATTTTCTTATGGGTAAATATTTATCTTGCCACTTGGAGAAAAAGAAAGGCAGTGGCATTGATAAAAGGTTTTAAAAGACGAAGATAAAAGAAAGTTTTCTGTAAGCACTGCTAGGCCGCGCCGTGGCTCAGTGGTTAGACTGCTTGGCTCTCACCAAGGCGGCCCGGGTTCGATCCCAGGCGACTGCAAAGTGAGATTTGTGGTGGACAACACGGCGCTGGGGCGGGTTTTCTCCAGGACCTCTGGTTTCCCCCGCCATCTCATTCCACTGGTGCTCCATCTTCATCTCATGTATCATCAGTATCACCGCCTGCAGTGCTGTATGTAGTAAAAGCGGGCATTAAACACTACACATTTAAGCACTGCACTATTGAGGTCAGTGGCAAAACTGAAAGAATAAAACGTCATCTGCAAAAGTGCACTGAGAGAAAGGACTATTCCTCTGCAGTATTAGATGACATAGGTGCACTAACACACACTAACAGTTATACAATGGATTTTCAACTCCGTTTACTGAGTCGTCCTCTATGGTCTAATCCTTGTTTCACATAAGCTTGCCCAGTATCTCTTACTGCTCACGTGACCTAATCACCTCTCATTGGCTGCTATTGTGGTAAAGACTGTCGTGCGGTAATTAGTTCGTTATTTAGCATGGTGATATATCTGTATATAACTATATGTGTTGGAAGAGAATTGTCAAATTTATATTTTCGTAACTGTTTTAATTAAATATATTACGCAACACAGTTGATTTATCTGAAATGCATGTTAATTCTTAAACGAAGTAAAGAGGAGGTTCCTTTGCTCTCAAGCACATGACACGATAGCACGTGCTTCAGCGGTACATATTTGTTTATGTAGACTTTTATCACTGACCTTGTTTTGAACTGGATTAGTCATATATCGGCATTCGAAGGTTGTTGTGCCTAGTGCGAAAGCTAAATTATTTTATTGATCGTTTATTGCGCGTGTACTTCTATGAATAATGGCAGAGTCTACCACCAGTTTTTCGCTGAAGCATCGCAAGGGTAAATCCTTACAAACAGGCGAAAAAAGAATTGCGGTGCATGTGTTTAATGCACTCATAGAGAAGAATCCGTCTTTGTCAGTGAGAGAAGTCGAACAGCTGTGCTCTGAAGTTACAGGTGTGAGTGTTAGATCCGTAGGAACATCGCAATGTGAAATTGAGAAAACAAGAAAGCTTACCACTCCAGGTAAAAGCAGGAATAAACAAAGGTGCGTGCTCGGAGATAATACGTGAAAAGTGCTGTGCGTCGTCATGTGTATAGTTTTTTCTTTAGAAACGTACTCTCTAACATAAATAACATTTCATCTGCTGTAAATGAGGATGCAGATTCACCAAAATTCAGCAGATTGCTTATACAGCTGGGGTTTGTGAATGAAAAAAGAGGCAAGAAAAATGTGCTAAAAACAGAGGCGATATTGCTGTGTGGCGAAGACGTTATTTAAGGACAGTCAGACTGTACCGAGATACAAGTCGCAAAATATACTACCTTGACAAGATTTGGGAGATTGAAGAACACACGAAAAGTAAGGTATGGCGTGACACGGCTTTTAAGACTGAAAGACAAGAATTTTTGAAAGGTATGTGTGCTGGTTTAAAAAATCCCAGTGGAAAAGGCCGAAGGCCTTTCATTATACTTGTTTCAGTTACATTGCTCTGTCATTAAGTTCCAACTTGCTCATTTCATTATAAACTTGTATTTTTGCATGCCTTCATATCCTTATTTGTATGATTTTATTTATCTTCCCAGCAATTATTATGACGTTTACTGCAGGTTTAAATGTGACGCAAAGGCACCGCCTATGGCCTATGGCGCGAAAGCATTAGCCAATTAGGACGAGGGGGAAGGTAGTTGGACGCGGAGTGATACATGTCAGCGGGGCAAGGTTATATGAAACAGAGTGTAGGGTAACATGCTAGCCTCTGGTTCTGAAGTTGGAGATTCAAACCCAGCAGAGGGTGATGGCTTTTTTGGGAGTATAAATCCTTAACATGGCTTCCTTTGGAAGAGAAGAAAGCCTGTGTAATACATTTACAACACATAAAAGAACCTCAAGCCTAACAAAGATGCCTCTCTGAGCAACATTAAGTAGATTTCACAACCAATATAGAGGGGACAATGAGAACCAAAGTAGTTTAAGAGCATCCATAAATAAAAATTCAATTTAATTTTCCCTTTAGCTCCAGTAGCAGTAGTGATAGTTTTTTATTTATTTAACGTCATCCAATGTAAGTCATATTGGATGATGAATGAAATGGATGAAATAATGCTCAAGTGAACCCAAGGTCTGTAGAGCTTAGAGCTACCAACATTAATTTTTCAGGATAGTGGAAAACTGAAGAAAAAAGACCTTATCCAGATAACTCACACAGACTGAGATTTGAACTTGGTATTTCTTGAATGTGAGGCAGAGCATGCTATCTCCACACCACAGAGGTGGGTTAGAAGAGGTATGTTTTGACAGTCAACATTTAACTACTTCAACACACTAAAGAGAAAAGAGAGTAGCACAAGAGAATTTGTAATTAAAATCACTAACAAAAGAACAACTGGATCTATTGATAGCAAAATTCTTTTAAACTAATAATGCAGTTTCAAATAAAGAATACAAAGTCAGATTTAGACATTGCAACTGGTTACATTGGTGTGGATCGCTTCAAGTGGCGTGTTACTTGATAAAGTTGCAGATGAGGTTGACGCAAATATAAAATTTCAGTTGCACAAGCTAGCATGTACAACTACAAGATGGGGTGATGTGATATAAAGAATGGCCTGATTGTAGCAATCAGTATTCATTTAGAGAGCAACAATTACTTTCTTTAAATGGAACTGATTGTGAAGCTAACCAAAATATAGCTTATTATGCACAGTCTTAAAAACATTAAATTAAAATGTGTGAAGATAATTTTCTGAAAAAAAAAGTTTTACTATCTGTACTTCCAATGAAGCAAAAATGATACAAATGTGACATCTTTCAAAAGACAATCTGCATGACTTATTTTAATATATGGTTGTTCAGCTCATTGTGTAATACTTGAAGAACAGTACAATAAAGTATATTGGTGAAGTCTATAAGTTCCCTAGATTAAGAAATCCTGGACCTTCTTCAAGCAGACAGCACAAATATGGCACAAGCTATGGAGCTGTGGATCCATCTTTCAGAAAGTCCTGATATGGAACCCTATAAGCACACAGTAAATAAATAAACGAGCACTAGAACCATTTCTTTATCTTGCTAATATGTTAGATCTAAGATTTAGAGGGAGAAGAAAATTAACTATAGAACAAAAGGAAAGCACTGGCTTATTGAGATTCTTCCATGTGGGTTGCAAGTTGTTGTATTTTAGTGTTGCTGGATCTCATTATTTTCTAGCTACTATGTTTTCTGCAATAGTAACGAATTTTCATCCAAATACACGGTGGATGATTATGGAACTGATAACAACAAAGTTGCCATAGTAGCTTAGCTCAGTGATTAGAGCAACCAGACAGAGACCAGGAGACCTGTGGTTTAAATCCCGGCTATGATAATGGAACTAAATTATTCAGTCCGACTCTACCTTTTCAAACCTTAACCTAATAGTGGTCTAAATTATAAAGCCTAAGACTTAAAGTACGTTGAAACTAGTCATTGAAAGCAAACATTCAAAGTAGTCATTAAGGTGAGTTATCTCATATGTATTTGAGATTCCCTAGTGGTTTACTGGGAGAAATGCAAGTCAGTTGGAGAATTGCTGAGCTGGTAGATTGCCATGGTAGCTCAGTGATTACAGCAACTGAACAGAAACTGGGGGGGTCTGTGGTTCATATCCTGGTTATGCCACTGAACTTTTCAGTCTGACTCTACCTTTCCAAACCTTGTCCTACATACAGCTAGTGTGAAAGAACAATTAATTTCCTAGAATTTAATTATCCTTCTGTAGTTCAAATACCTAAATTTTTCAGTCTGATTCTATCTTTTCAGAGGATTTATTAATTCTGTGAAAAGCCTAATTGCCTGCCACTACTGTATCCATTAAGAGAACCTTCTCCATTTGCAGGGTTCTGGTCAAAATTAAGAAAGAATTTAAGAGAAAAAAGAGCTGAGATATTAGTAAAAGACTAGAAATTCTGTAAGTTTCCAAAAAGAAGTTAACTGAAATATACAGTTTTTATTATCATTCTAAAATAAGTAATAACATATCACATTACAGATTTTTCTGTAATGCATTTGAAAGTGTTTCTTATATTGTATGAAAAGTTAAAACACGTTATTAATAAAGTAACTTTTGGTGACAAAATAATTTAAGTCAATGTAAACTTTTGTGCAAAATTATGCATGATTGGAGAAATTTAGTAACAATGACATAAAAATTAATTGAAAAAAAACTATTTTAGTCAGTTCTTTGACACTATGTCACTTACTTTTTTTATATTGGTGGAATAGTTTCAAAACCATTGCATCTACTTTAATAGCTAGACAGAGATTGAAAATGAAAGCAATGGCTTCCAAAATTAGTCCCTCAATAACATAAAAATGTGACGAAGTGTCAAAAAAAAAAAAAAAAAAACTACAAATAGTTTGGTGAGCTAATTAAATTATACAAAAATAAATAGAAGTGAATTTTATTGGTGTTTTTGTTAGAATTTTTAAAAATTTATTTTAGATAAAAACTCATGTTGGGTTGGGTTTAATTACACAAACCATAAATTTAACAGCCAAAACTGTATAAAACTGTATGACAAGCAGAAACACTAGCAACTAAAATGTTCAGGAATCTTTCCATTAAACATTTATCGACCTTAATGTGTCCAGATTGTACTATTTATCTTGTTTATGGTGCTAATACTGTTAAATTATCTGAATCAATTTGAAACTGAGGATAGGAGCAATAGGCTTCCAAAATATGTTTCTCTTTATAAAAAATAAATGCTACAAACAGTTAATATAATTATCACTCAAAATGTTTGTTTTTTTATATGTACCTTACTCATAGTGATTACAAGCTATTCACTTGATGTTAGGGATGCAACATTAATTTAAAATAGCTAAAAGTACATTTTTCAAGTAAGAAACGCCTTTACAACTATGTAAAAAGATGTGAAAAACCTTATTTTGAGAAATACTTCAATATTTGAACATGTTACAAACAACAATAATACTGACTTGCACACAGAATAAAATTATTTAGAGTATTCTAATTGGTTAGGCACATAATTTATAATAATTATATTATTTGATAAAAGTGATTATATATCACTGCCAAGTTATATCAATAACTTTCCTCTAAAATGATTAGATTGGAAACACAATCCATAGCATTGTATTGTTTGTACTAATTATGGAACAATTATTTGTAACACAATTACAATTCTCAGATATAAGAAATTATAAAAGCAATACTTAAACAACAAGCACTCATACAAGGTCTACTAAAAATCAATTTAATAAAATAGTTAATGTAGTGTCAGAAATTTGTTAATCAGAAAAGGCATAGCATTTTAGAGACCATTACAATGTAACATGCCTTTTGAGAAAATGTTTGTGTTAACAAAAATATTAAAATTCTGTTCACATATATTTACAAATACAATTCATAGTTATTATTTTTACAACATGCTTTATCAGGCAAAACAAATTTTGCGTGATAGCTTTGGTCGACACACAGCAAATGTGGAAGAACAATAATACTTAAAAGTATAGGCTGGTTCACAATAATCTAAAAATGGAAATGAGAATAGGAAATAAAATAAGATAACAGCATGTTCGTTTACAATGCTCCAATAACAAGAACAGAAATGCATACTCATGCCATATTGATGGAAAAGTGCAAAATAAATGTTCTACACTGGAAATGAGTTCTTTATAACTGGGCAATAATATTTTATCATCTGCTTCCAATTCAGCCATTGTAGCACATTAGCTGATCTCAAAATATGATAAAGACCTACAGAGTTTACATACACCTTACATATAAAAAAAATCATCATTCAGCTCTTTAAAAAGTATAAATAGCTTATTATGCATTGAATATGCATATTCTGTTAAATACTATGGTAATCATGTCATGGTAAGCTACTACTGAAGTCAAACATTGCAAATAAATATATATAGAATGGACTCTGGCTGGTTACACATAATGAAGAAAGAATGAATAAATGCAGATACAAATTACTTCTCATTCTTTTAGTCAGTCCAACTCTGATTCCTTCTTCATTAATAGCCTATATTAAAATTCTTTGTAGTTCTTTGTTAAGTTCTTGATATTTGCAGCTTTTTGTAGTTTTTATGGCAAGACAGTTTTAAGTTCTACATAAACAAACGCTCATTGGGTGTAAGGAACTTATGAAATACAGTTGCTTTCTTGAATTTCTTACAGTTTTATTTTCCCAACTTCTGTCTAGAGAGAGCTCTAACAGCTGTCACATTTGCCTTGAATCATTTTTACAGAGAAGAATTATTGTGGCAACTTCCCATTAACTATGAACCTCACATTAACACATATATTTTAACCTCATCATTCTCATTCTGGTTACTGTTCTGGATTATTGTGAACCATTATTAAGAGACCACTGTGACCTGCATAGTAAAAACATATCACCCAATCAGAGCACCAAATATGCTTAGAATACCCAAATGCATTTTAAAATCAAAGTATGACTTCCATCAATTGCTTAGGAAAAGTTAATGCTTGCATCCTTATTCCTAACTGTTAGTAACGCATAATAAAATTTGTCTACATATTCTTTTTAAGGTAGACAATGCCATTGTTAAAATTGTTCTGACACTCATTTTATAATAAAATCCTAAAAACTACTCCATTAGCTGCCTTAGGTTTTCACTTAATTTCATATTTCGATGTAAATTTTAAGTATGTAATTACCTTTTACTTGTTGAACTTTTTTCTTCTTTTTTGTGTAACTTTTTGTGATATGTTTAATTATTATACAATTCTTTTCCTACAGTTCATTGTACAAACTATTTTCTGCAACTTTTTCCTTGACTACAAAATAGTTTTGTAAAAATTTTGTTTACCTGTTTGCTTTAAAACTATATTTAACAAGCAAAATTATATCTTAAATTCTGATACTTAATCAAAACAGTTTAAGATGGCTAATTTATCAAATCTAAAGTTAAGCCATGATGGGGCAACCAACTGCACGATGTCTTGTCCATTCTTCTCTACAAAGATATCATACACAGTGCTACCATTGCTGCCGTTCAAAAACTGATGGTGACGGTTTCTTGATTTTTCATCATCATCTGTAAAAACATACTTTATTTTACTTAGATGGAAAAACATACTTTTATAAATACAATTATTATGATTTTATTTTCTTATTCTTGGAACATTTGTGGTGAAGTAAAACATTAAACTTCCGGTTATAATGCATGATATATATATATATATATATATTTCTCATCTTTCTTCTACATACAATTTCATTGATACATTGACATTTGTAACATTTCTTTCACACAATAACAAAATGATTTATTCACATTTAACATACGCTTTCTACCTGCTTGCCTCTAGTCTCGGTCTCAATATACATAGGTAACCCCTGGTTTTCTGTGTATTGATGACCCTCCTCTCCCTTGTATCCCTCATTCTAGTTTTCTAACCCTTAATTGTTATTTATTCTTCATCAATCTTAACCATTTCTCTCTAATTTTCCCCAGATATTCACCTATATTTCTTACATTCTTTTCTCCTTTTACCAATAACATTTTTTTTTATTATTAATACCTCCCCCCATCCCTAAAACTGCCCCACTTTTGCTGCCAAATTTGTTCTCTCCATATCTTTGTTTGCAATAAAGTATACTATGCCAATCTGTATGCTCTTCTCCACACATTGGGCATTTCCCTGTATCCTTTTCATATCTAATACCTTTCAAATTTCTAACTCCTGTCCTTGCCCAGGCAAATCCTTCTTGCCCTAACTTATTACACACATCTATGTATTTCTCCCTCTCCCACACTGTCTTTATTTCCCTATATATCCTCAATGATCTTTTCTCCCTTACACTGGTAAATACAACTTGGCTATCTAAATCTTCCAGCCTTAATTCTAACTCTTTCCAAAAGCCCCTATAATAATACTCTTCGTTTCTCCAAATATGTCTCATACCTATCTGTTCCATCAGTTCCCTTACTTTTTGTGCCCAAGACTCTCCCCATTTGCTTCTCATCTGCAAAAGAAAACATTCCTTGATAAGTACAAAATTGAATCGAGAATATATTGACACATTGCTTCACTCACACTGTTTATTCACAGGACATGTTTCAAGAGCTCTTGCTCCTATCCTCAGTCGAGTATCAGCTGAGGATAGGAGCAAGAGCTCTTGAAACATGTCCTGTGAATAAACAGTGTGAGTGAAGCAATGTGTCAATATATTCTCGATTCAATTTTGTACTAATTTGTGCTTCACTGTCCCTACGCTTCTTTCAAGTTTATACTTTGATTCCTTGATAATATTGTTTTCTTCCAAATTAGCAACTCTGTATAGATATTTCAATGCCCTTGAGACAATTTTAACCCTTGTTGAATGTCTTCCCAACTCTAATTGTGCTGCCCCATTGGGTGAAGCTACCGGTAAGCCCAAAATATATTTACAGAAGGATCTATTAATAACATCCATCTCTTCCCATGCTTCATCCACTCCCCATATCTCTGCCCCACGCAACATCTTATTTTCCACTATGGCATAATTCTTTCCAGCCATTTGACATTAATGTCAGGTAATTTCCTTAAACATGCTCTTACAACACTCATGGTCATTTTACCTTTTGCTAGACCCAATTTTTTCTGTTCAGTCCATTTACCATCACAGCTCAATCTTATCCCCAAATAATCAAATCTCTTTACGACCTCTATTTCTCTTCCATTTATCTCCTATTTCTCATCTTTATGCAATCTATAACCTTTCTTAAAAACCATGATCTTTGTTTTCTTTTCGTTAACTCTCAACCCCCATTTTTGGCAATAACTACTTATTGCTTCAATTGCCCTTCTCAGCCCTCCAACAGATATAGAACCAACTACTAAGTCATCTGCAAATAACAACCCTGGGATTTCTTTGTTGTGAATAACCGGTGAGTGAACCCTATTTTTAGCAATCTCTTCTAGAATATCATCTATAAAAAGGTTAAATAGCACCGGTCTGAGTTTACATCCGTCTTACACCCACCTTGCTCTCTATACAATCAGTTACTTTGTTTCCCTGCAGCTTGATGACAACCAGCTGATCTCTTGAACCATGTGATTGTTTATCTTCTCTCATGTATGGCGTCATCTGTTTTGCCGGCCTATCCGGTGATGTCACTGGTGACGAAACTGCACTCCCCTTCCTATGCTGTTGTGACATTGATGCCAATGGTGACGTATCTCCTCTCACCCTGCTCTAATGTTCTGAGGTTACCGCTGTTGTCTCCGTATGTATTCGCCTTTCTTGACCTGTGCCATCTGCTGACGATACATCATCTCTGCCACGCACCGTACGTAGGATGTAGTTCCCCTCCCATGCTATGTAATGTTGACTGAGTTCCTGTTTCACACCATCTATCAAATCCATTCCTTTAACAAAGGCTTTTTTACCGGCTTCTCTTGCTTTTTTCATTTCCATTAGAGCTAATGATTTTAATTCCCTCTGTTTCTTTCCCAGATCGTGTTCAATGAGTATTTTTGTCCCTTTTAGCTGCTTACTGCTTTTCAGTACTTCCCACTTAAATTTCCTTGTTGCAGTTTTAACTATGATGGGTCTTGGTCTTGGTCCTTTTCGTCCTATCCTGAAACAGTCCACTATTTCCCATCCCACCAGCTTCAATTTTAATTTCTCTTGGAATAGCTCATCTACGTCCTGCCATGCACCTGTCCCTTTTCTCTTCTACACCAAATATAATCCTTTACACTCTTTGATTTCATCGTTTATCTCTTCCTCAAATTTTTCCAATACTAATTTAACCTCGTCAAACTTTTCTCCCATTCTTTCTCCTAGTCTGTTTTCCATACTTTTCATTTCCTTGGTGATATTTTCCAGCATTTTGCCTATCTGTTCCATCGTCGGTCCCAGATTTAATTCTACTCCTCCAATAGCCAAAAGAGTGTATGTTACCAAGATAAACCACCAATTTATGCCCATTGTGACTTGTTCTTTCTTCTTAAATTTAATTTTGCTGGTATCAAAGGTACCTATCCTCACTCGGTACATTTGTATATCTATCATCTTCGTTTACGAGCGCGCGCACTAACACATCTGACCTCTCTCGCATCCAGCAAGCAAGTCCACATGAGATATAACTTGGCAATTTCTGCAGTATCCTTGTCTAGCACGGGTGCTGGGTGACTTTCCAGGCAGAAGCACACAATGGAACACAATGGAAATAGGTGAAGTGTTTCCCTGGAGTAGTTCTTTGCAGTTATGAGATATATGCATTTTAGTACTCCACTAAGGGCCTGTATTACGATCTTCGGTTACTAGCGGAAGTTTGCTATCTCTCAGTTATCGATAACTATTGGTTAGATTCAGTGCCTCGTATTACGAACTCGATTTGCCTTTCGGTTTGTTACCCTGTGCATTATGGTGGAATGTGAACGGTTGGCAATATTTTCCACTAGGATTTTACCTTGTTTGCAACGCTATCTTGTGTTTAGAATGTGAGTTAGCGGGAAAACTAAACACGTGTTGCATCAAGCGTCTTGTTTATTAGTTCTTGTATTGTTTTGCTTTTTCGTAATGTTTTAATTTCTAGTTGTATTCCAAATATGCTTTAGCATTGTTCTTTATATTTATTATAAGTTATAGTTCTTTAACAGTTTTAAATTTTCCATAGCGCTAAATTATTTTTCATAGCGCTAGGTTAGTGTTTAGATTATATAGGTTTCGTTAGGTTAGAGTTTTATAGATACAGAATTTTGTAGATACGATGGAGATTTTAAAGAAGAGAAAGCGTTCCCCCAATTTTACCGAGGAAGAAAATATGTTGCTGTTGGAATTAGTCCAACAGCACAAAACTATTGTAGAAAATAAAGCCACAGGAGCGGCCACGTGGAAAGAGAAGGTGGGTTCGCATTACATTTATATCTTAGTGCTTTTCTTACACCGTTAGGTTTTCTTACTCTATATAAATACTCATAATGTACTTATACCATTTTAGGAGAGAGCTTGGGAGCTTATATCAAAACAATTTAATGTACAAACAGCAACGCAGAGAACAGCAGCACAAATCAGAGAGCGGTACGATTCTCTGAAGAAAAGAGCTCGTCAGGCAAATGCCGAAACAAAACAAGTTATATATGGAACTGGAGGAGGAAAGCCCCCATCTCCAAAGCCGTCGCCAGCAATCGAGGTTCTGAATTCTTTGATGGGCAACACAAGCAGTGGAATGGAGCCTATCACTGACTCTGATTTTCTTGGTAAGAATTGCAGCAGATTTCCTCACTGTTAACTATGTTAACTACTGACTATAGTCTTATATTAATATATAATGTTATTGCAGGTGACACAACAGACGTGCTGGAACTGGCTATATCAGAAGTAGAATGTCCAACTCCTGTGGAAGTGTCTGCTCAAGCAGAGCAGCAGGCTGGAACATCAGCTTTAACACAAGGTAAGGGCAGCATGTAACACTACACGCATATCAAGCCATCAGTAATAAAACCGTGTTACACAGGGAAAAGCTGTAGCAGCATTTTCCAGTATGTGCTTCAGATTTTCATTCAAAGTTTAAACTGCAGAATAGTGGCATCAAAGAAAAGAGGTAAGGAAAACAAGCTGTAAGCAACTGCATAGTTTTGAAATATGCCAAAACAGTGATAGGTTGACATATATTCTTGTTGTTATTCTTGTTACTATTGTTGCATACAGATGTGTTTGATCATATTGCATTGAAGTATTCCTCTTTCTTTCAAGGTAGAGAATACTTCTATTAAACAAGGCTATCCAATAATACATGCAACGGCACATTCATATCCTTTGAAACATGCAACTATAAGGTATAATGCAGATGATTATAGGAACATGTTCATCCAAGAATATGGCATGTGATGTTTTAACACTATAGAGAAATGACAATAACAAATATCTAGACAATAGCAGTATCATTATATTCAAGATATTGTTAATAATTTGATTTAGTTTGAATGGACTTGTCGTGCAGTACTTTGGTTATGCAGTATTGGTATGTTCAATGATGCATGTTTTCACTGTTGGCAATACTCCAGCCACCAATATCATACCTGCCATTCTGCACGTCATTATTCTGCAGTTTGACTCATTCAAAAATCTAGCCATGCAGGAAGGTCTTGTCCTTGAGCCATGGTATAACAAACAAGATGTGAGAAAACAGTGCTTACAATTTGATTGTTACAAAATTAAGACTCCCAGACTATTTAATAACTTCAACAGATAAAATTATTGTAATTTGATTGCCACATTTTTTTAAAGTGCCATTCTTGTATGACAAGTTATGAAGTAATCTTAGCTAGTGATTTTACGTTGAGATAAAATTATGATTTCTGAGTTTGGGCTTTTCACATGGTCTTTGCATTCAGAAGGATATGTGTGTCCTATAGGAATATTTCTGGGGCTAGCTGTCAGAGAATATTTTAATTGGGAACATTCTTAAATATTGCCAGAGTTTGAAGCATAATACTAGTTATTTGAATACACCCAATTTCTCAATGGAATCAAATTTCAGAGTTTAATGGAATATATGCCATAGCACTGAATTTATTTTACAGTTAGAAGAAATATATGGCTGTTAAGACAGGGGGACAAAATAAAAGAGGTAATCTTATTTGTTATCTTAAGCGAGCATACAGAATACAAAAATTGTGGTTTATTGCCTTTGTACCATAATTGCTATCTTTGTTATGAATAAATAGGAAAGAAGTATTATATAGGAAGTTTCTGTACACATATAAATGTGAATTAAGCTATCTCTAATATAGTAAACCTAGTTGTAACATAATCATCCTATCTCCACCCAGCTAGTTGAGATTACTTGCTGTGCTTCATCAGCAAGTATAAGAAAATGTCAAGCTCCATTTTTTATTTGTGCTTGGATATTTAAAATATATGCAATTCACATGTGTATACATTGCTTTCTAAACTTATTGCATTTCTTACATGAGGCCTCAAAACATTTAATTTGTTTTCTTATCTTTTGGTTCCTGTGTTATGCTTTGTGTAATGTAGGTGAATGGTAAAAAATAAAGCAACTATAATAATTTTCTAATTTACAGATCTTGACTGGGGAGATTTCTCAGCTAAAATGCTGCAAACACCTAGAAATACAGCTCTACGACCCACTGGCAGTGCAGGTAAGGGCTCTTTAGAAATGTGTGAATGATGCTAATATAACCTGCCATCATAAAAGTGTTGAGTATGAATTGTGTAGAATGTTTAATGCACCTCCAAACAATTTAAAGTTCCATAGTATTCTACATGTATGTAAAAAATATAATTCCATTCTGAAGAAATTCCTGTGTAGCGAGTTCTATTACTCTCAGGAGTATATGGATGAATACTGAATGTCTATCACAATAGTCTACAATTATTTAATTTAAAAAACTTTTTGTAATTAACTTTTTTTGAAACTTCATCTCTTATGGTTAATGGTCATGTTTTGAAAATTATATTGTGTTAAAGAATATAAAGTTCATATTTTCATTATATTGTGTTAAAGAATATAAAGTTCATATTTTCAAAATTTTGTGAGGTAACATATGGAAAATATTTTAGAACAAATGTTAAAAGAATGTTCCAGGAAGTAAGAATGTGGGTCTTTTAATATTATTCTGTGGTAGCCAAAAACAAAAATTCAACTTAAAAACTTATATCTTTTGATGTGTAGAGCATATTTTATACGGCATGTAATTTTTAGAATATTTCCCCACAAAAAAAAAAAAAAAAAATAATTATTTGGTGTAGCAACATGAAACTTTGCACACAAGTTTAGAATGATACTCTAATTATGTGGCTGAATTTTCATAATGATAGGTTTATTATATAAGTTTAAATTTTCAGTGTAGCCTTGCCTTTGGTTATCTTTAAAACTCAGTATCTATTTGTAGATGCCAAGATGTTTTGTTCCTTTAAGTTATTTTTGGGTGGTGTGTGAATGCACAAACATGCTATTGCTTTTATTTTCTTTAGTGAAGAAAATGGTTGCTTCCTTAATTGTTTTCTTTAGTTTAGCCTTTTTAATTTTAATGCAATTACATGTGCTTCTGCAGATTTATCTTGCCTGTTTATAATTGAGGCATCTCATTTGTAATAAATGATGTTTGTTTCTATAACTGTACCATTTTTAAAAGAAATATTTTTGTCCTCTAACAGCCATACATTTCACTATCTCCAAATAGAAAGAAACCAAAGTGTCCCACTGCTGTTGTGTAATCATACTTTTTGTACTGTTCACAGAAAGGAAACACAGCAGCAGATCACCATCTCTCTCTGCCAGGAAGCTTCATGCCTGGGCAAAGGAGAGGAAAGAGATAGCTCAGCTTCAAAAACAGTTGCTGCAGAAGGAATTCAATGAGAACCAGAGAAGGTCGCAGTTATTGTTTGAGGCAGAATTGGAACTGATAGGCAAAAAAAAGATGCTAGTAGAAAAAAAAAGTAATCTAGTAGATTTAAAACTAAGAATGGCAAAAGAACACCTGGAGAAAAAATAAAGGACTTTTTTTGTTGAAATTTAAATGTTTAATTACCCATTGTTAATCCATGCCCATTATTCACAATTCCTATATACAGATTATTAGCACATAACCAACAGTGAAACAAAATTGGATTCTGAGGGCTAAATACAACTTTTCTGTAACAGTAATGAGCAATTAACAGAAGATAGAATGAACATTAAACACTCAACCGTTAAATCATAATTTATTTCTAGAGCACTTAAACTAAAAGTTAATATATTAATTCACAGGAAAATGAAATAAATCTGAACACCTTATAGATCAAAAGCATTTTCACTAACAGTTTAAAAGATAAAATACACATCTTGTGCTGTAACTATACTCTCTGTGCCTGTAGTCTATTTCTGAAATACTGCACAAATGTTCTACGCACAGCATCGCGTACTCGATTTGGGACATGCACCTCTTGAAGTCCTGATAACACACGCTCCTCTTGCAAGTATCCCTCTAACTGCTGTTGGATATCAGCCTCAACTGGAGGAAGCTCATCGTTGTTTGCTCGTGCTATATTGTGAAGCACAGCACATGCAACAATTATGTTCTGGACCCAGTTAATATCTGTCTGGATCCCCAAAGACAGAATTGGGAACCTTGCTTTTAAGACACCATAACACCTTTCCACAATATTCCTTGTTCGGATTTGTGATTCATTGTAGAGCTGCTCCTCTGCTAGTTGTGGAGCCTGCAGGGGAGGAAGGAGATACGGGCCTACTGCATATGCAGAATCACATACAACCACACTATTTCCGAATTCATTGTTTTCAATTCGATTCCTCAGTCTCGAATGGTTAAAAATGGTCGAATCATGAGCAGAACCAGGCCATCGTGCTACAATGTCTCTGATCATAAGATCAGCATCAACTAATGTCTGAACATTAAATGAAAAATATCCTTTTCGGTTACGAAAATGTTCAGCATCTTCACCACCCGGAGATTTGATACGCACATGAGTACAGTCAATGGCACCTATCACTCTTGGGAATGCTGCAATATCAAAAAACTTGCACTGGATATTCCGTATGCCTTCTCTAGTCTGAGGTATTGTAACGTACTGTGGCCTTAATGAGGCAATGGCAGCTGTAACGTTGCTGATAACTCGGCCTGCTGTTGCTTTATGCACACCACTAGTGTCACCAATAGTAGTGTATGACCCAGCAGTTGCATAGAAGCGCAGTGTCATCAATAATTGCTCCATTGCAGGAAGACAGGAGTTTCTGAAAAGACAAAACATCCCTTTAGTTTTGTTTGTGAACAGAAATGTCAGAAGGTAAGTAATATTTCAAAAGAGATCCAGGTGCATCAGGTTCAGTGAATTCAAATTACACTATTAAAAGTAAGTGAACTTGTGCAACACAGTGATTTACTATTATGTGTGAAAAAATTTCAGTAATGACATAATCCTTATACTGTGCAAAGTGATATGATTATGGAAAGGGCAATAACATTTTATGCGGAAGGATTGCTTTTGTTTGAAACTGAGATTTATGGGTGGAAAAATTCTGCATTGGTTGAATCCTTTATTACATTAATAACTTTTTATTTTGGTAAAATGAGTCAAAAGATGCAGTTGTCAGTAAGCTGAGGAGCTAGATGTGTCATTATTTTATTACAGTATCTGATAGCTTTATTCGGTTTAGATTACCAGGGATTAATCCTACAACAAAAGGTAACTTACAGTTCTCTTTTTAATTTATTTCTTGTTCTGACTAATAACATTTTATGGTAGTGGATTCTAAATTGTCCTACAGGGGGAGGTTGAGGAGTTAGGAAAGTTTTTCAGCACAACAAACAAATATTGTTACAAAATGAAAACTATAATAATCAGGAATGTAAATTGAGTGAAACAAATATTAAGAAAACTTTTAACTGTAGTTGCCATGCCAATTTACTTGTAAAGTTTTCAACATGGTATCACAAATTTATGGAGTGCTTTGCTAAATTATGAACACTAAGAGATTTCCAGTAAAAAAAAAAAAAAAAAAAAAAAAAAAAAAAAAAAAAAAAAAAAAATTAAAATAAGGTCACACTACTGTTATTATTTCTGATAATAGTATTTCACAAATGTTATACTTTGGCTACAATGATTTGGTTAGTAGTTTATCCTTATGGATAAATCACCTCTTGTTATATGAATATTCATTTCACAGAGGTATATGCAAAGAGGGAAGGTCCATAAATTGCAAGTCAGCCACAAATAAAAGCAAGGTTATAGAAAACTTATATTTTTTCATGACACTTCAACGACCACATATCAGTGACACCATTGTGTCCTAGATTGAAAAACCTAACTTAACAAACCAGTGACTTCATTTAGGTACCACAGGATACAAGATGGGCATGCTATATTTTTTACGTGTGCAATTTGCGGCAAATGTAATTATGCACTGCATTTGCACCATCTATGGTAGGTATGGCAAGAATGAGAAGTAATACTTCAATTTGCATTGAGACAGCATAAAAACTACAAAAAATCGCAATATAATTAGCGATTTGGTATTCATTAAGGCAAATTCATTATGGTATGGTACATGAAACTAGCTACATTACATATATGAACAGTGTTTGCAATAACGATTTGGACATAATACAAATTACATAACCTAAGAAATTGTTTTATTCATTGTTTGCTTTACAGCTTGTTACTTTCCTCTCGTAATGCTTTAACGAAACGAAAATTCAACATTGCGCCCACTATTAGCAAAATCGAATGTTTCTGAACTTCTATACATACCGGCCCATATCGTGTTGCGTGTATTTTCCGGTAAAGGTTTATTTATTACATGTATGTTTGTTAAAACACATTGGGATATGATCGGATAAAATATCGTACCTATTGGTTGCAACAAGTCACTGACAGCATGGGTATGGATATTACCATTCCATAACCTATTACAAGATATACCTAATGCTCATTTGGTTTATTTTATTTCATTTTCAACGTGTCACGAATATATTACATTACATATATAATATATATTATATACTACATATATATAAACACTTACCTTTCTGTCTTAAATTCTATTTGATTTCTAATCTCCTCCAAAATCCCTGATACGGTCTCCTTTGACAAACGATAGCGTTGTCGGAACTCTTCGTCGTCCCACTCCCCGAAATTGTCTTTCCGCATTCTAATTCTTTTGGCTCTTCTTCCATCAAACAAATACTGTGCCAGCATATCGTCTTCAGAATCACTTTCGACATACAATCTGGGCTGGAGGTACGCCATTTTCTGTTTTGTGTATGAAGGTAAACTCCGAGTTATCTCACTAACCGCTACTCGAGGTGAGGGTTAGTTAACTCCAGAAATAACTCTCAGTTAGCCCTTAACCGAAGGTCGTAATACGGACCACTGCGTGTAACTCCAAGTTAACAGTTAACCAACACCTTAACCGGAGATCGTAATACAGGCCCTTAATAGAATTTGTTTTGTTTCTTAAGAACATATATTTCTATCTTAACACTGGATAAACATATGCAGAAATATTTATTAATTTTTTAGCTTCACTGTGGTGTTCCAATACAGTTAAATCTCAATATATATGCAGAAATAATTTTACTACATATTATGTTGTAGATACAAAAGGAAAAAAGCAATGTCTTTCCAATTGAAACTCCCCTTAAACGCAGTACCCATGACAAGTGGTGACATCTTGATGCAGCTATTAAAAGCTCATTGAATTGTTGTGCTCGAAAACCTAAATCGCCCTTTGTTTGTTGAACTTTTTATTTTTGTCCATTTATTCCTCTGAGCTACAGGTTATGGGGGGATGAAGTAAAACTATACTAAGTACTTTTCTTATTTTAGTTAATTGATGGAAATTAATCATTTCTTCACACTAGCCGTATATAGGCTAAGATTTTTGATAGATAGAATCAACATCAGAAATTTAATGTCACGGCCAGGATTTGAACCACAGATCTCCTGGTTTCCGTCCTGTTGCTCTAACCCATTGAGCTACCATGGCCAACTTGCCGTCATGACATTAAATTCTCCTTCGACTCATATATTTCCCCGGTAGACCACTAGGGGCTCTCGCATTCGAGATACACCCTTTGTGGTGACTTGAGACCCAAGCTTCATCATTTAACTCTTATTATTTTAGTTAACTGAGATCCGTGGTTCAAATTCTGGCCGTGGCATTGAATTTTTCATGTTGACTATCTATCAAAACCTTAGCCTATATATGGCTAGTGTGAAGAAATGATTAATTTCCATCAATTAACTGAAATAATAAGAGTTAAATGATGAAGCCTGGGATTCAAATACTTACGATAGTAAGTCACCACAAAGGGTGTAACTCAAATGCGAGAGCCCCTAGTGGTCTACCGGGGAAATATATGAGTCGAATGGAGAATTTAATGTCATGACGGCAAGTTGGCCATGGTAGCTCAATGGGTTAGAGCAACAGGACTGAAACCAGGAGATCCGTGATTCAAATCCTGGCCGTAGCATTAAATTTTTCATGTTGCCTCTATCTATACTAAGTACACTGGAATTTTAAAGTGGACAAAAATAACCAAAAAATCTGGTATATATCAAATTGAATGCAGTGACTGTAGTCAAATTTATATTGGAAAAACCAAAAGAAATTTAGAAACAAGAGCAAAGGAACACTTTAGAAACATAAAATATAAACAATTAGAAAAATCAGCAGTTGCCACACATTTTTGGGGAAAAAAAACCACAACATAAATCCAGAAACAAAACTACTAAAACATACATCAGGAAAACAAGAACTATCTACATGGGAACAAATTTCATTTCAAAAAATAGGAAAAAAGTATTCAATTTCAACATCCCCCAGAAAGATTTGTTCAGCAAGTTCCTTGAACCGCCACTAGAGGAGACCTATGACAAAATATCGTCAACTACACCAATGAGAACCAGTCAATGGCCGGCTGAGGATACAGGCAAAGTCTCTGAAACATGTTCCGGAAAAATTTAAAAGTAAGTGTTGTTTAGTGTCATTAATCAACTCCCTTTAAATTTAATTTATCATAACAACACTGTTTTCAACACTCCCAAGAAAGGAATTGCAGTAAAAACCATGAATATCATCATCAAAATATTTGTAATAGAGATCAGAAATTCTATCAGCACCCTTTGCCTAGAAACACATACACTATATGTACTAGTATAGTAGCCTATGTATTTGTACTGTACACTATATAGCTACAAACTAGTTGGTAGTAAAAAAGACAGCTTCAATATATCAAAATTTTACTGTACTGGAACACCACAGTGAAGCAAAACATATATTAAATTATAGATGAGTCATATTTTTTACACATCAGCTTCACTTATGTACCTCTATTGAGGACATGTTTTGCTATCCATATTTTTAAAAATATAATCTTCTTCCACACTTTTTCTTTCTTTCTTTCTTTCTTTTTTTTTTCAAAACTGCTCCAGGTTAACGATGATTTACTGTAACTGCATAGGAATGAAACTGCAGAATAGTGTTTGTTAAGAAATGAAGCATGTTACCTACAAATCTACAATACTGTTTATCATATACATAACGTGACATTATTATTTTCAATTAATTGCTTAACAACTGTACCATGTTGCGCCGTGGCGTAGCTGGCTAAGGTCCCTGGCCACGGAAAGCGGCCTGGGTTCGATCCCATCCATGGGGTGCATATTTTAGGTCCCGAGTATAGGACCGGTGCCCACTCAGCATCATGAGGAAAGTGAGGAGCTTACGATAGGCCCTGGTCACGAAAACCTACATTCTGGCTGGGGGATGCCGAGATGCTGACCACATCTCCTCCCCGTATCGGTTGGATGATCGCCCACCTCTGCCGTGCGTAAGTGGGTGTGAGGCCAGCAGTCGGGTTGGTAGGCCTTGGCCCTCTTAGGGCTGTCACGCCAGTGACTTTAACTAACTGTACTATAAAAACTATAAATAGAAGTATTTATAAACAGTGGAGCTTCATCAATAAAAAACACTTTTTAAACCAATTCTCGAACTGTAAAAACACACATGTTTCAAGGACACTGCGTCCCCATCCTCAGCTGATGTTCTAGTGGTTCTTCAGGTGACCGCCTCCCTCTCCTGGCGCTGTTCAATGAGTTGAATGACGTCATCTACTATTGGAATTTCAAAGTTCATTGCTCTCTTTTTGTTCTTCAAAATGTGTATATTTTCCCAAACTGTTAATTCCCAATACTGTTTTGCCGGTACCAAAAGTTTTATGTCTTTGGAAATATTATGATTTTTTGAAAAGAAGTGATGGGCTATGGCCGATTTATCTGTCTGTTTGTATTTAATACATCACATGTGTTCTTTCATCCTTGTTTCTAGGTTTCTCTTTGTTTTTCCGATATAAATGTCGTAGCAATCCTCACATCTTACGCTATAAATTCCGGATAGTTTGTTGGTTGGACTTGTGATTTTTAGCGGCTGATTCAGCATGTTTCTCATGTTATATTTGTTATGTGGTACTAGTTGTATCTGAAATTGACGGAAAATGTTTTTGAATTTATTAAATGCCTTAGGGTGATATGTAAATTTGCAATATACTTTCTTTGGGTCGTCAGCTTTTAAAATGCTAACGTCCTTGATGGTTTTCCGTCTTTTATGCTTGTTTATCATTTTTTTAATAAATCATGGATCAAAACCATTCACAATTGCAACATAATTAATGTGATCTACTTCTTTGGTATATTCTTCTGTAGTCAATGGGATGTTCACTAGCCTATGGATTAAACTGTGAAATACTGCATATTGGTGTTCTTTTGGGTTGGAGTTGTTGTTTTTAATGTAGTTATCCACATGTGTTGATTTTCTATATATGCCAAACTCTAATTTGTCTCCTTTTTTTATAATTTTTAAATCCAAAAACGGTAACCATCCATCTTGTTCTGTTTCAATGGTGAACTTTATGGATTGGTCTTGCAGGTTCAATAATTTTAGCGCGTCCTGTGCTAACTTCTTTGGTATTATGGCAAATATGTCATCCACATAACGAAACCACACTTTAAAAATACGTGGAAATGCTTCTGTCACCCGTGTTTCCAAATAACTCATATACATATCCGCTAATAACGGTGAGATGGGGTTGCCCATGGCTAAACCTGAAGTTTGTTTGTAATATTTTTGGTTGAACATGAAGCTGTTTTGGTTGATGCATAAATTAAAGAGTTTGTTGTATTCTTCAATTTGGGTTTCAGTAAAACCTTAATCTGAAAGCCATAGCTTAATCAAATTTGGTAGCTTTTCTGTAGGTACGCTCGTAAATAATGAGCTAACATCAAAGGAGACTAAAATTTCATTAGTGTTGATATTTACTTTATTTAATTTGTCAACCAATTCCAAGCTGTTTTTTATTCCGAGAGAAGCATATCTTTGTATGACATCCATTTCGCATACTAACCACTTTGCTAAATAATATGTAGGTGCATCTATATTGCTGATAATCGGTCTAACACTGTTATCTTTTTTATGAAGTTTTGGTAGACAATACAGTTTTGGTAAAACTGGGTTGCTGGGGACGCGGTGTCCTTGAAACATGTCCTAATTTCAAAAGTTAGTGGAGCTTAAGTGTTTTGACAGTTTGAGAATTGGTTTAAAAAGTGTTTTTGATTAACTGTACTATGTACATTTTTCCACAATATTTTAAAGTTGTTGGCTTAGGTCATCAAGGTGGTGAGTATAGTGACAGAAATATGGATGATATTTGTTACTTTTAGAAGGCTTACTTGCAAAGAGCTGTCTTTTGAAACTGGGTTTGTAGGTACGGCTATTCTCCTGGCGGCGAGTATTTCGAGGTGGAGAAGTGTTTGATGTCTTTGCTTGTCTTAATGCCTGAAGTTCTTGAGCATCAGTCTGAAATAATATAAAATGATGATAGTTATTAGCTAATTTTGCAGTAAGATCACTTAGAAAGAATGTGTATTTAATAATAAAGGATGACTATAATTTGATACGTTGGTCTTTGAACAGAATTATTAAAAAATTGTTTAAATAACAAACTTGGTATTTAAGTTCAGGATCTTTCAAAGATGTGACACAAAGATTTTCAGAAAATTCTACTACTCCAAATTATTCTTTACATGGAAAACATTTCATAATTTTTTATCTGCTAAAAAATATACACCCCTGTTCCATGACTGGCTTGAATGCTTATTCGCTGTGAATGAATTTTGCATAATTTTGTATAAAAGATACACAGAAAATTACTACTCAAAAACTGGAGAGCTCATTATAGCAAATATAAAATAACTTAAAGCATTAACTATTATTTTTTGTTATCAGTTTGAAAAATAAAATTCTTAAAACCTTTTCTCAAGAGTTTTGTCACTACTTTTTTTTTCTCTTGGTAATTTTAGCCATCACACAGCAACCTAATTTTAAATAATTTAACTATCACTTCAATCTACTGTATTCCTCTTGACCTACAACAAAATGTCAAATAAAGGCAGTTCTGCAAACATTTAACAGCAAGAAAATAAGTTTTTATAAGAATAGTTATTAGAAGATTGGGCAGAGAATCCAAAGTAAATGCAACACATCAGACATTCTTACTGTATAAATCCTAACCTCTTGCCTTTATTTATTTAAGGCAGCAATCAAAATGTCAGTAGGATTTTACTTTTCAAATGGGCATATCATTTGTCACCCTGGCCACGAAGCAGTAAAGAGGTAACTGGCACACGCCAGTCAGTTGCTGCTGCTACTGCTGCCAAGGCGCTACCCAGTAATCTTAATTTTCAAGAGAGGACTGCCTTGAAGAATATGAATAACAACAAAAACATCATCATCCACTCAGCTAACAAGGGGAATGCCACTGTCCTTTTGAACCAGCAAGACCATGGAAACGAAATCTCAGATTTCCTTAAACATGACTCATACTGCAAAATTCAACAAGATCCCACAGCTCATATTCTGTGAAAAACAATGTTCTCATCAAGAATTTTTCCCTGCTAGCAGAAGACAAAGACTGCTTTATCAAATCAGAAGCTCAGCCTCCCAAAAATTCACAAGCCAGATGCACCTCTGAGGCCCATTGTCAGTAGGACTGGTTCTCTGACTTATGCCGTAGTCAAATATCTAGCCTGCCTACTACAACCACACATCAAGTTGACAGACTCCTTCATTAAAGACTACATGTTTCCTCCAGAAACTACAGTCTTACACTACAACCTCACAACCTAAGATCTATCAGCTTTGATGTTGTCTTACTCTTCACCTTAGTTCCAGTATAAGAGGGTGGCTGAGTGGTTGGACCACTTGGCTCTCACCAAGGTGGCCCGGGTTTAATTCCAGGCGACCGCAAAGTGAGATTTGCAGTGCACAACACAGTGCTGGGGCAGGTTTTCTCCAGGTCCTCCGATTTCCCCCGCCAGCATTCCACCTATTGCTCCATCAACATCTTTCCTATCATTTCATCTTGCCCTCATTCTGTCATCCACTTCCCTCACTCTCATATCAGGCATCGAGCTGATCACCCATCATGGATTCCTTCTCACTGATGCAGAGATTCCATTCAACCTGAATAATGGTTACCCCCTGAAACCATACAATGCTACAAGAGAGCAGTTAAAGAAGAAGGTGAAAATGGAAAGGACACCCTAACACAATTGAAGCACATTTTCTCAGGTGACATAATTACACTCTTCACCATGTCCTCACCAAGTGGAACCATCGTTCTATGAACAGACAGAAGATGCTGCCATGTGGAGCCCTCTGAGTTCGGTAGTGGCCAATTTCTTCAAGGAATCCTTTGAGTCTACAGTCTTAAGACTCAGTGCCACAAAAACTGTCTGGCTGCACTATATGGATGACAGCTTTGTCATATGGCCCCACAGAAAATAAGCCACTTCCTGCTACATCTTAATAGTATCAATTCCTGCATACAAATCACAATGGAGAAAGAGAAAGATGGACAACTAGCTTTTCTGGACGTCCTGGTCGTCAAAAAAGCAGATGGCACTCTTGGGTACACTGTCTACCATAAGCCCACTCATAAGCACCGCTATATGAATAAGACTTCAAATCATCCCAGACAAAAACAAGCCATGATCAAGATAACTGTAAATCGTGCTTCATGCATTTGTGAGCCACATTTGCTGCGAACAGAACTCTGTCAGCTAGAACAAGCTTCATTATCTAATAGTTATTCAATTCAAGAAGTCAAAAGAGTCTGCGGAACTGCCAGGTCATAACCTGCCTCCAAAAACCAGACAAACCTAAATACGAAGGCCCAGTTTTCCTGCCACACTTCAAAAATGTCAATGAACATATCCAACACATACTGCAGTGACTCAGGTCAAGACTGTTTTCAAGTTCACAAAACAACTCAACAATCTACTATGCTCAGCTAAAGATCCTAAGGAGCCTTTGTCCTGTCAGTGTATACCTTATTACCTGTTCCTGCAGTTTGATTTACACTGGAACTACCATGCCTGACTACAATGTGAAAATATTGAAATTTATAAACATTTCCACAATTCAATAAGAAAGAAGAAGCTTTGAAACTCAACAGCAACGGGCATGCTGTCACTGAAGAAAAGAAATGACATAAAACAGGAGAAATTGAAGCGAACCAATCAGAAGGGAGCAACACCTTAAATGAAGCCCAACCCCTCTCTCCTGCCATTCGTCATTGAAAACCAATCAGTGGAGATCACTTAGGATATAAATACAGTAGCTCAGACAGTCAACACTTCAGATCTATGCAAACTATACTGAGATGACTGCAACCATGCCATTGAAGATGTCTGCCGCAGTTGTGGACAAAATGTCTGGAAATTCTAACTCTAGCAGAACACAGCATAACAGCCTGGAAATAAATTCCAGTTATATTGACTCAAGACGTGAAAGACTACGCTCTCTCAAGGATAGAACTGCCTGCCATTTCCAGGAGCTCTGTGGTTCATGATAATAATACAACAATGACAACAGCAGCAGTGACAACATTATCAAGTGAGCAGCACAGCAACAACAAAACAAAACATAAAAAAGATATGTTTGACAACATGTAATATCTGTTAAGTTTAAGTAACAAGCACTATAACTGTTTCAGTGCAACACACACTATTTCAACACAATACAATTAAAAATAAACATCTGGTGTGTTATATTCATATCGCTTTCTCAACATATTATCATTTCATTTTTTCTCTGTTTTACAAATTATTTTTACTAAGCTAAGAAAGCAGACTTTTCTATCTTACTTCATGTTAACAGAAATCAATACTAGCAAAAATGATTTAATTATAGATATTGAGAAATCTGAAGTGACAATTAAACCTTTAAAAAGCAGGTCACCATAGACTAGTTTGAAATTCCAAACCTTTGACATAACATCACAGGAAGCAAAAGAATACCTAAGACTTAAAAAAATGTGTAATGAATTCTGTGGAAGTGGTTACTGCCACAAAATATTTGATATACAAGGTGGGCATAATTAAAGGTGGAGTGTTTGAAAAGTGATAAATGATGGTGAGGCCAAGTAAATAGAAATTTGGTGTGCATAAAGTTCAGATAATGGGACTTCAATTCTGAGAAGAAAAAAGTATTTCTAAAAATTGCCACCAGAGGATGCATAAGGTAGTAAAGTTACACTTTTGACGAGTGAGAATTTATTCAAATGCATGTTGATTCACAGAAGCTCAAACATGACAAATATACATATATTGAAATTTAACTGTATTGGAACACCACAGTGAAGTGAAATAATTATTAAATTATAGATGAGTTATATTTGTCACACATCAGCTTCACTTACGACTCATCTATAATTTAATAAATATACACATGTTCACAGTGCCATTGAGATAAAAATGGACTTTATCACTCTAAAGGAGTGTTTCAGGGTAATACCTCCTTCACTTCAAATCAAACTTGAAAGAACAATGAAAACTCCAACCACGTGTCTGCATCCTGAGCGTGTAGTTGGACATGGTTAATTTTGAATGGGAAAAATTTCAGCATTTTGAGCACACATTTCCAAATGGTGAATAGGGCATATCCAGTATCTGGGATATCGTCTCTGCACTGCTCCACATTAGCCTTCACATAGCAGTAGCTACAGTTTCTTCTTTGCACATAGATATGCATCCTTGTCATGAATGCATTTATAAACAGATGTATGAAACATGAGATCATTGATCTAAAAGCACAACTTTGCCAGAAATAACCAATTCTCATAAGACTGATAAAAATATATGTAATTTAATACTTTCTTTTTACAAAAAGTAAGGAATTCTACGCCTTTTTTAGATTATTTGCATTCAAAGAATGCAATAGATACTTTTTAAAACTGATACTGAACAGAGACACTGTTAGTAAAGAAATATGATATTGTCCCACCTGCAGTCCATGCATAAATTGCTGCCTTTTATTTTTAGGAAGATTCAGTTCAACATCACCCACTGACTTGTGCCTATGCCGTCTTGTGCTCTGTGCTCCTTTTTGCTGCTTCTCTAATATCCATCTCTTCAGCCGTCTGTAAAAATAATCAGGACATTAAATATACATAGACAAAGGGACCATATGTTGCCTTGAGAACATACTACTATTATTGTTATTTGCACCATATGCAGTCAGTATTACCGTACAAAAACAGTGCAGTCTTGTGATGCAAAAGTTACAATTGACTTGTAAGTGACTGAACTTCACCTAAAACTCACTTCTTGGAAGTGTGAGAACAGAAAATTCTTAGTACTGCAAATACAGCACATACATAAAGTCCAGCAATATTTTTTATTATTTCTTAGCTGTAAATATTACATACAACCTTCCAAACAGGAAGGCAATTTATGCTTGGAATCACAAATTCACGTTGGATGCTTGTGGCCACAAAAAAAATAGTAGCTATCTTAGTAGAGTGAAGAAAGCATATATAGAATCAGACATTCTTAAGGAAATAAATTAATTGGAAATTAACTGTTCTAGGAGTGGTTTACCGGGAGAAACACGAGTCAGTTGCAGAATTTAATGTCATGTCAGCACGTTGGCCATAGTAGCTCAAATGGTTAGAGCAGCTGGATGGAAATCAGAAGATCCGTGGTTCAATAAATTAATTGTTTCTCCATACTAGCCGTGTATAGGCTAAGGTTTGGGACTGATAGAGTCAACCTGAAAAATTTAAGCCATGGCCAGGATTTGAACCATGGATCTCCTGGTTTCTGTCCGGTCGCTCTTAATGTTTGAGTTACCAAGGCCAACATGCCATCATGACATTAAATTCTCCAATTGACTCGTATGTTTTCCCGGTAAACCGCTAGGGGTTCTCATATTTGAGATAAACACAGTTTGCAGCGACTTACTTATAAGTACTTGATTTCCAGGCTTCATCATTTAACCATTATTATCGTTGGAGGACGTAAAATTACAAAAAAAAAAAAAAAAAGATCGATGGAAATTAATAGTTCCTCCATACTAGTTGTGTAAAGGCTAAGGTTTTGGATACAGTGAAGCTGAAAAATTCAAATCCATGGCTGGGATTTGAATCACAGTTCTCCCAGTTTCCATTCGGGAGATTAATTTCCGCAATTAATTAGACTAGGTGGCAACACATTTATCATTACCATGTATTTTCATGCTCACTATTGATTTATACTTAAGTTGGAAGTTTACAAAGAGGTATTCCAATCTACTATTTATCTGGCCAGTGTGGGGAAAATGCACAAAAAAATCATTCAAATTGGTCGGCCAATAGGATCTGATTCCAGAAATTAAATGAAATCAAACTGCAAAATAATAAAGTGGTGAAAAGCAAAGATAAACCCAATTTCTAGATAACTGAGTTGAAAATCCCTGGCAATGACCTAAGAAAGGAGCTACATAAATACATGTTTTGGTGACAAAAACAAGGTGCTGGTAAAACCACAAACACATTCTCTCTTCTGTCAGTTGATGAAGACGGAAATGAAAATTCCTTAGAATGGTCAAATTTTGGTACCCATGTAAGAGACCCAAAACAAATAGGAAAAAAAATAACTCCATTGGGAAAGATCGGACAAGATGTGTACAAAAACTGAGGATATTCATATATGGCAAATGTCATGTAAGTAATTTGGTAGTGAAGTTCAATGAAAGTCAAAAATTTTGTAAATTTGGGACTGTAAGTTATGTGAAGCCAAGTACAAAGTTCAGTGAAATATTCCCAAATATGATATGTGACCAAAGTGAGGTTAGAGTAATTATTGCACTCAAACAATGTCCACCACAATGAAATTGAACATTTCTAAAATACTTAAAAAATATATTAAGTGCTAAAGGTGGACTCACAATTGTGGTAAATGTTCCACTAAGGTATAATACACATTATGACTCATGTGTGAACAACGGAATATGAACACACAAAAAAAAAAAAAAAAAAAGCTTTGTGTGCAAGTTATGCAGGTGTATCTTTAATATACACTGGTGAACTTCAAAAGGATCAGCAAACAAAACATGGCCTACGTCTAAACTGTAGAGGTCTAAACTAAAGATATTTACAACAAATAATACACAAAGTACAAAATCTATCTCTGAAATCTAACCCACTGCTCCCAGGTTGAAGGAGGCCAGGGTCCTAGGATCTATTGGTCTTGGACTAATTGGGTAGAACCTCTACACTTAACTGTATTCGTATATTTGAAATGGCTGTGATAATTAATTCTAACTGACCAATAGAAGATATAGGCAACAATCACTTCATATATATATGTGTGTATATATATGTACATATATAAAACCAATTTTACAGTGACCAAATCTCAGATGAAAGCTAAACTAATTACATTTCTAAGAAGTGCAAAAAATAAGTAACTGAATCTGGAGGTACTTATAAATAGTAATTCAACCCTTTCAAAGATATGGACGTCATATGATGTCCAGGTTAAAATGCAGCAGAACCGATATGGACATACATAGACGTCCTGTGTATACATATATACATTTAATGTTTATTTAATGCCAATTATTTTAATCTTCATCTTTTACAATAAATTTAAATACATTCTATAAGAGATAAAATCTTACCTTTAAAGAAAAGATATCAGTATAAAATTTTGTGTGAAAAACAAAATTAAATGCGCAGATGTATTCCGAATGTTGACTGTGGTATATCATGTAGCTACCTTGCAGCAAAGCAATGTTTATTGGTGCTACAAAAGGTTCTCAGAGAGTCGAGAAGATGTCAAGGTATGAAGAGCGTCCTGGACACCGGAGCTTCTCAATAACAGATAAAAACTTTGAAGAAGTGAAGAAAATAGTATTGGCCAATTGTTGAATCGCCATTAGAGAAGTTGCTCAGGACCTACAAAAATCGACTGGCTTGTGCCATTCGATTTTGACCAATGATTTGGGCATGAGACAGGTTGCTGCAAAATTTGTACCATAGTTGCTCATTTTCAACCAAAAACACCATCACATTAACATTGCCAAGGAGCTGTTGAACTCTGTCTGTGAGGACACAAATTTGCTCCAGAGGGTCATAACTGGTGATGAATCATGGGTTTATGGTTATAACGTGGAAACTAAAGCTCAATCATCCCAATGGATGCTGCAACACCAACCAAGACCGGAAAAAGCATTCCAAGTTCAGTCGAATGTGAAGGTTTTGCTTACAGTTTTCAATTGCAGGGGCATGGTGCATAATGAGTTCTTTGCCACAGGGTAGAAAGGTTAATAAGGATTATTACCTGCAAGTTATGCACAATTTGCGCAAAGCAATCTGCCAGAAATGCCCAGATTTATTGAACTACATTCTACGACGCTACACCACGATTGAGGAGATAGAGAGGGCATCAAAGGAGGAACTGAACAAGATCACAAAAAACAATTTTTTACAAATACTTTGAAGATTGTCGACTGAGTCATTAAATTGTGCTGTTGGAGGAGGGTTGTGAGCATTGGGCACACCAAGCAGAGACAGAATACTTCTACAGGTGCAGCAGAAACTAAAATGCATTATCCACAAAAATAAAGGATTTTCCACTCTGTGTGAAACTTGGGATAAATATAGAAAATTGTAATGCACAAAAAGAAAATAGTAGCACATCCTTTAGGTTTAAATTTGCCCCAATCACATCATATGATGTAGGGAGAAGCTTTTCCCAATACAGAGCATGTATGGAGAACAGAAGATTGTTCTCTTAGTTAATTGATGGAAAATAATCATTTCTTCACACTAGACGTATACAGGCTAAGGTCTTTGATAGAGTCAACATGAAACATTCAATGCCATGGCCAGGATTTGAACCAAACCAGAAGATCCATGGTTCAAATCCCAGCCATGGCATTGAATTTTTCATGTTGACTCTATCTATAGTAGATCGTTCTCGTTTGAAATCTTCAAAATGTATATTGTTGTTCACGGTAACAAGGCATATACACTAACCTGTTGTATTGTTTTTTTGGCTAAACTTCCAGGCCCTAGTAACATGGTTTCTAGCAACCCCAAAAATGTTAGAAAAGCAGATATGATTCTAATACATTTAAGTCCTGCATACAGCATTTTTTTTTTTTTTTTTTCAAATCTGTGTAGGTGGCACCAATCCAATTTTGCTAGCTGATCTTTGATGAAACGGAAAGTTTAGAGCACATACTCTCAACTGCTGTACAAGCAAATTAAAAAGTTTCTTGTTAGTAATTTTGTTCCCACATAACTTATATTATAATAATGAAAATATGATATCTTATATTATATTATTTTATTGATTTGTTTCATAAATTCGTTCAATTCTTGTTACGTGTTTACGACAAAGAACGCCTACACTGTATGCCCGCATCACAACTACGGCAATGAAGTTGCCTAATTATCTAGGGGTAATCTGTTTACATACGCAAGGACATCAAAAGTAAACAAGGCAATGAACTTTTCAAAACAAACTTTATTTTGTGAAGTATGCACCATTATTATCAATAACATATCTCCATTTCTCAGGAAGCTTATCAATTCCATTTTTCCAAAATCTTGCAGTTTTCTGGTTGACGAACTCTTCTACGGCGAGTCTGCAATCCTCTAAGGAAGTAAGGTGTTTGCCATTAAGGAAGTTTTGTAGGGATCAGAATAAATGATAGTCAGATGGGCAATGTCTGGAGAAAAAGGCGGGTGAGGTAACACATCCCAGTCGAAATCCCGTAATTTCTGACGAGTTACCATAGAAGTGTGTGGTTTGGCATTGTCTTGATGAAAGATGACTCCACCATTAGATGCTAATTCTGGCCTTTTCTCTCCTAGGGCAACCTTCAGACGATACAACTGAGAACAGTATTTCTCTGAATTGATGGTCTCCCCAGGAGGAAGAAATTCGTAATAAATAATTCCTTTCCAGTCCCACCAAATGCACAGCATAATCTTCTCAGGATGAAGCCCTGGTTTAGGAATTGAGAGGGGTGGTTCCCCTTTCTTACGCCATGACATTCTCTTTCGGATGTTGTTGTACACAATCCACTTTTCGTCTCCTGTAACCAGCTGTTTCAGAAAAGGGGCAGTTTCATTACGTCTTATCAATGCGTCACAGATGGAAATGCGCTGAACTAAATTTTGTTCACTCAGTTCGTGCGGAACCCATACATCCCGAAGATTTACGTAACCAAGTTTCTTTAGGTGCCTGGCTACAGTTGCATGAGATAAGTTTAGCTCCTGACCTACCTCCCGAGTTGTTATTCTGGGGTTGTTCGTAATCATGTCCTTTATCCTTTCCTCATTCGTAACCACAGGTCGTCCAGAACGAGGTTTGTCTTTCACAGAGAAGTTCCCAGCTCGAAATCGAGTAAACCATTTTTGACATGCCCGATTCGTCACTGCATCTTCTCCGTAAACAGCACAAATTTTCCGTTGAGTTTGTGAGGCGGTTTTACCTTTACGGTAATAAAACAGCATTAAATGTCGAAAATGTTCCTTCTTGCCTTCCATATTACCATTCACAAGTTACAACTCCACACTGTTGCATCCACAAACTCGTACTGAAGTTTGGTTACCAATTCTTACATAAGTTGACCTATTTACCTTTGGCCGTGAGGTCGCTGTGGTTTGTGTTCATAGCATTCTTTTCAATTATTGTATTTGTAAACAAACCCCATATTGTTAGGCAACTTCTTTGACGTAAAAGTAATGGGGGCATGCATTGTTCTCAGGAGTTCCTAGTCGTAAACACGTAACAAGAATCGAACAAATTTATGAGACAACCCGATATTATGTTATTTCTTATGGACAGAATCTAGGACTTACAGAAGGTGTAGATATGTTGGATTGAAGTAAATTAATTCAAATAAGATGTACTAAATAACAAATCCTTAACACGAATGTGTTTCAACATATGCAAGGAAACTATAGTGCTTTGTTCTGTCCAAGTCAACATTTTTTTTCACAATTCTCCAAGATTAGGTTTTATTATGATTCTTTTTTTTTTTTCTTTTTTCAATTTTTACACATTAGTGGTCATTTTACATTGGAATAAATATTGCAAGAAGGAAAAAAAAAACAATTAAACCTTTACTTACTTCATAAATGGAACCACCATGAAGAAAGCATTGGGCCCAACACCAATTTTAACTTTTGGTGTCATATCCTTTTTACTTGATGGGAGATCTGCTATGGTGAACCACTCTACACTCTTGATTTCATTCCGAGTTTTTGGTCGAAACTTGGTATTCCTCTGGATACCTGATATTATGTACAGTCTTACAAGTTGATCATTTATTGTTGATTCAATATATTCATTCTTATCAATCATTTTACTTATATCAAAGCCAGTTTCTTCTAACACCTGCAAAGAAAAATAGCAAAGTTCACTGTGTTGGATAACAGCATTTGGACAAAGCACTCTACAATTGTTTTCATATATTATGGTTTACACAGAACTAGTAGGAACATGATACGTTATTTTAACTTTTACTACTTTGATCTTAGGGCCGTAAATGTGAAATATCATACAAGATTTATCCTGATTAAAAAAAAAAAAAAAAATTGCTAAGATGCTGGGTGTAAAACAGCCTATACGAGATCTGTTCAAAAAATTCCAAAGTTTTGTCCATAAAATTGTTCAACACTTGCTTTAACTAATTGGACTTGGTCTCCTTCAAAATACTGTCCTACGCAATTGATACACTGCTCCCAATGCTGTTTCCACTTCCGAAAGCAATCTTGGTACACCTCTTTCTGAACTGCGTGATGCGCCACCTGAGAATTTCCTCTTATCTTGTCTATCATTGCAAAACTTTGTCCTTTCAATGAGGTTTTCAACTTTGGAAGGACACGTCTGGAGATTACGTAGGATGAGGCAGCACAATGATTTAGTTTTTTGTGCAATAGTCATGGACCAACAAGGATGTTCTGTTGACACTTCTTGGTGACGTTATAAATGCTGTCTTAAAATCATTACTCATAATTTGTCATTACACTGGTAAAGTTACAGAACTGAGAATGCTTATCACTTTCCAGTGAGGCAAAAGCACTTTCCGTTGCATAATTAATATTAATACATAGTCATTTGATAAGTCTGGTAAAACCCAAGAATATTTTTTTTTTCTCATGAACATTTTATTTCATCCTTATGCTCAATTTACAAAGGATACATCACAATACATTATATTCATTACATTATGTGCATTACATTTTGCAATATCATTACCTATGATGTTACAGTTTTAATTAAAACACGCCCCCCCCCCCCCCCACACACACACACAATGTTTAGTACTGTGCTTGAATTCTTCAATGCTGTAGAATGCATTTTCTATTAAAAATTTTTTAATGCTTTTAAGCACATCTTTCTCTGTTCTATATCTTTAATTTCTTTTGGTAGTGTGTTATAAATTTCTTTCAATTGAACGATTATTTAGTGTTCCCCTGAATGCAGTTCTATAATAATCATGCTTATTTCTTACATTATAGTTTTTTTTTTCATTTACGTCCGCCCAACGTTAAGTTATATCGGACGGTGAATGAATTGGGTGAAATGATGCTCAAATGAGTCCAGGGTCCTATGAGCTTAGAGTTACCCGACATTCCTCTTGAAGGATAAGGGAAAACCCTGGAAAAAACCTTATCTAGGTAACTCACCCTGACCGAGATTCGAACTCGGGACCTCTTGAACATGAGCCCCGAGTTCGAGAATTACTCTTTTTGGCTATTTGTTCATTTAACAGCACATGCTTTATGCTTTCATGGGACAATTAGAATGTTGTATTTTTTGTATATTTCTCTGCAAGTGTGTTTTCTATCTAATTTCCCGATTATTCTCATTGCCTTCTTTTGTAACTTAAATATTTTTAATATTTTCTTAGCTGCAATATCTCCCCATCTCACCTTATTTATCAATAAAGTCTCCTTTGAGGGCTATACACTTGGTCCAGCGAAGTTCCAGCTTTTTAATCCCATCAGAAAAATAGGTTCCATCAAGGTTTGTAAAATACTCGTTAACAGGGACCATCACTACATTTGATGAAAATTTCTTACCTCCAAGCCAAATTTTCAAGTTTGGGAACAGGAAGAAGTCACTTGGAGCTAAGTTTGTTGAATAAGGTAGATGAGGAACCAATTCAAAGCCCAACTCGTGCACTTTCGGCATTGTGATTGCTGATGTGTGCGATGGTGCATTATCCTGGTGAATGAGAACTTTTTTACATTTCAATCTCGGCCTCTTTTCAGTCAACTCATGTTGCAAATAATATCCAACAATGAAGAATAATAGGCTCCAGTTGTGGTTCTGCTTTTATCCAAATAGTCCATGAGGATTGTTCCTTGAGAATCCCAGAAAAAGCAGTGGCTATCACCGTACCAGCTGACAAAATGGTCCTTGCCTTCTTTGGTGCACTTTCACCAGCCTCTGTCCATTGTTTTGATTACTCTTTTGACTCTGGTGTGTAATGATGCGTCCAAGTTTCATGCACAGTCACAATTTTGGCGCAAAAAGTCTTGCAGATTGCAATTAAACATCGCCAGACACCTGGTAGAAGTGTTCTTCTGTTTTGGATATATTTTTGGTCAACTGTGAGCAATTGTGACACCCATCTTGCACATAGCTTTCTCATTGCCAATTTTTCATGAAGGATATTGTGCACTTACTCAGTTGAGATGCCTACAGCCTCAGCAATCTCACGAATTTTGATTTGGGGATCTTGCATAACCAGATTTCAAATTTTTTGAATGGTGTCCTGTGTGGTGACCTCAATAGGTGACCAGAGCGCGATTCATCCTCGGTGCTTCTAAAACCATGTTTAAACTCATTGATCCAAAAGTTATTATTGTTTTCAAATGCTAGGCTTTGGCAATGAAGCCATTAGCTCTCTTGCTCTCCAATATTTCTGTGTAGTGGGTCCGGCAGGTAGGGCTTTACAGGTTAAAAGATGTTCTTCAGTCATTTCCTCTTCTTTGTTGCACAGAGGGCAATTTGCACTTGTATAAATTCCTATTCTGCGTAAGTGTTTGGCCAAATAATCATGTTCCGTAAGTAATCTAAAATTGCCTGTGCAGCTTTACGTGGGATTTCTAGAATAATTTCTGGATTTTTAATTAAAATATTCCATTTTTTATGTTTGGCTTTGTTAGATATTGATTGGTTTTGTTTTTATATTTGCTTTTGATTGATCTTTTTATGGATGTAAAGGGTAAGTTTTTACTTTTGTTCTGAATTAAATTTGCACCTTTTTTGGCAAGAAAATCAGCTGATTCATTTCCAGCAATTCCACAAAAAATGTAAAAGTAAATGGCCTTCATTGTTGGTGCGAAGTCTTCATGAACTTCATGCGGCAGTCGAGCAATTCAAATGAAAATGTTTAATAACATCACGAAACTCTGGTTTTTTTCCATTTTCAATTGCAGATATCATATTGACCAGTTCAAATGGCTGTCAACAATGAACTGCATATTGTAGCTCATTCAAATTTTTTGTACACTCTTTGGAATAATCAAGCTTACCACCCATAAAGTTGCAACAAAAAATGTCCATCCCTTCATGGTTACCAGACTTATCAAATGACACTCCTAACATTGTCAGTTTTAACATTCAGTTGATAACATTCAATGCAAGCTAAGCTACCCTTATTATCTTTTGATCATGAAATACTCTAACATATCCTACTTTGAAAGTTTAAAGCTAAAAAGATATCAAAACTTGGAATTCTACAACTCATATATGCAACTTTACCTTCAGCTGTTCTAAGCGAGGGTTTTTTTTTTTTTTTTTTTTTTTTTGCAATTTACGTCCTCCAACGTTAAGTCATATCGGATGGTGAATGAAATTGGTGAAATGATGCTCAAATGAATCCGGGGTCCATGGAGCGTAGAGTTACCCGACATTCGTCTTTCAGGATAACAGAAACCCCCGGAAAAAATCTTATCCAGGTAACTCACCCTGACCGAGATATGAACTTGGGACCTCTTGAACGTGAGGCAGACATGCTACCATCTACACTGCCGAGGCAAGCTCTAAGTGAGTTGGGCTCTCTAGTAACATGCAAGGCTCAAATTCACAAAATCCGCAGTTCAAACCTACCAGAACCATCCTACCTGATGAAAGGTTTTTCTAGGTTTTTGTAGGTCATGATAAGTGGCAAATGTAATGGAGATACCCTAAATGCCTGGAATGTTTCAATCTCAAATTTTCTTTCTAGCTTAACATCTCATTTTATGTAACAACAGTGTCCACTGTCAATGGTGTCATGTGTAGTAATAGCAAGGGTACATGCTACTACTAAACTCAAACACTTAAAATTTTAACAAATCTTATGAATTTGGATTCACAAACCTCTCTAACTGCACAGTGCCATGGATCTTCTTCCTCATTAACTTTTCCTTTAGGAAAACCCCATGATGACTTTGCCCAGTAGCTTTGCACAAGAAGAACTTGGCTTAAATCCTCATTCAGCAAAATGGCTCCGTATGTAGGTACTGCTTGTTTATATTCACGCCATTGTTCCAATATTGAATCCAAGTTCATTGAGTGTGGCTTCAGGAATGGAATGTGCTAAAATTAAGAAGTGAGGGCAACATTAATCATAGGCTTTAGTAAACACATAAAAAGCATTATGCATTTATGATTATTAAGGGAGTTGTAAAGGACAACCATTTTCTGAACTTCTAGAACTAGAAATGTAATTCTGTAAGGGCACTTTGGAATATTGAACTATGTTATCTCAGGAATGCATCTATTACCATTTGGTAGATATGACGTTTTTGGGTTATTTTGTTAATTTACTTTCAAATATTCATCTCCTTTAATTATAAACATATTGATTTAACTTTAACTGCACACTCTTTACATCATTATTAAAGATTTGAAATATGGCAAATTTTAAAATATTGCAAAATATAGAAAAATTAAATATTTTAATAAATTATTATTACTTTTACATATCTTATATGTACATTTTTTTCCACAATACCTTTTAATTTAACTTGGTCTTTCTTTGCTATAAAATAATTCTTACAGTTTTAAGCACATGCACAAAAAAGAGTGCTTACAACTTAATATTTGTCGAATCTGCAACTTTTTCTGCAACACAAAATGTAAAAAAAAAAAAAAACTGAGAGAAAGAAATTTGAAGTTGGGAACCTTCCAAATACGAATAAACCACATCAAAGCTCTAGCCAGTTGACAATTTTTTGATAATGCCTTCCAGCAGAGGCAAAACATGTTGAAAAAAAATTTGTGGCATGTGAGAGTACTGCAACTGACTCACAGTACAATGTTAATTATTACCACATATATTATATTCCTCTTTATTGAGGAATTAAATGCTCTCTTCTCTGTTAGATCACAATTACTTTTTTGCTGCCAGAAACTATTAATAATAATCAACAACAGTCAGGAAAAAAGTTGAGATAAAAAAAGATAGGGAATGTCTACTTCATTGAAAAAAGAAAATAATATCCTTTAAAACAAACATAAACAATACTAAAAGAAATTTTCAACAAATTCATTGAAAATATAGACTTTTCTAAAGATGGTAATACATATCATCAATTAATAAACCAAATAATCCAAAGCAGCCATTTAGATATATTGATCAGCGTAGTGTCCATGTAAGTGCTGGAAGCAGTTTCCCTATCAACAATGCAAGACATAACTAAACACAAAATTCTCCTCATCACATACACAAGGACTATATGTTGAAGTAAAGAAGTATTCTCTTTGGCTGCTTCTATAAGATGGAAACTATCAGTCTTCTACCGAAAAGGTTGAGAAACTTCAACATCTCAAAGCTAATATTGAGAACCTACCTACTTCCATAATAGAAAATGATAATGGAATCTTGGGATGGCATCTTCTAATACATTTGAGAAACTTCAATTTCTTCTTGGTGATCTTCTCATCTGCCTCTGCACATTCGATTCTTTCAAATATTGCAATCAAAAACAAGCAGTATTTTGTATTGCAATAAGAAAGCAATCAGTTCCAAGATACCAACTTTGATCTCTTAGGTACATTTTAAGATACTTGATAGAAATTAATCATTCCTTCACACTAGCCGTGTATAGGTTAATGTTTTGGATAGATAGTAAAACCGAAAAATTCAAAATCATGGCCGGGATTTGAACCACGGAGCTCCAGGCTTTCATCCAGTCACTCTTACCAATTGAGCTACCATGGCCAACGTGCCATCATGACATTAAATTCTCCAACTGACCCATATTTTCCCAGTAAGTGTGGCGGCGACGGTGGTGGTGGTTCTTAAAAATGCGCTTCCTCAACATGTGGAATATGCCTTTGATATACAGAATTAACTGAAGAAATAAAGATAGCTGCTGCAATCAATAATACAGCTTTTACACCATTAAAAGTATCCTAATAATATAAAAATATTGAGAGAAAAAAAAAAAAAGACATGAAAACAAACATAACCAAACTTACTGCTTGACTACAAAAAATGAAGTATTTTATTCAGAATTCCTTTCCTCTATCAGAACTTATCATACTATAAGTAAATTTTCAAAGTATAAAGCACCTGGTCCTGATAACATTTATATGAATTTATCAAATATTTAGGTATCAAAGCAACATAAATTATTCAATTTTTACAACTGTGTTTAGAAACTTCAGTGCCTTCAAACTGGCAAAAGACTATAATTATTCCAGTGTTAAAACCAAATAAATCACCAGAAAATATTAATAACCATAGATCCATTTCACTAAACTACTAATTTGGCAAAAATTGTGGAAAAAGTTATTTCCACAATAATAAATTGGTACGCGGAATCAACATTTATCATTGTTTTCCTGCTTAGTCAAGAAATTAAAGGACAATTCAATGCAATCAGAGAACGAAGGTGCAAAAACAACTCTGTTTACTAATGGTCTGGTTATTTGGTGTTCTCAAAAATATGACAAATTTAAAAAAAATAGAAATATTAGTGTAAATGTTATCAAATTAGTCAAATTACTGGTGTTCAAACAAACTAATGTATGTAAACACAGATAAAACCAGTTTCCGTTTCCTCTTAAAAAGAAACCAGTTTTCATCTTTCCTATAGAAATATTAAATTATTATTAAGAGCTTAAAAAGCCAGATGAACCTTTTGCCAGGATTGAACTTTTGGCTATAAACTAACCTGGTGAAACCACAGTGAAAAGATCAGTAAGAAAGCAATTGATAGATTCAAAATACTGTCGCGAACCCATTATCTATGATCGTGCAGCTTGTTTACACAAAGGAACTGATAGGCGGGCAGTGTGGAAACAAAGAGCCAGCAGATAAAGATAGCACGCAAATAAAGGTCTGCCGAAACAAACAAATTCAGATAAATGGAAATTTCTGGTAACATCTTGTTTATTCGGTTTCTTTATTGTTCTGGAAATCTCTCGAATTTATCAATGAGGTATTTAAGGAGGTGACGACTCGCCAAGAGGTGGTTGTAGTAGTAAACACCTGTGAAGTGTTGTAACAAGAGCTGATGTAAACAAATGTAATCAGAACACTGTGTTGTCATCAACCATGGAAGATTGTGTTGTATATGTGACGGAATGTTGTTACGTGAGAATTGAACAGTGTATTTCTACGGAAATAAAGAACATTTAGAAGTTCGGCAAATTGGACTTTTAATTCTACGAGCCCACAAAGTCACAACTGGTGTCAGGAGTGAGACATTACCACCATGGAGGCTGCATTAGAAAAGATTCTACAGAAAATGACGCAGATGAAAGCGGCAAACGAGGCCCTCGCCGCAAAATTTGAAGAGCAGTTGACCGGCGTGAGGGATGACGTCACGGAGCTGGGCAAGCGGATGGGTCAAGTGGACGAGTGCATCGAAGACCTGGCGAGCCACGTAAACGAGCTGGAGGGAAAGGCCGACAGCAAAACAAAGTCCCTGAACACCATGGTGGAGGACGTCGTCGGCAGGAGGTTAAAGGATTTAAAGGTCAACGCGCCGGAACGCGACACATCTACGCGCGTCAAACCGCCTAAATACGACGGCGCGACAACTTCCAAAGTTTTCCGCTTTCAATTCGACACGGTGGCAAAACACAACAAATGGTCACCAGAGGAAGAGGCCGCACAGTCAATAGCCAGCCTCCAAGGACGGGCCGCAGAAATCCTGAACGCGGTCCAGACAGCAGCGGCGCCCAAGGACATCTGGGAGGCCCTGGAGAATCGTTTTGGAAACCACCGCTTAGCCGCAGCGTCGTACCGCAGCCAGCTAAAGGCAAGGTCACAGCAGCCAGGGAAGACGCTGCAGGAGTTCGCCCTGGCAACCGAGCAACTGGCTAGCAAAGCCTTAGTCGAACTCCCACCAGAGTTCGTATCCCGGGAAGCCGCCTACACATTCGTTAACGGGGTACGAGACACGGAGATTCGTCAGCGCCTAATGCTCGGCGACTACAAAACCATCCACGAGGCGCTAACGACAGCATTAAGGATGGAAGCGGCCAAGGTAACTGCTACCCCGACGTCGCGAGCCAGAAATGAAATGTGAAGTGTTTAACGCCCACTTTTGCTACATACGGCACCGCAGGCGATGGCACTGAGTATCCGCTACACGGGAGACCGAAGACCAGTCGAGGGACGCCGGCGAAGACCTAGTGGCCTATGTTGGAGGTGTGGAGAGCCGGGACACCTGGAGAGAGATTGTCCACACCAGGAAGAGCAGCCGGAAGAACGAGTAAGGCCCGGTGTGACGAGGGACACGTCGGGGGCGACATCACCATCTCCTCGAGTGACGCTGCGCGCCGTCAGCCGACGGTTGGATGACAGCCTCATCGCTGACGGTTGGGTGAGAGGGAAGCCGTGCCAAGTACTCGTCGACACCGGGGCAGCCGCGACCATCATCAGACCTGAAGTGGCCAAGGGTTTGCCGTCGAGAAAACCGAGCCAACCATACCAGCTTAGGACGGCATCGGGCGACACCTTGTCTGTGGAGAAGGAAGCCCTACTGAAGTTGACCTTGGGACGGAGTGCCGTGCATCTGTGGGTGTTCGTCGCGAAGGTGGCTGAGGAGATGATACTGGGATTGGATGCCCTCAGGAGCCACGAGGCGACGGCCGAAGGTGGCAGGAAGGTCCTGCGGCTTAACGGAGATGTGATACCCCAGCAACCGGAAGTGCCTTGGAATCTGCAGGGTCCTCTTGAAGGAAGACGTGGTTGTCCCCGCGAGAAGCGAGATGGTGGTGACGGCGCGACTGGAAAGGCCAGCGAACGAAGAACATGATGCTAGACCAGAAGACGCCTGTGCACGGACTATGTGTAGCCAGGACACTGTTGCCGTGCCGAGAGGTGCAGTGAGGCTGCTCAACCTGGCAGACACAGATCACTCGTGCGAGTCCGTGGTCAGCGCGACAGCAATCGACAAGACACAGAGGCCGGTGCCGACGCAACACCTGGGGTCCCGGCTGGAAGGCTTACTGGAGGGAGCGGCTGACCACCTGACCGCAGAACAGCTGGAGAAAGTTCGACAAGTGCTGAGGTGATACCAGCGCGTCTTCAGCCAAGGCGACAGTTATGGCAGAGGTTCCACTCCCATTAGTCCTGGACCCGTAGGACCAAGGACTCGGGCCTCCTTCGACCAGGGAGTTACTGTTAGAGAAATTTTGTTTTGGAAGATAAATTTCATTGTTTTACCTTTTGTGTGTTGGCTACATGTAAAAATAATATTAATATTCCAGCATTATAAGACTTTACATTTTGAACTGTCGCAAGATGGAAACGATGTTTAATTCAGATTTTGTGAACAATAATTCTTACATTTTTGGTCCTCCGGGCCGGATGCAATCTCCTTGCGCACATCAAGAACCAGCGCCAAATTAAGGTAACAGATTTGCGTAACAAGCTATATTATTTGTTATATAAGGCTTTAAGTTTGTCGTTTTACAAGCCATGACACGGCGTGTTTCACCATGCATCAAAACAAGTAACTGGCATCAGATATAACGTGAAATAACGTAATATGCTTTGAAAATTACACGAATTGCATGTTCATTGCTATACATGCGTGAAGAAATAAATTATAAGGCAGATTACAACGGTTCATAAATCGCAAGATAAAGGCTACAAATTGCTTAAGTTATTTTATGGTAACAATTGCACAACGCTAGGAATTGACATCGTAGGAGCCATAGCAACTCGTTGTAAATCCTAAGGAATTAGCTACGCAAAATCTTGTTAATAACTCACTATTATCATTGCCATTTTAAAGGTACAATGAACGACACGGAAAAGCAGCAGTTAATTAAAAGGAGAACTATTCTCAAAGCCGGCTTGACGCGTCTACAAACATTTGTAGATTCCGAAGCGAGCAGTGCTGACAACTACCTCTTGCAAGTCAAGATAAATAGATTACTCGCAATAAGTGAAGAATTCAAAGAAATTCAGAACGAGCTAGAAGTAAATTATGATGACCACGAAGATCACTCCGACTACCGGCAAGACTTCGAAGATGCTGTTGACCTACTGGAATCGAAACTACAAAGTGCCACCGATACAAACGATCTACAGTTGGTTAATGAAGTAGCATCTCAGTCATCACATAATTTGGCTAGAAATATAAAACTCCCTAAAATCAACCTTCCTACCTTTGACGGAATCTTGACTACGTGGTTGCATTTTAAGGATACCTTCGAAAATCTAATCATGAATAACAACGAGCTTTCAAACATTGAAAGATTTCATTATCTTCTCTCATCTCTTAAAGGAGAAGCAAGGGATGCTGTTAGCAATATAAGCATATCAGATAGTAATTTTACAGTGGCGTACAACGTCCTTGTTAGCAGATATCATTCTCCAAAACTAATAGCAGCAGAATATATTAAAACGGATACTAGAACCTCCTGTCAAGTTAGGTTCAACGGAAGTAGAAATTCGGCAGTTGATTAATATATTTCAAGGTAGTGCAGACGCACTTGAAGCTCTTAATATTCAGCCTAGCATTCTGGATCTTCTTTTGTGTGAACTCTTGCTATCCAGACTTGATAAGGGGTTAAGACTAAAATTTGAAACCGCTCATTCACATTTAGACTCTGATACTGAAATTATGGTTTGCCAGAAGCAACGAATCATGAGGGATGTCAAAGGAATGTTGGTTCTTTGTTACGACAAGGGCAAGACCAGTGAGTTGGGAGAAAGTGTTGTAACAAAAGCAGTGTCCTTAGCCCACTTGACGTGTATGAATAGGGAATTCTTTGGATCATTTACAATGGCGACAAAACAGCCACAAAGGGATTTTGGTTGAAAAGGAGTTTTGAGAGTGAAAGTTATATATACACACGCGCAGCTGTGGTCAGGGAAGCAGTCTTCGGCGTCAGGCCGATGAGAAGAGTCTGAGGCGTGAAGCCTATTAGAGCGGTCAATTTGTTCTGTCTTGAATATTTGTCGGGTCATCAAAATTTATCGAGTAATAAACAATTTGCATTCAGTAACTCTAAACCGAGATTAGTAACCCTCGGTCGGCAACTTTCATTTCGATGTTTGAAAAGAAGAAGTAGTGATTAAATAATTTGGAGACGGGCATTCCAGTGTTATTAAAATCTCCTTCTCACACATCCACGCATACCTTGAGAGAAACCTCATTGCTCGCCGACTTATTTGCTCGCCATTAAATTATTGTTTCAAATTGGCGTCCACAACGTGGAATTGTGTGCACCCAGAAACATTTTAGTTACAAATTGGCGCCGCAACGTAGAACTCTTTGTTCACCTATAAATATTTGCTTCAAATTGGCGCCCAGCGTGGAGCTCGATACGAGGAGGAGGTTCACCACGATACGAGGAGGTTCAGCACGATACGAGGAGGAGGTTTGACACGAGCAGCAGATTCAACCCGAGAAGCAGATTCAACCTAGGAGGTTCAACCCGACAACGAGGTTCTACAGGAGAAGGAGGTTCCACACGAGGACGTTCGACAACAAGCGGATCTACAACGGTACTACTGGAAAGATGAAAGGAGCGTCATCAGTGACATCAGGAGCCAGTAGAAAATTAAAGGTACAAAGTGATAAATTATATACTAGACTATGGTGAATTTATTTGAGGAGTGAAAAACAAGATTTTAAGTAAAATTTGTAGAAAACATGGAAGTTCAAGAGGTTTATGGTAATAACAATAGGCAGGAAGTAGTCGAAGTAGCAGAGTGTAGTAGAACTGTCCTAAATGATGTAGAAATGGAACAAATTATGTTAGAGGAAATTAGAAAAATGTTCGCAAGTTTCAGTGAAAGTTTAAGAAAAGAGATGAGGAGTGGCATTGAAAGTTTAAGTAAAAAGTTAGATGATAATACTCAAAGTTTAAGTAAAAAGTTAGATGATAATAATCAAAGTTTAATTGAAAGTTTAAGAAAAGAGATGAAGGATAACAATCACAGTTTAAGTGAAAGTTTAATAAAAGAGAGGAAGGATAATAATCAAAGTTTAATAAAAGAGATGAAGGATAATAATCAAAGTTTAAAAAAGATAGAAGGAAAGATAGAAAGTGGTTTTCAGAAGTTAGAGGCAGGACAAATAGAACTAGGAAAGAAGTTAGACAATCAACAACAGTCGTTAGAAAATTTCGGGAAAGTTAGTCAGGAAGTAGAGAATGTAGGAGAAGAAGCTGGTCAGGTAACAGACAATGTAGGGAAAGAGGCTAGTGAGGAGATAGAGAACGTCGAAAATGAAGTTTTGAATGTGGTTAATGTAGTATCAGAATGGGAAAATAGAAAACTGGCAAGGAATTTGGAGAAAACCACAAGGGAAATTAGTGAGGTAACAATAGAGATCATGGCGATGAAATAAACATTGAAAAGCATTCAAAATCGAGGGAGAAACGAAAGAGAAATATTAAAATATTTCGGGCAAGGGGCACAGTTCCATCAGAATATGTGTAGAAAAGATAGGACAAGATATCGATGTACAATACCTAAGCTAGATATGGAAAAAGCATAGGGATGTAGAATAAATAAGTCCTTTGTACATGGAAAAGTCCGCAAAATTCCTTTGTATTTTCGAAGTACGTTGTGGGATGATGAATTTTCTTGTAAATGGTGGGAACTTAGGCTAAAGTATTTAAAAATACCATAACAGATTGTAAAATGAGAAGAAACACAAAATTGGTAAAATGTATAGGCTAAGTATAAATAGTGTAGTGTAAAATGTATAGGTTAAGTATAAGCAGTGTCGTGACAGTGCAGTGAAACTTAAAACTAAACAAGTGAAAAAAAAATATAGTAATGAAAATCAGAACATTTAAAGACTTTTGAAAATAATATTTATATAGAATCCTAAAGAAGTATTCGGAAATGTATGAAAAAAAATTAACCAGTTAAAAAAAAAAATCAGAACAATGACAGACTTTTGAAAAAAATATGTATATAGAATCCAGAAGAAGAACTCAGAAATGTTGTATACAAATATAATATTATTAATGTACCATTGATTTAAACATGGGAGTGTATATTTAGGAATTGTTTCAAGTGTAACAACAATATGAATTAATTTTAAGTAAATCAGATGGAGAAAAAGAGAGATGATGTAGATTGAAATATTTTCCGAGTAATATTTAAAAGTTGAAAATTGAAGATCAGAATGTTGGTAAATTTTAAATAAACTGTTGTTAAATTAACTTTAAAGAGAGTCGATTAAAGACACTAGACAACACTTAATTTTAAATTTTTCCGGAACTAGTTTCAGAGGCTTTGGAAACTAGTTCCGGAAAAATTTAAAAGTAAGTGTTGTCTAGTGTCTTTAATCGACTCTCTTTAAAGTTAATTTATCATAACAACACTGTTTTCAACACTTCCAAGAAAGTAATTGTAAACTGTTGTTATGTAACCATGTGAATAATTTTTAGGAAATGTCATGTAAAAATGTTGTGAAAAGAAATTGTAAAACGAATTGGAAGTTGCTGACAAAGGTCTAATATTTTGCGTTATATTCGGGCAAGACATATATATTATTTCATTATGGGATAATAAAATAACATCGATGGGGGCATTTGATACTGAAATTATGGTTTGCCAGAAGCAACGAATCATGAGGGATGTCAAAGGAATGTTGGTTCTTTGTTACGACAAGGGCAAAGCCAGTTGAGTTGGGGGAAAGTGTTGTAACAAAATCAGTGTCCTTAGCCCATTTGACGTGTATGAATAGGGAATTCTTTGGATCATTTACAATGGCGACAAAACAGCCACAAAGGGATTTTGGTTGAAAAGGAGTTTTGAGAGTGAAAGTTATATATACACACACGCGCAGCTGTGGTCAGGGAAGCAGTCTTCGGCGTCAGGCCGATGAGAAGAGTCTGAGGCGTGAAGCCTATTAGAGTGGTCAACTTGTTCTGTCATGAATATTTGTCGGGTCATCAAAATTTATCGAGTAATAAACAATTTGCATTCAGTAACTCTAAACCGAGATTGGTAACCCTCGGTCGGCAACTTTCATTTCGATATTTGAAAAGAAGAAGCCGTGATTAAATAATTTGGAGACGGGCATTCCAGTATTATTAAAATCTCCTTCTCACACATCCACGCATACCCTGAGAGAAACCTCATTGCTCGCCGACTTATTTGCTCGCCATTAAATTATTGTTTCAAATTGGCATCCACAACGTGGAATTGTGTGCACCCAGAAACATTTTAGTTACAAATTGGCGCCACAACGTAGAACTCTTTGTTCACCTATAAATATTTGCTTCAACTCTGTGGAATTCAAACAAATAATTCGATTCTTCGAAAAATACTGCCAAACACTACAACCTTGCGGTTCAACTCAGGTTTCTAAACAGAATCACGGTCAAGGTCAGGTTTGCAAAACTAAACAACGACCATTGACTCAGCATTCGTACGTCATAGTTACAGAGCGGTGCTGTCTCTGTTTAGAAGAACATAAGCTGTACAAATGTCAAGACTTCCATAAGCTATCTCCCGAAGAAAGAGCAAGGTGTGTGAAGGCTAACAAGTATTGCAGCAACTGTCTCAGTCCTTCTCATTCGTGGAATGAATGCAAGTCTACCATGTCATGCAAATTATGCAGTAAGTACTATCATACATTGCTTCATCGTAAACCTGAACCAGCAGTACCAGCACACTCCAACCAGTCACACAGCAAGGCTTCAGAGCCATCGAACGACGATCAATCATACCAAGCAACTTACCACTCTTTGAGGAATACACCAAGAGCTCAGGTGCTTCTGAGTACCGTGCTGATCAAAATTAAAGATTTGTATGGAAAACTAAACACATTTCGAGCCATACTTGACAGTGGTTCTCAAAGCAACTTCATCTCGGAACATGCTGTACAGCGTCTGAGACTGAAAAGGAGAAAAACTTCAACAATTTCTCTACAGGCATTCGGAGAATTATCATCTCAAGCTGATTCCTCAGTAAACGTCAATATTCACTCTACAGTTAACAACTACCATTTTAACATGGATTGTATAGTGCTTCCGAAGATTACAGGTAATATTCCCACTGCAGCTATCAATCATGAGAAGTGGAATGTTCCAGATGACATAATCCTAGCAGATCCTCATTTCTACCTTCCTCAGTGTGCACATCTGTTAATTGGAGCACAGTTTTTCCTCCAGTTGATGATACCTGAGAGAAGGACTCGTCCGGGCTATCCTGTTCTACAGAACACACACCTTGGATGGATCCTCAGCGGGGAATATCCACAAGATATTCCATAAGCCAATGGCGTACAATCAGAAGACCATTCCTTTTTCATCAGATCAAGACAAAATTTAGAATCTCAGATCCAACGATTTTGGAGCCTTGAAGAACCAGCTGATGTTCCATTATCCCCAGAGCAGCGAGAATGTGAGACATGGTTCAGCAAAACTACTAAAAGGGATGAAACTGGACGTTTCATTGTTGAACTACCTCTAAAGACAGAACTAAGTCTAGGAAATTCACTGGGCATCGCCACTCAACGTTTTAACTTCCTGGAACGAAAACTACAGGCAAATGAGAAACTCCGTAAAGATTACATTCAGTTCATGAGGGAATACCAGTGTCTTGGACATATGATGGAATTGTAATGCTGAATGTTTACTTCAAAGGGCAGAATACTACATCCCTCATCATGCTGTTCGTAAAGAATCAAGCAGTACAACCAAACTGAGGGTAGTTTTTGATGCCTCAGCTAAAAGTGATAATGGCGTCTCTCTGAATGATAAATTAATGATTGGACCCACAATACAAGAAGATCTCTGCTCACTGATCATACGATTCCCAACACACAGAATAGCCTTTATCGCTGATATCGAGAAGATGTACCGTCAGATAAAGGTACACCCTAAGCACCAACCCTTACATTGCATCTTATGGAGAGAAAATCCAGAAGATGAACTCAAGACTTATGCTCTTACAACTGTCACTTATGGAACGTCTTCAGTGTCTTATTTAGCAACAAAATGTCTTCATCAACTTGCACAAGAAGAACAAGCCAATTTCCCTAGAGCCGCTGAAGTCCTCAAACATGACTTTTACGTGGATGATTGTCTATCAGGTGCGGACCCTAGATAAAGCTCTACAGCTACGGACAAATCTACAAAATCTTCTCCAACGTGGCGGCTTCCATTTGCAAAAATGGTGTACGAAATTCCTCACTTTTAGAATCAATTCCAGAAGGATTGAGAGAAATAAACCACTCTCTAACCAACATTGAATCTGACATTTTCCATACTTTAGGACTAGCTTGGAATCCTTATGCGAATGAATTTCAAATCAGCTCTTGTCTAGTCCTACATCATACTGAAAATGAAAACCGACTCTACACTAAGCAAATGGTACTGTCCATAATATCATCCATATTTGATCCCCTTTTCAAGATCTTAATGCAGATTTTGTGGCAAGAAGGGACCGGATGGGACGATCAATTATTAGAAGGTCTGCACACAGCATGGTTGCAGTTATGCAAGCAGATCCCTTTGCTAAACAAATTTAGAGTGCCGCGATATGTCCTAGGTGAGGGAAACATTATTTCAGCTGAGATACATGGTTTCTGCAATGCATCTGAAACTGCTTATGGGTCTTGCATCTATGTGAGGTCTACAGATCATAAAGGCAATGTACTTACGCGCCTACTATGCGCAAAGTCAAGAGTAGCACCACTGAAACAAGTGACTATTCCACATCTTGAACTGTGTAGTGCTCTGGTACTAGCACGCCTAATAAAAAAAACACTTAGTATTCTACATTTAACTGTCGCCAGAACACTACTCTGGACCGATTCAGAGATTGTTCTGGCATGGCTTAAGGCATGCCCTACAAAGATGAAAACATTTGTGACAAATCGAGTCTCAGAAATACAGGAAATAGTTCCAACAGCTCATTGGCGACACATGCGTTCACATGATAATCCTGCGGACCTTGTGTCTCGAGGTATGCAACCAACACTACTCTGGGATTCCAAGCTCTGGAGGCATGCACCTGATTGGCTGCAAGTGGAACCTTCATATTGGCCCATTGACATGAATTCTAACAACTCTACTAGCATTCCAGTAAAAAGGGTAACAACATTTCTTAATGTTACCAAACGTGACGATTCATTTCTGAATAATTTTTCCTCACTAATCAGGCTACTCAGAACAGTCAGTTATTGTCTCAGATTTATCTCGAACTGCAAGAAGGGTCGCAAGGAGCGAGACACTTCATTGCTGTAACCCCAGGAGCTAAATAATGCGCTGAACAAATGTCTTGGAATTGTACAATCTAGTTGCTATCACAAGGAGATAGAATGCCTTAAGGCGAAAAAGGAAATATGCACAACTAGCGAATTAAGAAGTTTGAGTCCTATACTAGACAGGAAAGGCCTTCTTCGAGTTGGTGAACGGCTGCAAAATGCACCCATATCATATGACGCCAAACATCAACTCATATTACCTCCCAGACATCACTTCACGAAACTTGTTATCTTAAATGAGCACTTCAAATTACTTCATGCAGGATCTCAAATGCTTATATCATCCCTTAGACAAAGGTACTGGATCCCAAAGCTTCGCCAAACTGTGAGGAAACATATTAATTCATTTCCTTTCTTGGAAGTGTTGAAAACAGTGTTGTTATGATAAATTAACTTTAAAGAGAGTCGATTAAAGACACTATACAACACTTACTTTTAAATTTTTCCGGAACATGTTTCAGAGGCTTTGCCTCTATCGAGAGCCGGCCGATGATAGAGGCAAAGCCTCTGAAACATGTTCCGGAAAAATTTAAAAGTAAGTGTTGTATAGTGTCTTTAATCGACTCTCTTTAAAGTTAATATTAATTCATGTTTAACTTGCTTCAAGATAAAGGCAATATCTAGTGAACAGAAAATGGGAAATCTCCCGCACTACAGAATAACACCCGCCAGGGCATTTTTGAACGTAGGGGTAGACTATACTGGACCTTTACTTTCTTGGAAGTGTTGAAAACAGTGTTGTTATGATAAATTAACTTTAAAGAGAGTCGATTAAAGACACTAGACAACACTTCCTTTTAAATTTTTCCGGAACTAGTTTCAGAGGCTTTGCCTCTATCATCGGCCGGCTCTCGACTGATTCTCGTTGGTGTAGCTGACGATACCTTGTCACAGGTCTCCTCTGGTGGCGGCTCAAGGAACTTGCTGAACAAATCCTTCTGGGGGATGTCGAAATTGAATACTTTGTTCCTATTTTTTGAAATGAAGATTTGTTCCCATGTGGATAGTTCTTGTTTTCCTGATGTATGTTTCAGTAGTTTTGGTTCTGGATTTATGTTGTGGTTTTTTTCCCAAAAATGTGTGGCAACTGCTGATTTTTCTAATTGTTTATATTTTATGTTTCTAAAGTGTTCCTTTGCTCTTGTTTCTAAATTTCTTTTTGTTTTTCCAATATAAATTTGACTACAGTCATTGCATTCAATTTGATATATACCAGATTTTTTGTTTGATGGAATAGCATCTTTGATGTTTGAGCAAATTAGGTTTTTTAAGGAGAAATGGTTGACTGGTGCTAGTTGAATATTTTGTTTTTTGAAGACTTTTTTGAATTTATCATAGGCCCATGGATGGTAAGTGAATTTTTTGAAAATCATATTAGTTTCTGTAGATGAGAGAGTCGTGGTTTCCTTTAGTAGCTTCTTCTTTTTTGCTAAGCTCACTTTTTTGTCCACTAATGATTTGGGAAAGTTATTTTTTTGTGCTATTTCAATTATTTTGTTGTATTCTGTTTTGTATTCTTCTGCTGTGAGAGGGATGTTTACCAGTCTGTGTGCTAAACTATTGAAGATTGCCTGTTTGTGGGATCTTGGGTTGTAGCCATTAGCTTTTATGTAGTTGTCTGTCTGTGTTGGTTTTCTGTAAATGCCAAAGCTTAGTCTGTTTTTATTCCTCATTATTTTTAGATCCAAAAATGGTAAATGCTCGTCTTTTTCTATTTCTACAGTGAATTTGATGCTTTTTTCTTGGATATTTAAAAGTTTTAGTGCATCACTGATGTGTTTTTTTGGTACTATTGCAAAGATGTCATCTACATATCGTTGCCAGAGTTTGAACATCCAAGGGAAACCTTTGTTGATCCTTATTTCTAATGCACTCATGTACAGGTCGGCCAGGAAGGGTGATAGTGGGTTGCCCATTGCTAACCCTGAAGTTTGGTGATAATATTTTGTTTGAAACTGGAAGAAATTTTGTTCTATGCATAATTTGGTTAGTTCAATGTAGTCTGAAATTTCAGATGATGCCATTCCAAGTGATTTGAGCCATTTTTCTATCAACGGTGGGAGTTGATTAACTGGTATGCTGGGAAACAGTGATTTAACATCAAATGAGACTAGTGTGTCCTCTTCTTTTAGTTCCGTATCCTTAATGTGTTCTATAAGTTCATAGGTGTTTTTGATGCTTAGGCTGTCGAATTTTGGAAATGAATTGAATTTGTTTGTTAGCCACTTTGCAAGTTTGTATGTTGGTGAATTTATACTGCTAACTATAGGTCTCATTGTTATGGATGGTTTGTGTATTTTGGGTAAGCCATAAAGTCTAGGTAAGGTTGGGTTATCCGGTTTAACTGCATAATACCAAACAAATATGCAGTTAAACCGGATAACCCAACCTTACCTAGACTTTATGGCTTACCCAAAATACACAAACCATCCATAACAATGAGACCTATAGTTAGCAGTATAAATTCACCAACATACAAACTTGCAAAGTGGCTAACAAACAAATTCAATTCATTTCCAAAATTCGACAGCCTAAGCATCAAAAACACCTATGAACTTATAGAACACATTAAGGATACGGAACTAAAAGAAGAGGACACACTAGTCTCATTTGATGTTAAATCACTGTTTCCCAGCATACCAGTTAATCAACTCCCACCGTTGATAGAAAAATGGCTCAAATCACTTGGAATGGCATCATCTGAAATTTCAGACTACATTGAACTAACCAAATTATGCATAGAACAAAATTTCTTCCAGTTTCAAACAAAATATTATCACCAAACTTCAGGGTTAGCAATGGGCAACCCACTATCACCCTTCCTGGCCGACCTGTACATGAGTGCATTAGAAATAAGGATCAACAAAGGTTTCCCTTGGATGTTCAAACTCTGGCAACGATATGTAGATGACATCTTTGCAATAGTACCAAAAAAACACATCAGTGATGCACTAAAACTTTTAAATATCCAAGAAAAAAGCATCAAATTCACTGTAGAAATAGAAAAAGACGAGCATTTACCATTTTTGGATCTAAAAATAATGAGGAATAAAAACAGACTAAGCTTTGGCATTTACAGAAAACCAACACAGACAGACAACTACATAAAAGCTAATGGCTACAACCCAAGATCCCCACAAACAGGCAATCTTCAATAGTTTAGCACACAGACTGGTAAACATCCCTCTCACAGCAGAAGAATACAAAACAGAATACAACAAAATAATTGAAATAGCACAAAAAAATAACTTTCCCAAATCATTAGTGGACAAAAAAGTGAGCTTAGCAAAAAAGAAGAAGCTACTAAAGGAAACCACGACTCTCTCATCTACAGAAACTAATATGATTTTCAAAAAATTCACTTACCATCCATGGGCCTATGATAAATTCAAAAAAGTCTTCAAAAAACAAAATATTCAACTAGCACCAGTCAACCATTTCTCCTTAAAAAACCTAATTTGCTCAAACATCAAAGATGCTATTCCATCAAACAAAAAATCTGGTATATATCAAATTGAATGCAATGACTGTAGTCAAATTTATATTGGAAAAACAAAAAGAAATTTAGAAACAAGAGCAAAGGAACACTTTAGAAACATAAAATATAAACAATTAGAAAAATCAGCAGTTGCCACACATTTTTGGGAAAAAAACCACAACATAAATCCAGAACCAAAACTACTGAAACATACATCAGGAAAACAAGAACTATCCACATGGGAACAAATCTTCATTTCAAAAAATAGGAACAAAGTATTCAATTTCGACATCCCCCAGAAGGATTTGTTCAGCAAGTTCCTTGAGCCGCCACCAGAGGAGACCTGTGACAAGGTATCGTCAGCTACACCAACGAGAATCAGTCGAGAGCCGGCCGATGATAGAGGCAAAGCCTCTGAAACTAGTTCCGGAAAAATTTAAAAGGAAGTGTTGTCTAGTGTCTTTAATCGACTCTCTTTAAAGTTAATATACTGGACCTTTTTTGATCAAGATTGGTGCTCTCAGGAATAAGCAAACAAATAAGGCCTATGTAGCAGTCTTCACTTGCCTTGTAATCAGAGCTGTCCATCTTGAAGTCGTATCCAGTCTGTCAACAACAGCATTCATGGCAGCACTTCGACGTTTTGCAGCACGTCGAGGTTGTCCGTCTAACGTCTACAGCGACAATGATACCAACTTTATTGGCGCTGCAAGAGAGCTAAAGGAGTTTCAAAGCTTCCTGAAGGATCCCGAGCAACAAAGAAGTATTATAGAAGCCGCATCAGGACAAGAAATCCACTGGCACTTTATTCCTCCTTCTGCACCACATTTCGGAGGAGTTTGGGAAGCAATGGTAAAGAATTCTAAATATCATCTGCGAAGAACTATGGGCAACACAGTCCTTACCTTTGAATTAACAACTCTATCGGTGCAAATAGAAGCTTGTCTAAATTCCCGTCCTCTTTCAAGACTCAGTGATGATCCTTCTGATTCCTCTTACCTAACTCCTTCTCATTTCCTTATTGGGGAAACCCTCACAGCTGTTCCCGATCATGACTTCACCCATTCCAACCTCAACTGGCTGTCACGATGGCAACACATTCAAAAAATGACTCAGGACTTCTGGAGTAGATGGCACAAGGAGTACCTGAATACACTTCAACAGCATCATAAGTGGACCAAGGAACATCCAAATCCTTGCCCTGGTGATGTTGTTTTTATAAAGGACGACAATCTGTCTCCTATGCAATGGCGAAAGGGAGTGACAGAGATGATTCACCCTGGTAATGATGCACTGACAAGTGTTGTTAGTGTTAGGACTGATTCAGGTGTGCTCAAGAGACCTATTAGGAAGTTGTGTGTTCTTCCTAAGCATGAAAATTTGTGAAGTAGTGATTATGCAAAATGTAGGGTATTACCCAATGACGACCATTTAAGAGATATGTGTTATTGTTTAAATTTACAAAACTAATTATATTGTCTCTCATTCATTGTTGCTGACCTGTGCTTATGTACACAGAAGTAACTATTTTTCTTAATTATCCTTATGTTATCTAATCAAAAGACAATGCCTTTTGGTGGGGCGGCATGTTAGAGAAATGTTGTTTTGGAAGATGAATTTCATTGTTTTACCTTTTGTGTGTTGGCTACATGTGAAAATAAAGAACTGTCGCAAGATGGAAACAATGTTTAATTCAGATCTTGTGAACAATAATTCTTACAGTTACCGAGCTGTCCCGAAAGGGTGCCTGGCGCCTCCGTGGGGCGTTCCATAGGGCACGACCTAGAGACTAACAAGCCACCCCCCATTTGGTCCTGTGGACTCAAGACAGGATGGAAATGGATATGCCACTTATGCACGCCAACACCAAAATTGGAAGGCTACCGATATGACCTCGGTGGGGCCGTCTGGTGATCTAGCATATCTTCTAGAACAGCTGGAGAAAGTTCGACAACTGCTGAGGCGATACCAGCGCGTCTTCAGCCAAGGCGACAGTGACTACGGCTGCACGGACCAAGTGCTCCACCACTTCGACACCGGAGACACCCATCCTATTCGGCAACCACCTAGACGCGTTCCGCTGGCAAAACAAGCGGTGGTACGGGATATGGTAGATGGCATGAAATCAAGGGGAGTGATTGAAGAGTCTGACAGCCCTTGGTGTTACCTTTTAGTTCTGGTGACAAAGAAGAACGGCGAGTTACACTTCTGCGTGAACTACAGGAAGTTGAACGCTGTCACCCAAAAGGATTGCTCCCCCCCAACCCCGGATTGACGACACTCTGGACACGCTTGCTGGTGCGCAGTGGTTCTCGACCCTGGACCTGAAGTCGGGTTACTGGCAGGTGACTCTAGACCCGAGAGACAAGGAAAAGACTGCATTCTAAAAAGGCCAAGGACTTTGGCAGTTCACAGTTATGCCCTTTGGCCTCTGCAACGCACCAGCTACCTTCCAACGCCTAATGGAGTCAGTGATGAGAGGGTTGACTTTGACGCCTGCCTGCTATACCTGGACGAAATCATCATCGGTAAGACCTTCGAAGACCATCTCGACAACCTGAGCAAGGTGTTACAGAGACTGCAGACAACCAACTTGAAACTGAATGCGAAGAAGAGCCAGCTCTTCCGCAAGGAAGTTAACCACTTGGGCCACATAGTCTCACCAACCGGAGTGGCCACAGACCCGGAGAAGACCCAGGCTGTGAGAGAGATTGGACTCGCCCAAAGCATAAGCGAGAGTTGCGCAGTTTCCTGGGGCTGTGCAGTTATTACCGCTGCTTCATAAAGGGGTTCTCCAACATTTAAACCAAATCATTTACCTAAATCCTCAATAGAGTAAACCCATTAAATTGCAGTTTCCTGGGGCTGTGCAGTTATTACCGCTGCTTCATAAAGGGGTTCTCCAACATTTAAACCAAACCATTTACCTAAATCCTCAATAGAGTAAACCCATTAAATTAGTACTAAAATTAGGCAAATGAGTCAACCTTGTATATACTTTTCTCCACTTACAAGTTTTTTTATGACTAGTTTCTGGGAACCTCTTCCCTATTGTCAGTCTTCATCAAAAAACTTGTAAGTGGAGAAAAGTATATACAAGGTTGACTCATTTGCCTAATTTTAGTAACAATGGCACTCCACTTTCTGAAATACTTCTTTTTATTCTATATACCATTAAATTAGTATTTATCCTCTGGATTATGAAGGAACTGGAGCTGGTGAATTTTGCCACTTCTTTTCCTTTTATAAATAAGTGCAAAATATACAACAAATTTTGATGGTAAAATTGAAGCCCTTTATAGTTCACTCCAAAAATGTACTTCTATTGTTAAATGAATGCAAAGGATTAAAGAAATGCATGCATATGATCAAACAAATGTAGAACATAAATAAAAATTGTGTTTGCACACATGTCAGTGTTTTTTTGGAAATCAAATCACAGATGGTTTGGCAAAAAAGGGAACTAAAAAATTAGCTTTCTAGTAAAGCAAAATTCTTCATAACAATGATAAAAAGAAAAATCATTTCAATTTATAACCAATAAATAACACTTCAGAATGAGTCAAATTGTAGAAAATTTTGTGATGCTACATTGTGACTTATTACAGGATGTAACTCTTTAGATAAACATCTTTACAGAATTGGAGTTCTGACACATCCAAACTAATAAATACATAAAACATGAAAAGCCATTAACAGTGAAGCAAATAAATATATACAAATATAATAATTTGTAACTTAAAACTTCACTAATCTTATAAAAACTGATGATAATTCTTATAAATTCTCCAGGATTGCGATTTGATGTATATTCAGACACATCTTCAGCTGGAAAAACAAAGCTGTCGCCATAGTTAATAAACACTGGACGTTGTTATGTTCTTGTTAGTACTACCAAAATCTGAAAATAAAACAAATTTACAAACAGAATCAACTGCCGGTATTTCAAAATTCACTACGCGGTGTTTGTTGTTTAAAATAAATATCTTTTACCAAACCATTAAATCTATCGGACCATTTAATTGTTTTGATCATTTAACTTCGGGATTTATTTCATGGTTAAATGACCAAAAATGATCTGCTACAGCCGATTTATCAGTTTGTTTATACCTAATGTTACAAAAATGTTCTTTCATTCTGATTTCTAAATACGTTTTGTCTTTCCAATATAAAGTTTATCACAATCGAAACAATTAAACTGATAAATACCAGATATTTTATTATTAGGAATTTTATCTTTTACTGAGAAATGCAATAAATGTTTAATACTATATTTATTTTGAGGAACTGAAGTTATACCAAACTCTTTGAAAGTTTTTTGAAAATGTTTATTAATCCAAGGATGGTAGGTACATTTTTTAAAATTATAATTGTCTTTTGTTTTTTTAAGGGTAGAAATATCATTAACAGTTTTTTGATATTTGAATTTTTCAATTTTTTTTATTTATAAAGTCTTTATTAAAACCATTAATTAAAACAGTATTAATAATATGTTTATATTCTTTATTAAATTCTACTTTATTCAGGGGCATATTTATTAATCTACAAGTCAAACTACTGAAAACAGCAAATTTATGTGAAAAAGTGTTAAAACTTCTATTTTTTATGTAATTATCAATATGAGTAGACTTCCTATAAATACCAAAGTTTAATTTAATGTTATTTCTTATTACCTTTAGATCTAGAAAAGGAAGAAATCCATTAATTTCAGTTTCTAATATAAATTTTATAGCTTAATCTTGCAAATTTAGTAATTTTAAAGCATCGTTTATGAGTTTTTCAGGAACAATTGCAAAATTATATTCAAAATATCTATACCAAACTTTAAAAATTAAAGGGAATGCTTTAGTGACTTGCATTTCGAAAAAACTCATAAAAAGATCAGCAGAAAAGGTGAAAGAGGATTGCCCATTGCTAAGCCAAAAGTTCGTTGAAAAAATTCACCATTTAAGTGAAAAAACTTTGATCTAAACAAAATTCAGTAAATCCTTTCATGGAAGTGTTGAAAACAGTGTTGTTGTATAAATAAAATTAATTGGGAGTCAATTAATGACACTAAACAACACTTACTTTTAAATTTTACCGGAACTAGTTTCAGAGGCCTTCCCTCTATCTTCAGTCGGACATCGACTGGTTCTCATTGGTGTAGCTGGCAATATTTTGTCATCGGTCTCCCCTGGTGGCGGTTCGAGGAACTTGCTGAACAAATCTATCTGGGGGATGTCGAAATTGAATTTTTTTTCATAAAAATTAACGAAGACCCTTCAAAATCTGTTATTTCAAATTTTAATAAAATGCGTAATGAAGTGAAAATTATATCCAATAAAGAAAAACCTTTAGTAAAAGTTAGTAATCCTATTTTTACCTAGAATTTATGCTCTTTCTAAAATTCATAAACCTGGCAACAAAATGAGACCTATTGTAAAATGTATTAATTCACCAACTTATAATTTACGTAAATGGTTACATAAAAAATTTAGTAATTTTGATAAATTTGAGAGTTTAAGTATTAAAAATTCTTTTGAATTAGTTAAAAAGATTGACAATGTTATATTATCTAAAATTGATAAACTGTTTCTTTTGATGTAACTGCCTTATTTCCTAGTATTCCTAGAGAAAAACTTTTAATTTATTTAAAAAATTGGTTGAATTCAATAAATTTATATGAGGACTTAATAGTTGCTTTTGTTAAAGTTATTGAATTTTGTTTAGATCAAAGTTTTGTCACTTATAATTGTGAATTTTTTCAACAAACTTTTGGCTTAGCAATGGATAATCCTCTTTCACCTTTTCTAGCTGATCTTTTTATGAGTTTTTTTCGAAATGCAAGTCACTAAAGCATTCCCTTTAATTTTTAAAGTTTGGTATAGATATTTTGAATATAATTTTGCAATTGTTCCTGAAAAACTCATAAATGATGCTTTAAAATTACTAAATTTGCAAGATAAAGCTATAAAATTTATATTAGAAACTGAAATTAATGGATTTCTTCCTTTTCTAGATCTAAAGGTAATAAGAAATAATAATAAATTAAACTTTGGTATTTATAGGAAGTCTACTCATATTGATAATTACATAAAAAATAAAAGTTTCAACCCTTTTTCAAATAAATTTGCTGTTTTCAATAGTTTGATTTGTAGATTAATAAATATACCCCTGAATAAAGATGAATTTAATAAAGAATATAAACATATTATTAATACTGCTTTAATTAATGGTTTTAATAAAGACTTTATAAATAAAAAAATTGAAAAATTCAAATATCAAAAAACTGTTAATGATATTTCTACCCTTAAAAAAATAAAAGACGATTATAATTTTAAAAAATTTACCTACCAACTTTGGATTAATAAACATTTTCAATAAAATTTCAAAGAGTTTGGTATAACTTCAGTTCCTCAAAATAAATATAGTATTAAACATTTATTGCATTTCTCAATAAAAGATAAAATTCCTAATAATAAAAAATCTGGTATTTATCAGTTTAATTGTTTCGATTGTGATAAACTTTATATTGGAAAGACAAAACGTAATTTAGAAATCAGAACGAAAGAACATTTTCGTAACATTAGGTATAAACAAACTGATAAATCGGCCGTAGCAGATCATTTTTGGTCATTTAACCATGAAATAAATCCTGAAGTTAAATGATCAAAACAATTAAATGGTTTGGGATAAGATATTTATTTTAAAAAACAAAGAACGTGTAATGGATTTTGAAATACCGGCAGCTGATTCTGTTATTAAATTTGTTTTATTTGCAGATTTTGGTAGTACTAACAAGAATATATCAACGTCTAATGTTTATTAACTATGGCGACAGCTTTGTTTTTCCAGCTGAAGATGTGTATGAATATACATGAAATCGCAATCCTGGAGAATTTATAAAAATTATCGTCATTTCTTATAAGATTAGTGAAGTTTTAAGTCACAAATTATTATATTTGAATGTATCCAAACTGTTTACTGTGCTCCAAGGAAAAAGAAATGGAGATGGAGTATTTTGAAAACTGTGACTTTTTGTGGCTTGTGAACATCTTGACATTAAAAAACACTAGCCAATATCATTTCGCTGTTACATTTGTAAGAAATGTATTTTTTTCCCAGAACTCTTTGGCACATATTAACTATAATGGGTGCATTATAAGTTGGTGATTGGCGTTTCGCCTCCACGTGCTGTTCAGCTGCGAAAACAAGGAGAGGAGATAAACACGTCACTGACACGTCATTGCCGTCGCCTAGCAACCAGCAATCCACCAATCAAAAGTAAACTGTTGTCATAGCAACCCAAGCCGCTTATCCTATGTTGCCAACTCTATCACACTACACCACGTGTTTTATGCATGACGCTATTCTATCGGCATGTTGAGGTTTTCAGTAAACAGACACTGGTTCTATTGTTGCTTCGCTTATGAATCAGCAGTATCACAATACCGTCGTCGTTTGTTGCCCTTTAGTATGAGACGGTATGCGTTGTTAGAAGGGAACATGTGTGGATTTAGTTTCAAGGTATAGCTTATGACGTTTTCTGGGTCAATGACCAACCTTTACAGTTTAATGACCAACCCTTACTTAGGGTATTTTTCCCTGTCGTCACTGCCAAACTAAGAGTGTACTGCTTCAAGTAGTGAATGTTTCACAGAGTGTAAACAGCTTTACATTTTCGCAATATAATTCGTGTGTTTCAGTGATCAACTTTAGTGTTTCAGTGCAACTTCAATATTTAGCTAATTATCGTTACTCATGGCTACCGCAAACATTTGTGCTACAGAAACAGACAGAAAGAAACTATCTGCGAAGACCACAAAAAATGTTTTTGGGCACGGAATCCCAATTAAAGGACAAGCAAGGGAAATTGTATGTTCCGTAAGAAAATATTTTGAGGATGAAAGAGACAATGGGAGTCCAATAATTCCCGTTTCAAAAGTACTGGACAGAACCTCAGCTGCTGTTGGTGTAAGTAAGAATACCATAGTTAGAGTAGGGAAAGAGAAATACGCTAGTGAAGAAAATCAGGCATGTACATCGCGGTTACAAACTCGTATGCTGTACTTAGGTAACTGCTCACTTAAACGTGTACACAGTCTTACGGCAATCTTACGATTAATACCGCAGTATGCAAATTTCTAGGAATATGTGCGTGTGCATTACTGCAACTGACTGAAACCGAACTTCCACCTCCCCTCTTCCCGTCACCTTCATTGCCTAGCACGTGGAGAGGGACGGTAAAGTGGCAACGGTGCTATCCCCTCTCTTTCCCCACTCCTTCAACCGTCAATCACCAACTTATAATGCACCCATAATAGTAAGACAATGCTTATAACATAGGTATTATGCAGTACCCCACTAAATGGACATAAACTTAATCTAACTTGGATATTTTGTTACTTCCTAATTTATGATGCTTTAAGGCACTTTTGCCAATTGTATATATCATAGGCATCCAACACATATTACTCCTATTTAGTTCAAATCAATACAAATAATTTTAAATGTTATTTTGGGTATACAAAACCAACTGTATAAACAAATTAACAATTTGATAAAAAGATGTCTATTTGAACTTGACTCATGAATTGCTGAATATATAGCTGCATTATTTTACTTTTCGTACACCTCTTAAAAGAGCTACATTTTTCTATTAAAAGGCCATTATGCCAAAATTCAACATTCCATTTAAATGTTCTCACCTGAAACATATGGGTGGTAAATTCCTTCATACCACATGGTTTGAGTTTATACTCAAGTTGTTTTTCATCAGAGCAATAAAAGTCCAGATAAAACCAATGTGCAAGTTCTATTTGGAAGCAAATTCTCACTAGATCCTTCCTTTCTTCCTCAGGAACGTTTATTATGAAGCGGCTGAAATTCCAGAAAATGAAGATCACACACTTAAAAACCAGTATAACATGGAAAATATAAATTTTCATATCTCTCATTAAAACATAAATTTGAAATAGATATTTATAGTTTCCATTTATAAGGCAATCACAAAACATAAATGGACAAACTTTGAAAGGTAGAATCAGAACAAAAAATTCAATGTCATAGATATATTTGAAATGTGCATCTTCTGTTCTACGCATAGCTGCTACACCACTGAGCTACCATAGTAACATGCAGATAGGATCTCAAATTCTCCAAATGATTTGCATTTTCACAGTAGACAAGGAAATCTCAATTTGAAATCACTTACCCCAAACCTTTGAAATGTCAAATCAGAACTCAGAAATACAATGCCATAACGAAGAGTGAATCACAGATATACCACTAAAGTTTTCAGTTCCGATTCCATCATTCAAAGCCTACACAAGTTTGTGTGTGCTAGAACAATCAATTATCGTTGATTGCCCTTATAAAAGGGAACTAATTGGCATGTTGCCATGGTAGCTCAGTGGTGAGTGGCTGTGCATAGAGCTGAAGATGAGCTGATGATGTAAATAAGTATTTGCGAAACTAGTCCTGTGAATTGTAAAGAATTTACAATTTTTTTAAAAGAAAAGTGAAGTTTCTAACAAATTATTATATTTTATTGTAATATCTGCAAAGTATGTTGAACTCAAATTCCTTTCACAAAAAGCCCTGAGAAATATATATAAGCAAATTAACAAATTTTTCAAATTTATCACAATTTTTTCAATGATAAACAGCTCCTAACAGAAATACTGTATGAATATATATATTTGTAATTTACGTCCTCCAACGTTAAGTCACATCGGACGATGAATGGAATGGATGAAATGATGCTCAAATGATTCCAGGGTCCATGGAGCGTAGTTACCCAACATTTGTCTTTACACGATAAGCGAAAACCCCGGATAAAAACCTTATCCAGGTAACTCACCCTGACCGACATTCGAACTCGGGACCTCTTGAACGTGAGGCAGACATGCTACCACAACGCTACCAAGGTGGGCTATGAATATTTATACATTATATGGAACTAATGTGTTTTGTCCAATAGAAAACAAAATTTCATTCTGATTAAAAATGTTAGATGTGCATCCATATTGAATCATTCAGCATCACCAAGAGTAGCCCTTGGTTCCTGAGGTTGTGCTTTCAAACCAACACAGGTGATGGAGTTTTTTGTATTAAAAAATTCTTAGAATGGTTTCCTTCATAAGTGAAGTAAAGCCAGTGGTCCATATCATAAATTTACAATAAGGAAAATAGGCCTCTGAACAAAATTAATTGGCCTTTCTTGCCCAAAGTAGAGTGGGACTCTGAAAACCATCTTAATTAAACAGCCCCCCCCCCAAAAAAAAACACTTCATTTCAACATCACTGCTAAAAGATTCTGTAAATGACATGCAGGAACAACACCCAAGGAGCAGGCAACCTGAAAACATTTATCTTTTCCTCTGGGATTACTCCTATCACCTTCATGAGAACAAACTGGCTGAGCTCCATTGGTTGTGCTGTCACCATCTCATAATTGCAGAATGCAGTTGGTAACCCTGATGCTTCCAGCCACTTAAAGGAAATGACAAGCAATAACTGGTTTGTACACCTCAGTAGCGTAGATGGCAGTGTGTTTGCCTCACGTTCAAGAGGTCCCGAGTTCAAATCTCGGTCAAGGTGAGTTACTTGGATAAGGTTTTTATGGCGTTTTCCCTCATCCTGATACACAAATGTTGGGTAACTCTAAGCTCTATGGACCCCGGAGTCATTTGTTCACCCATTAGCATGGTAAAAGTTTCAGAGCAAATGCAGGTGAAATGGTTATGTGATCTATTTGTTTAATCCACTTTTGGTTTTGTAATTCACCAATTTCAACTTTTTCGACACAAAGAATAAAATTATGACCTGCAGTAAAACCATATATATCAACATATAGTATGATAAACAGAAAGATGGAAGTTATATACCCCTACTGTATCTTAATCCTGAGTTACTAAAGAGTAATTGGTGATCATTGGATTTTGGCTACACTAATGTTTTGGGTACACTTCCCACTGGCAGTTGGGCCTGGTGCCAACTGCTACACTCTTTGGCTTATAAAAACATTCCTTGGCTATGCTTTACGGCTTATGGTCCTCAGTATATTTCGCTATACTTATTAAGGTTAAACTGCATAACAGTGGCCACAACACTGGTGGGCAAAACATCAGTGGCTGGACCGCTGCCAGCAGTGAAAACGTGCATGTGCTGAAAATATCACCATCATGTAACCAAACTAGAGATACTGTAATGTGTAAGGAAACTGGCCACACTAGAGCCTGTAAATAATGATACACTAAGTAAAAAATCTTCAACAATAACAAAGGCTCAATGATAACAATATTATTCTAATAATATTTGTGAGTGTGACTATGTATCCAACGTTGATAGTGTGAGTGTGAATGTCTATGAAAAATTGGCACTTAACCTTATTAATCCATATAACAGTTACAGTCAAAACTCCATGCTATTTTCTTCATTCTGTATAAAATGAGAATAATAATGATAATAGTGAAATAAGAATAAAAAGATAAAGAATATGTGTTGGAAACATTTTGCTGTCTTGGCTTATTTCAGAACTCCGCAGTTGGCAACAGCTTGTTTCCGTTACGTCATTCCTTATCGCAGCAGACGAAGCCGCTGTTCTGCAGTTTAACCCCTATTAGTGTATACCTTGAATATCCACCATTGCTATGCGTAGTGGATGGTGAAATTGACACTAAGCAATCAACAATGTTTTTAAATAAGTGTCAGATTGAACGCATACGAAAAGCCATCTATTACATACTGAATTCGCTAAAACAAGACTTACCTGCCTAAGTCATCAAGGATTTCTAGTGGTATTGCGTGTTCCATTGTCATTTCCATTCTGTGTGCATCCAGTATTCACGGTTTCGAAATGCAAAATAACTCTTGTCGTTATCGAAACCCTAAACCTAAGATAACTTTCACTTCCAAACAATTACACATCAACAAGAAACGTAGAAAAGCATCTATATAACATTTATAATGTTAAACATGATTAAAAACAATTCACGTGCGTCTCCTACTAAAACGTTGTTTGTATTTTTGCAAACAAATGTTAGCATCAACATATTCCATTTAAACAACATTCTCACAAAAATAAACAGAGCCCCCACAGAATAACAAGTACAGAAACAGTACACATTTACACAAAGAGATACGAAAGAGAGTTTTTTGTTTCATTTATATCCACTGTATCTCACAGAACATCAAACATATAACCCGCGTTGAGCAGTTAAGTGACAGAGATGCATATAGATAGTAACACTTATAGTTCTGAGGCTCACTTGACTTTCACGGTTTTATTTTGCATTTTTGTAGAAATTTTAAGAGGAGTACGATATATGATAGTAAATGCAAATATTCAAAATGATAAACGCAAGGTAGAGTAAAAAACTGAGCTACGCATCTGTAAAGTACTTATGAAAATAAATTATAGTCACAGTAAAAGTCATGAACTAGCTGACAATTCCTCATTTGCTTCCCCGGCATAAGGAATTTATTTGCTAGATTCTAATAATCATTATAATATTAGTTTCATGATTAGTTTCGTGTGGGGGATATTCTTGAACATTTTTGTATCATGCTCTCCGACAATAACATTTTTAACGTTTAATCCACCTTAATTTTTGAGGTCATATATTAAATAAGAAAAAGTCAAAGAGACTGGATTTTTCAAAAAGAACTTAACATTTAGTTGTATAACGTGGTAGTTTAACATGATAAATAAACTTAAATTTGTAACATTTTATGATTTTTGGGGTGAGATGCAGAGGAAGATGCAGGTACGTCCCAAAAATGGACATGACCATGTAGGGAAAGAGCTGTACAATCCACTTAATTAAAATCACAATGAAACGTATCTTGCTGCACAACAAAATATACAGTAATGTGCTAATTATTCGTTACAAATATTATTTAAGTCTATCCGTGGTTACTGGCAGACTGGGTTCAGCTTGAATGATTTTTCTGCATTGCCCAACCTCAATAGAATTTCCCAGTGTTAAGGTACACTAGGAAGAATACTTTTGCTTTTCAGGGGGTACTAGGTATACGAGTTAGCTTTTTTATTTGTTTATTATTTTAAATTTACGTCTTACAGCGTAACTGGACGATGAATGAAGTGGGTGAAATAAAAGCTGACACGAACCAATGGTCCACAGAACTTAAACTACCTGAAATCCATCTTTAAGGACAAGGGGAAAACTAGGGACCTCTAAAACATGAAGCAGACAGGCTACCACCTACGCTACAGAGGCGGGCGGTATATGAGGTAGTTATCACGTCTCGATGACAGGGAATCAAGATGGAAAACCCATGTACCCCGCTGTGTGAGTTAATAGATCCATTCTGACCGTGAGGAGCAGAATTTAGAAACCAATCATCTCTATTTAGGATTATACAGAATTCAACTTTAGCTGCTGTCAGGATCTGCATATAGGTTATCTGGAATCAAGTAAAAATGGTAAAATAAAAATAGAGTTAACAGGTTCGCTACAAAACCGTAATTCAGTCGAGTTATCATCGACCTGGTGTGTTCTAGTGTGCTCATTAATTTCAGACAAGGCTGATTCAAATTACAGTAAGTTATTAGATACATGTAACATTATTTGCACTTTGCATCTGAATTATGTTGTACAGAATGTTAACGTGCTTCGTATTGTCGTAGAAAATGTTTTATAAGATACAGATATTTTGGATTGTTCAGTTAACTCTTCATACCAAGAGCTACCGTTACTGTTACTCCATTCCACACATCTTCCTGATCAAGTTTCACAAAAAAAGTATTAAATAAAGTTTTTTTTTTTTAAGAATGCTGTTCATAACTAGTGATTGAAGGTTTCAAGTTGTTGAAGCAGCTGGAATGTGTTTGTTGCAAAATGAACGCAACATGTCACTGCGTTTTGGTGAAGTCGAGAAAAATGTAGTGAATTCTCCAATTTTGGCGAAAAACAACTTAAGTGATGTAATGTTTTTGGGGAAAGCATTTCGTATAACCAAACTTAATTGTGAGAATAGAAATGTATATGCTCAATTTCTTCTTGGGCAACAAGCCAGGTCAAAAGACGATTATAAATCGACGTTTCTGGAGTGTGCATCGCTCCCATCATCAGGATATTTATTAAATGTTATAACCACAAATGAAACACTGGATATAACACAAATATAAACAAAGACAAAGCACTATCAAAATTCGCATTACTGAACAAAAGACTGTTTCCAATAAATTAAATGCCGGGTCAGGAGATGGCGTGAGCATATAAAATTAATTTCGTCAAAGAAACGTAGCTACATAACTCGATTATCAAGCTGTATTGATCTTTGCTTCTTAAATCGACGGATTTCCATTTTAAGACCGGTTTCCCACAGAAGCTGAACTGAAATCCAGCATCATGATTAAGCGTGGTCTTTTCAGTGTAAATGGTCAAAACCTCCTTAATGCTCCGCTCCCAGTAACTGTTGCATACTGCATCTATGGTCGTTATCAAAACAATGCTCTGCCAGCCCAGACTTCTCAGGTTGAATCAAACGAATGTTCCGTTCATGTTCGTTTATTCTTGTAGCGATGATCCTTCCGGTTTGTCCTATATACGGCGTCCAACATTCACAGGGAATGTGGTATACTCCCGGAACTTGGAAGTCCAGTTTGTCTTTCACCGGTCTCAATAGAGGCCGCCCCGTGGCTCAGTGGTTAGACCGCTTAGCTCTCACCAAGGCGGCCCGGGTTCGATCCAAGGTGACCGCAAAGTGAGATTTGTGGTGGACAACAAGGCGCTGGGGCGGGTTTTCTCCGGGACCTCCTGTTTCCCCCGCCATCTCATTCCATCGGTGCTCCATCTTCATCTCATATATGATCAGTGTCACCGCCTGCGGTGCCGTATGTAGTAAAAGCGGGCGTTAAACACTACACATTTCATTTCATTAGGGTCTCAATAGATGTTTAATCTTCGGAGGTGGCTTGTGGATTGTCCTGATGTTACATTTGGCGAGAATTCTTCTGATTCTGCCGGATAGATTGCCGGTAAACAGGATGCAAGTTGTAGCGGTAGGCTTATCTATCGCTTACAGGTTTCCCTTTCCTAGCTTTGGTGATCGAGGCTTTAACGCCATATTCGGAGTATCCGTTTTGACGGAAAGTGGGTCTCCGGTGCTGTAATTCCTGTTTTAAGTGGCTGTGATCAGAGATAGACAAAGCTCTGCGGGCCAGTTTATATACTTGGCATAAGGGACAGAGTCGTACATCAAAGTCTGAACGCGTTCATGGCTACCGCTCATTTTTTAGACATCATTGTATGCTTGAGATATGTTTTCTTTCAACATTAAGCTTCTAAAACTTCTTTATTAAAACATCAGTGAGACGAATGGCTGTTCGATCATGAAGCTCTCAAAGGAAAGAAACCTTTCAAAGTTTGACACCCCTTAATTTACTGTAAAGCAAATTGACTGCTGCAAGCTATGTCCGTTGTTCATTGTAATTCTGAATTGACATTTTATGTGTAGATTCAGTCTGAACAGCAATATTTACAGTTCACAATAATGTTATACAAATCTTCTAAATTAGTGCACTTGCATTGTGTTTGGCAATTCGTTCACTCCAATGTTTCAGAGCCTTACAACCAACCATTATCCACAGGCCCTTACCACCAAATAACAAAGAGTAAAAGCAAAAGAAGCTTTGGATAGGTATGAGTATAGTCAGATTGAAAAGTTCAATGCAATAGTCTCCAACCGGTTGCTCTTAACCATTGAGCTTCTATGAGCAACGTGCCAGAACGACATTGAATTCTCCAACTGACTCGTATTTTCCAGGTAAACTACTAGGAGATATCATATATAATGAAACAACTATCTTCTGTGGCGACTTACTATGCTGTAAGTATTTAAGTCCCAGCCTTCATAGTTACCACTATTAGACAAACCTTTGGAAATCAATCCTTCTTCCACACTAGCCTGCATAGGCGATGATTTGGATAGGTGGCGTCAGATTAAAAAATTCAACGCCATAGCCGGGGATTGCACCACGGTTATCCCGGTATACGTCCGGTTTCTCTCCACTATTGAGCTATTATGAACAACATGTGAGAATGACATCAAATTCCCCAACTGATTCGTATTTTCCCGGTAAACTGAGTAGTTGTCTCATTTATGTATAAGATCTGCTAGTGGTTTACTGGGAAAATATGAAACCATTAGATATAGGATCCTGTGCAAACATGATTCACAATACAATAGACGCTTTAAACAGAAAGAGAAACAATAAATATTTCAACAATTTCAATAATTTAAAGTAAAAGCCCCTTCTGAAATACGAAATCAGTACAAAAGATGCAGTTCGTCTTTTTTTACGTTCAGAAGTGAATATGGACGACATGGTTAAGAAAAGAAAAAGGAAATAGGATGGCACTCCGAAATGCTTCAAAACATTTTAAAATTAGGAAATCTGCATTGCAAAGTTACAGGAATTGTCTCAGGAGAAAATTAAAAACAGGAAAACTAAACGAAGTCAAGCAGCCTTTAAACAATTGCAGAAAAATCTTCCAGATTGGATACAAGGTTTCATCAATAGACGTAAAGAAATGCTCCACGAATATGTCAGAATATATCCCAAAGCAGGGTTCAGGTTACCCAATTGGGTGTTATTCGTTATTTGAAGATTTGGAAACAACTCTCGATGGTGTTCCCCCAGATCAAATATTAAACTATGATGAGACGAACGTGGCGGATGACCCTGGAAGGAGAAAACGTCTGTACAAAAGTGCCTGCAAATACCCTGACAGGGTTACGAATAAAAAAGTCATGTAAGCGTGATGTTTGGTGCTACTGGCGATGGCACACTTGTCTCCGTACGTTATAAATAAAGCCGAACACATATAATCTATGAAGTGAAGGTGGTCCTGCTAGGACAAGATTTAAGATAAGTAAACAGTAGTAGAACAGTAACAGAAGTTTGAATGGATGGCAATTGTTTTATGAATTGGTTTAAGACTATAATGATATTGTAATTTCGCTGTTTTAGGGAAGAAAAGTCACAATTGGCGACAACTTGAGCACCCATCTCTCCCCAGGTGCCATTGACCTGTGTGAAAAAATGACATTGAGTGTGCTCTCTTACCACCAAACTCAACACATTTAAAAAACATCTAGATTTTCAGGTTATTGAAACAGGATTGCCGAAAGTCCGAGAATTTGAAGATCAGAAACCACAACTGATCAGGTATTGACAAGAAGTACTTTCCTCGACTTTTGAAAGAAACCCTTGAGATGTTATCACCAGCTATGGAGAAAAACAATTCTTCGGGCTTCAAGAAGACTAGTATTTATTCCTTAAATAAGGACAAAGTTCTTGCAGCGCTACCATCTGAACAAAATGGGGAAGGCATCTCTGTTAATGACAGCCTCATTGATTTCTTAAAGAACCAAAGATGGCCTGAAGGTAATTTACCCAGACCAGGTAGAACAAGGAAACTGAATGTACCACCTGGCAGGCGCTTTATGTTTTTTCGAAACGTAGAAGATAAATCTGAATTTGATTTCATTCAAATGATTCAGGCCATGAAAGAACGACTAGTAAGGCGAGGCAGATGTAGGTTTACATGAAATTTTTATGTTATAAATGTTAATTTGTATTTTTAAAGATTATGATTGTGTCCCAATTATTGCCTCTTGCAATAGGTTTCTTTGCTGAAATTTGCTATTATAATGTTTATGGGTGCACACAATTGCACGTTGTGGACGCCAATTTGAAGCAACAATATATGTGGCGAACAATGTTCCACTTGACAATACAGTTTGAAGCACTTTTGTTTAGCTCAGGGTAAAACAATAAGGTTTCTCACAGGGTGTGCGTGGATGTGTTTGAGAAGGAGATTTTAACGACACTGGAATGCCCGTTTCCAACTTATTTATTTACTGCTTCTTTTTTTTAGAACATCGAAATTGAAGTTGCCGACCAAGGGTTACCAATATCCCTGTTTAGAGTTACTGACGGCAGAATGTTTATTACTCGATAAACTTTATTCGTTCCTCACGTATATATGAACCGACAAATATCCAAGACAGAAAAAGAGGACTGCCCTACTTGCCCTCACGCCTAGGACCGCTCTAATCGGCTCCACGCCGAAGACTGTTTGAATGACCACAGCTGCGCGTGTGAGTGTATCTGTCACTTTCACTTTTTGAAAGCCCTCTTCATTCAACCAAAAATCTCTTTGTGGCTGTTTTGTCATGCCATTTAGAATGATCCAAAGAATACCCTATTCATATAAGTCAAGTGAGCCCCATTAGAAAACTGCTAAGGACACTGTTTCTTACATTGCTTTTTTTATAACAACTTTCCCCCAAAATGCTATTCGACTTAACTGGTCTTGCACGTTTTCTAACAAAGAACCAACATTCATTTGACATCCACCATGATTCTTTACTTATGACAAACCTTAATTTCGGTATCAAGTGCCCCCATAGATATTATTTTATTGTCCCATAATGAAATAATATATGTCTTGCCAAATATAACGCAAAATATTATACCTTTGTCAGCAACTTACAATTCGTTTTACAATTTCTTTTCACAACATTAATTTTGCATGAAATTTCATAAAAATTGTTCACATGGTTACATAACAATAGTTCATTTAAAATTTATCATCACTCTGATCTGCAATTTTCAACTTTTAAATATTACCCGGAAAATATTTCAATCTACATCATCTCTCTCTTTTTCTCCATCTGATCTACTTAAAATTAATTCATATTGTTGTTACACTTGAAACAATTCATAAATATACACTCCCATGTTTAAACCATTGTACATTAATAATATTATACTTGTATACAGCATTTCTGATTTCTTCTTCTGGATTCTATATAAATATTCTTTTCAAAAGTCTTTCATTGTTCTGATTTTTTTCACTTGTTTAGTTTTAAGTTTCACTGCACTGTCACTACACTGTTTATACTTAAGCTATAAATTTTACACTACATTTTTTATACTTAGCATATACATTTTACCAATTTTGTGTTTCTTCTCATTTTACAATCTGTTATGATACTTTTAAATACTTTAACCTAAGTTCCCAGCATTTACAAGAAAATTCATCATCCCACAACGTACTTCGAAAATACAAAGGAATTTTGCAGACTTTTCCATGTACAAAGGACTTATTTATTTTACATCCCCATGCTTTTTCCATATCTAGCTTAGGCATTGTACATCGATATCTTGCCCTATCTTTTCTACACATATTCTGACGGATCTGTGCCCCTTGCCCCAAATATTTTAATATTTCTCTTTCAGTTCTCCATCGATTTTGAATGCTTTGCAATGTTTCTTTTGTCGCTATGATCTCTATTGCTAACTCATTAATTTGATTTGTGGTTTCTTCCACATTCCTCATCTGTCTTCTATTTTCCCATTCTGGTACTTCCAATCTACTCCTAGTTTCTTCTAACTCTTTTCTAGCTATTTCTCTACTTTCCCTTTCTGATACTTCTAATCTACTCCTAGTTTCTTCTAACTCTTTTCTAGCCATTTCTCTTTCTTTGCCTAAGTTCTGTCCTATTTCCTCCCTCCGTTTTCTGTTTTCACTATCTGACCTTTCATTAACTACTTTCAAAACTTCACTTTCAGGTTCTGCGTCTCCTCACTAACATCTTTCCCTACATTGTCTGTTACCTGACCAGCTTCTTCTCTTACATTCTCTACTTCCTGACTAACTTTCCCGAAATTTTCTAATGCCTGTTGTTGATTCGCTGACTTCTTTCCTAGTTCTATTTGTCCTACCTCTAACTTCTGGACACTATTTTCTAACTTTTCTTCTATCTTTTTTAAACTTTGATTGTTATCCTTCATCTCTTTTCTTAAATTTTCATTATCATTCTTCATCTCTTTTCTTAAACTTTCATTGTTTTTTCTAAAACTTCCATTGTCTTTTCTTAAACTTTGATTAGTATCCTCTATCGCATCTATCGTTTTACTCAAACTTTCGAACATTTCTCTGAGTTCCCCAAACATATTTCTATCCACTGCTACATTATTTGGTACAGTTATTCTACACTCTGCTACTTCGACTTCCTGCCTACTGCTACCATCATCAACCTCCTGAACTTCCATGATTTCTACAGAATTTTGACTCAACATTTTTCCACTCCTCAAATACCTTCACAATAGTCTAGTATATGATTTAACACTCTGTACCTTTGATCTTCTACTGGCTCCTGATGTCACTGAAGATCCGGTCTCTCTTCTTTCCAGTAGAAACGTTGTAGAGCCGCTTGTTGTCGAACGTCCTCGTGTCGAACCTCCTTCTCCTGTTGAATCTCGTCGTCGGGTTGAACCTCCTTCTCGAGTTGAACCTCCTCCTCGGGTTGAATCTGCTGCTCGTGTCAAACCTCCTTCTCGTATCGAGCCCCGCGTTGGCGCGCCAATTTGCTACTATAATGTTTATGGGTGCACACAATTCCACGTTGTGGACGCCAATTTGAAGCAACAATATATGTGGCGAACAATGTTCCACTTGACAATACAGTTTGAAGCACTTTTGTTTAGCTCAGGGTAAAACAATGAGGTTTCTCACAGGGTATGCGTGGATGTGTGTGAGAAGGAGATTTTTAATGACACTGGAATGCCCGTTTCCAACTTATTTATTTACAGCTTCTTTTTTTTTAGAACATCGAAATTGAAGTTGCCGACCAAGGGTTACCAATATCCCTGTTTAGAGTTACTGACGGCAGAATGTTTATTACTCGATAAATTTTATTCGTTCCTCACGTATATATGAACCGACAAATATCCAAGACAGAACAAGAGGACTGCCCTACTTGCCCTCACGCCTAGGACCGCTCTAATCGGCTCCACGCCGAAGACTGTTTGAATGACCACAGCTGCGCGTGTGAGTGTATCTGTCACTTTCACTTTTTGAAAGCCCTCTTCATTCAACCAAAAATCTCTTTGTGGCTGTTTTGTCATGCCATTTAGAATGATCCAAAGAATACCCTATTCATATAAGTCAAGTGAGCCCCATTAGAAAACTGCTAAGGACACTGTTTCTTACATTGCTTTTTTTATAACAACTTTCCCCCAAAATGCTATTCGACTTAACTGGTCTTGCACGTTTTCTAACAAAGAACCAACATTCATTTGACATCCACCATGATTCTTTACTTATGACAAACCTTAATTTCGGTATCAAGTGCCCCCATAGATATTATTTTATTGTCCCATAATGAAATAATATATGTCTTGCCAAATATAACGCAAAATATTATACCTTTGTCAGCAACTTACAATTCGTTTTACAATTTCTTTTCACAACATTAATTTTGCATGAAATTTCATAAAAATTGTTCACATGGTTACATAACAATAGTTCATTTAAAATTTATCATCACTCTGATCTGCAATTTTCAACTTTTAAATATTACTCGGAAAATATTTCAATCTACATCATCTCTCTCTTTTTCTCCATCTGATCTACTTAAAATTAATTCATATTGTTGTTACACTTGAAACAATTCATAAATATACACTCCCATGTTTAAACCATTGTACATTAATAATATTATACTTGTATACAGCATTTCTGATTTCTTCTTCTGGATTCTATATAAATATTCTTTTCAAAAGTCTTTCATTGTTCTGATTTTTTTCACTTGTTTAGTTTTAAGTTTCACTGCACTGTCACTACACTGTTTATACTTAAGCTATAAATTTTACACTACATTTTTTATACTTAGCATATACATTTTACCAATTTTGTGTTTCTTCTCATTTTACAATCTGTTATGATACTTTTAAATACTTTAACCTAAGTTCCCAGCATTTACAAGAAAATTCATCATCCCACAACGTACTTCGAAAATACAAAGGAATTTTGCAGACTTTTCCATGTACAAAGGACTTATTTATTTTACATCCCCATGCTTTTTCCATATCTAGCTTAGGCATTGTACATCGATATCTTGCCCTATCTTTTCTACACATATTCTGACGGATCTGTGCCCCTTGCCCCAAATATTTTAATATTTCTCTTTCAGTTCTCCATCGATTTTGAATGCTTTGCAATGTTTCTTTTGTCGCTATGATCTCTATTGCTAACTCATTAATTTGATTTGTGGTTTCTTCCACATTCCTCATCTGTCTTCTATTTTCCCATTCTGGTACTTCCAATCTACTCCTAGTTTCTTCTAACTCTTTTCTAGCTATTTCTCTACTTTCCCTTTCTGATACTTCTAATCTACTCCTAGTTTCTTCTAACTCTTTTCTAGCCATTTCTCTTTCTTTGCCTAAGTTCTGTCCTATTTCCTCCCTCCGTTTTCTGTTTTCACTATCTGACCTTTCATTAACTACTTTCAAAACTTCACTTTCAGGTTCTGCGTCTCCTCACTAACATCTTTCCCTACATTGTCTGTTACCTGACCAGCTTCTTCTCTTACATTCTCTACTTCCTGACTAACTTTCCCGAAATTTTCTAATGCCTGTTGTTGATTCGCTGACTTCTTTCCTAGTTCTATTTGTCCTACCTCTAACTTCTGGACACTATTTTCTAACTTTTCTTCTATCTTTTTTAAACTTTGATTGTTATCCTTCATCTCTTTTCTTAAATTTTCATTATCATTCTTCATCTCTTTTCTTAAACTTTCATTGTTTTTTCTAAAACTTCCATTGTCTTTTCTTAAACTTTGATTAGTATCCTCTATCGCATCTATCGTTTTACTCAAACTTTCGAACATTTCTCTGAGTTCCCCAAACATATTTCTATCCACTGCTACATTATTTGGTACAGTTATTCTACACTCTGCTACTTCGACTTCCTGCCTACTGCTACCATCATCAACCTCCTGAACTTCCATGATTTCTACAGAATTTTGACTCAACATTTTTCCACTCCTCAAATACCTTCACAATAGTCTAGTATATGATTTAACACTCTGTACCTTTGATCTTCTACTGGCTCCTGATGTCACTGAAGATCCGGTCTCTCTTCTTTCCAGTAGAAACGTTGTAGAGCCGCTTGTTGTCGAACGTCCTCGTGTCGAACCTCCTTCTCCTGTTGAATCTCGTCGTCGGGTTGAACCTCCTTCTCGAGTTGAACCTCCTCCTCGGGTTGAATCTGCTGCTCGTGTCAAACCTCCTTCTCGTATCGAGCCCCGCGTTGGCGCGCCAATTTGCTACTATAATGTTTATGGGTGCACACAATTCCACGTTGTGGACGCCAATTTGAAGCAACAATATATGTGGCGAACAATGTTCCACTTGACAATACAGTTTGAAGCACTTTTGTTTAGCTCAGGGTAAAACAATGAGGTTTCTCACAGGGTATGCGTGGATGTGTGTGAGAAGGAGATTTTTAATGACACTGGAATGCCCGTTTCCAACTTATTTATTTACAGCTTCTTTTTTTTTAGAACATCGAAATTGAAGTTGCCGACCAAGGGTTACCAATATCCCTGTTTAGAGTTACTGACGGCAGAATGTTTATTACTCGATAAATTTTATTCGTTCCTCACGTATATATGAACCGACAAATATCCAAGACAGAACAAGAGGACTGCCCTACTCACCCTCACGCCTAGGACCGCTCTAATCGGCTCCACGCGGAAGACTTTGAATGACCACAGCTGCGCGTGTGAGTGTATATGTGACTTTCACTTTTTGAAAGCCCTCTTCATTCAACCAAAAATCTCTTTGTGGCTGTTTTGTCATGCCATTATGAATGATCCAAAGAATACCCTATTCATACAAGTCAAGTGAGCCCCTTTAGAAAACTGCTAAGGACACTGTTTCTTACATTGCTTTTGTCATAACAACTTTCCCCCAAAATGCTATTCGACTTAACTGGCCTTGCACGTTTTCTATCAAAGAACCAACATTCCTTTGGTGAATCCATCATGATTCTTTACTTATGGCAAACCTTAATTTTGGTATAAAATTTATTAATGCCCCTATTGGCACCATTCATGGGGTTAATAGGCACACTTTTCAACTGCCAATTATTACAAATCATATTAAGCAATACTAAATATATTTGGTTTCAAGGATGAGTAAATATGCCAACTTGCATTTGAGTGAATCAACAATATGTTTCTTTGTATATTTCTGGATCTATTTATTAACAACTTAAAAAATCTATCCCTATTTACCCCAGTTTACGGTACTGGATAGCGTAATGGCCGAAAGTAATCAACGACTTGAAGACAAGCTAAAGTTTTCATTTCTAAAGCTTGCTTACAATTCACAATTTCAGCAGTACTCCAAATTATTCCCCTTCAATGCTCTGAATAATTTAAAGCTGTACTACCCAAAACAGTTTTCGTATATGGAAAGAACAAGGAACGAATTTACATTAATTTACCAAGACAAGGCTGATGAAGGTATTAATCCTCAAGCATTATTGAAGTCTTTAAAAATAATATGGATGATGTCTTTTCTTATGCCTACAAACTGTTTAGCCTAGTTCTTACAAATCCGTCCACTAGCAGAACGGAGTTTTTCGCGCTTAAAGAGAATAAAAACATATCTGCACAAGAGCTTAGGCAATATTAGATTAACTTCGTTGGCTACTATTTGCATTCACAAGAACGTACTCAGAGAACTGATGAAAACCCGGTCTTTCTACGAAGACATCATAGTAGATGCTTTCACTAGAATGAAAAAATTCGAATTGATATATAAACAGTAAGGTGAGTCTTATCTTAATTAACTAGTAAGTGAAGCAGTAGCAGCGTTCTTTCGTTTTTCATTGCGGTATTGGAAATACCTTTGTTTTCTGTTTTCCTCCCGGTCGAAGTTTATCAGCCACTTAATATCGTCCCTGTTCCGAATTCGTAGGTGATTATTGGCGTACTTCGCATTGATCATAAGATAGTAATAATTTTTTTGTGAATTTAGTTTAGCCAGTTTTCTGTCATCAAAGCATAGAGGTGTCGTTGAAGAGTCATCCTTCTCCGAGGACAAAGAGCCTTCGACGTTTTGCCATTCCGGGACTGCCCCTTAGTGGCATTATGATGGATTTATAATAATAGACTGTGGGTAGATGGTGGTTTAGTTTTTTATGATATATCACAAGCTGTAGTATGATGTGTTAATTATAGGAGACTATTGAGCTTATAATGGGCCCAAGGTGACTATGGGACGATTGTAGGTTTCCTGGGGGCCAATGTCGTATTTCCGAGTCCTGGATAAGTTGATTGAAGCTGTAGGGAAGATGCGAATCGAATATATGAGAGAGGTTGAGGGTGTAGTAATTTAATTAGGGAAATTATAGTTCTGAATGAATGATTTCATTAGGAATGAATGAATGAATGAATGAATGTGTAGTGTTTAACGCAGGTGGTGACACTGATGATACATGAGATGAGGATGGAGCACTGGTGGAATGAGATGGCGGGGGAAACCGGAGATCTCGGAGAAAACCCGCCCAGCACCGTGTTGTCCACGACAAATCTCACTTTGCGGTCGCCTGGGATCGAACCCGGGCGGCCTTGGTGAGAGCCAAGCGGTCTAATCACTGAGCCATGGCGCGGCCGTTTTCATTAGGAATGTACCATTCGGCAGCTGTTGCTACTCGAAGACACCGATTCTGAAGTATTTCAAGTTTGTAGAGGCGAGTTTTTGCAGCTGTGCCCCAGACTTGACAGGCGAGGGGAAGGTGGGTCTTATTACTTTTTTGTATAGAAGGAGCTTACTCCTCAGAGCCATAGGTGATTTTTTGTTGTACAGTGGATAGAGCCTCGCCATATGCTTGCATACTCTGGAAGCTAATGATGTAATATGTGCCTTCCAGGTAAGGCGTATAGCAAGAAGTACTCCAAAATATTGTGCTTCTGTGCTCCATAGTACTCCTGATCCAGTTAAGCGCAGTTCAGGTACGCCCCTTAAGTGACGACGAGTAAATGTGACTGCCTCGGACTTGCTGGCATTAATCTTGAAGCACCAAGTTGTAAACCAGACGGTGAAATGATTTGATGATGCCAAGATTATTACGGTGTCATCAGCAAATAAATAAAGTTGCAGCCTCTGAGGGTACGGACGGTGTTGGTATAGGTTAGGAAGAGCAGAGGGCCAAGAACACTGCCTTGGGGTATTCCTGCACTGATGAAGTAGGGTTGTGAGACTTTGTCGTACCTGGCAACTGCAAAGTGCGATGTGCAAGGTAGCTATAGGTTAAGTGAATTAAATATGGAGGCCAATCATAATGAATTAATCGGATTAAAAGGCCTTTGTGCCAAACGGAATCAAAGGCTCGGGAAATGTCCAGAAAGAGGGCTGCAACATAATGTCTATTGTTAAAACCACTGATCACCTCATCTACAGGACGTAAGAGCTGATGGGAGGCTGCATGTTGTCTACAAAAGCCAAACAGTTCTGGACTTAAACATGTTCAGGTTGTCCATAAGGCGCTGAAGGCGATTTTGAAGTACCTTCTCGAAAAGCTTGATGATATATGGTAGTAGACTGATAGTTCGATGACTTGCAAGTAGTTTTGCGTCCTTGCCTGGCTTTGGTAAGGTGTGTTTCCTTGTGTGTTTCCAGCAAGCCGAAAAGTAGGAGAAGTGGAGCAAGCTGTTGAGGAGGTATAAAACTAATGCAATCCAATTCTGTGGAAGTGCTTAATGCAGCGTAAGGTATGGTATCACAACCTGCAGCTTTATATGGTCCTACTGACGCACTTATTTGTGTCACCTCTGTGGCAGTAGTCAGAGGTATATCAGTTTTCGTATAAGTAGAGCTTAGATATTGGCTAACAATCCTCTCTATTTCATCAACTTGCTTATCATCTAGTGATTCAGCCAGTTGAAAGGTGGAGCTAGATATTCAGCCATTAATTCTACTTTCTCCCTCGATGGTTGGGTAACCGTCTCCCATCTGTTAATGGTGGATCAGAAGAGGGGATACGAATTAGAACTTTGGACATTCTCCAAAGTGAGACATCTTTAGTATCAAGTGTGCTCAAACGCCGTTCCCATTCTTCATTGCTGAACTCAGCAAGCTCGAACTTCACAAGATGCTGCAGACGATTCCATTTCCTTTCGTCTTGAGGGCTGCGCGTATACTGATATGTGCGCCTTGCCCGATTTTTGTTGGCAATGAGTTGCCGCAGGTTTTGTGGGACTGGCTTCAATGGGATATACGGAAAACGACGAGGCTGAGTTGCTTCTTTCATTGCGGCAACCATTGTATTGATTATGCGGGTAGCAAGATTTTGAGCCGCTACAGCTGTCAGACAGGGCTGAAGATGCGTAGGTTGCTCTTCCATGATTTGTGTAAATTTTCTCCAGTTTGTACATCTGTGGCTTATGGTATGCGGTGAAGATTTAGGATTTGTTTTGGCTCTGAAGAGGAGTAGTACGGGGTAGTAATCTGAGGAAAACTCTGAAAGTGAGAATAGTGATGTGTGACATCGGATGTATTGCAGGATGACAACAGCCAACCAATCTGGTGGACACCTGTCTCTGTATGTGATGGTAGAAGATGAAGGAACAAGCGCTGTTATATGTTTTCTGCCAGGTACCGTTCATTCCAAAATCCGACCTCTGAATTCCACAGTGTACTTTTGGCAGTGAAGTCATACATCGCAATTGTTGAGGTTCCATTAAAGGTAAAATCTAAATCTGTATCAGCAAGGGTTCTAGCAGGTGGTATATACACTGAATAAAGGTTTATAAGTTCTTCATCTTTGGATAGTTGGACACCGGTTGCTTCCAGGAATTCAGTAGCTTGCAGATGAAGTCAGTGATGCTGAATATTGCAATGTATGTATACCGCTGTAGCGCCAAAACCATCCGCACGGTCACTTCTATGACAGATCATACCGAGGATCGTTACTTTGATGTTACTGGTCAAGTGAATTTCTTGTATCAGTGCTATTTGTAGTTTTTTGGTAGCAATGGAATTTGCCACTTCTTGCAGCTTGCTGCTTAAACCATAAGCATTACAAGAGCAAATTTTTAGATCGAATATGTGTGACGGCTCATTATTTCTGGCTGCCATATTGTCCCATGAAGATGAAGACTGTATGCACAAAGATGGTGGGAGGAGGATAGTGGTTGGTCTATTTGCAAGAGCATCTGCCAAAACCACAGCAAAGTCAGCCTATAGATGGAGGGCAATCCTGCTCATTATTTTTAGTAAGAAATTGATCATGAGGGATAGAAGGACTGTATATTGGTGAATAGTTTAAATTTTTAGGTGAGTGTAGTAACAGGCGCTGTTGGGTCGTATGCTTAGTCTAAAAAGTTGTAGTTTTACGACGAGACGTTCATTGGATGTCCTTAGTGATTGCGTTGGTGAAGGTTTTGGTCTTTATAATCCGTGTGGTCAGCAGTGGTCTATTGCATAGCTGAACAGCAGAGTCGCACGGAGTACCGCGTTGAGACTGATTATTTTTGGGCGTGGTAGTATTTATTGATGTTACAGCACTCTGGAAATATTGTAGTGTCCTTAAGGGCTGCAGCGTAACTCTTACGCTCTAGCCTCGTTGATGGAAGGAGTCCAGGATATCAAGTTCCCTTAAACGCTTCCTTGGGTAAACCCATGGGACTAGTTACCTTAGAAGGCGTATCACATCTTGTACGCTGCCCATTTTTGTTAAGCAGTGTCTCAACTCTTGGCTTTTAGCCAAACAACACACTTGGCATATCGACAAGAATGAGAATGGGAGGTATTGTGAATTTGACAGAAGTAGCTCTCTGCTGAGAAGAAGCTGTGGAGATGGGTGGTGTAGCTTTTGCTGCTATGTGAGACGGTATTTCATTCATTGGTTGTGATATGGAAGGGGGATCTGGGCAGCTCCTTTTGTTGTATGGAGGTTGCAGAAGAGCTCCCTCATCCTGAACTTCCATGGAAAGTTCCTGGAATCTATTGATGCTAGTTAGGGGTTCCATTTGCTGGGCATGTTTTTGGGCTCTCACTCTGCCTTTAGTAGGTTGTAAGTACTTGCCATTATTGGGAAAAACTTTTAGGTTTTTTTCTCAAGAGAAAGTAGGAAGTGCATGTCGATGGGCAGAGTAAAGCTGGAACTCATATAACGCAGCTCCGTTATTTTCTTCTGCTAGTATGCTGAGAAATTTATTATCTGCATTTTCCAAGAATTTCAATCTCGCCTACTTTTCCAGTTGCAAAATTCTTGCAATCTCACTAGATAGGGGGACAATGGGGTTCACAATTAGTGGCTCTTTCATAAAATCGCTGATGTCACCATCATTGACATAGCCTGGATCTATCTCCTCTGTATGGGTGGTATTATTTTCTGCCGCAATTAAACTAGGAAAATTTGAAGTGTCCATTTCTTGTAGCCCAGCGTAGTTGTGGTCACTTAAAAAACTAGCATCTGCCATAATGTAAATTGGCTTCTTTAGCTCAGTTTCATCTCAATTTTGGTTATGTATGGTATTTACATTATACACTCGTCATAACACACGATATGTGTCTTCATATATTAAGAGAAACACAAGAATTTCTTCAGCCATAAAGCACGAAAACTAAGTAGTTGTTTAAAACAAAAGCAGTACGTTTTAAACAGCAGTTATAACATACTGCTGTATCTTCAACAAAATGTTTCTGTAAAAGTTAACACATTGTTTCTCTGTCCAGGATTTAACATACGGTGATAAGAGAGAAAACTACAACGTTTTCTGTGTCACCTAATCAGTTCACACACAGCCTTGTCGCACTAGATTCCAAACCACAGTCCAGACTTATCGTGCTGAAGCAGTTTCATGTCCAGTTTCAGATAGCACGGTTCCGTAGAATAGTAAAATAATAGGTTGCTAACTTTTATCATTTTATTAACGCAGTGCCATGTACTTCGGTAGGTACGGGTTTGGTGCACCCGGGGTCCCGAGCCAACATTCTCCCTCGTGTGGGCTCCTCTTCGTTGTTGAGGGAGATGGTCAACAGGCCCACCCACGTGTAGGACGTGCTTGGAGACCCGTGGAGAAGGTTTTTAGATTCTTATCTAGTTTAGAGTTTAGGATTTAGTGAACGAAATTTTTAGTAGGTTTTGATTGATGTTTTTTATGTACGTGTATTTTAATAGGTTTTGTTACATTTGTATAGTTTTTAGAAAGTTTTATATCTGGCTTTTCCCATGACTAGTTTTTTAAAGGGCGCTGACGACCGCCGTAGTTGAGTGCCCTTATATATATTATCATTATCATGGCACGCAGGCATTACTCGACTCCTGTAACCGCCCCTGATATTAACTTCCTGAACTATCAGACTGAATAGTTATTAAATGTATTTACCAGGGGAGGTTCGTCATAAGGGTACGAAGGTGCCCATCCAAAAAAATCTTACGGAATTAAATGAACCATGGCCTTACGACTATTAGGGATAGTTTATTTTTAAAACATGAGAAAGCTTTATAAGATGTCTTCATAACTACAGCATATGGCTCGCCGCGGTAGGTATAGCGCCGGCCTGCTGCATTTCCACGTAACGGAAGCCATGCAGCTCTGAATGTGGCCACTGTGTGAGAGAAGGACTTACACCTGCGTTTATCTGTCGCAATTCCATCCGCGCCTAGCGCAGTGCGTAGATTAGTTTTACAGTGCTAAACTGCAAGGTTTTCTTATTTTAGTGTTATTTGTGCAGTTAGGAACATTAACAGAGCGTTACAGGTGGCTTTATAAAATCCAGTGACTAAAGAGTGATGGATAACTCTCTAAAATAACTAGTGGAAGTGTAATTTTCAAGGCTGGCCATTGAAGAAAAAGTACATCTGAAATCTTAGGGTAGTCCAACGTCCGAATTCTTGATAAAACAACTAGAAACTAAGGAAAAAACCGGGTGTTCAAGAGACACCTTAATTCTAAGGTCATTTGTGAGAAATGTGACTAGATCTGTGGCTCCGAAGTTCTCAAGTCCTTTTTCTGCTATCCCTGTGTTTTGTTTGCTGCTAAATGTGTCAATTTTGTGTGGACAGTTAAGGGACTAAGTGATATAAAACGTATAACAGAAAAAAGCCCATGAATATTCAGTGCACCATATGAATAGTGTGGTAGGTCTGTCACTCCTAGGAAAACGAACCATTACATCATGACTTGACTTCGTGTTTAAAGAAAATGTTAAGGAACATAACATTCAAGTGAGCCAAAAATAGACATATTTTAAAAAAGACTTATTTCATGTTTCAAGTTTTGCGCTGTGTTTGAACTGGCTTTACGAGGACCTGAGTCTGTTACTTCTTCCAATCCAGAGTTGTATAGAGGTCTCATTGACTATACAGCTGTACTGAGTTCAGCCACAGTATTTATAGGAACTTCAAAAACAGTGCAGAATGAACCACTAGACTGCACGTTGAAAGTCTGTAGGGAGAAAATAGAGCAACAGATATGGGCTTCCGAATTTGTTGCCATTCAGTGTGATGAGACAACTGACTTTTCAAATCACTTTTAGATGGTTTTGGTATTCCGTTATGTATACGAGGAATCCATATATGAGAGATTTTGGGCTTTTGTTAATCCTGAAGGAAGAGATGTGGAATCTCTGACAAAGTGCATAAGGAATAAAATATACCCGCCTCTTGGAAATACCAAAGAAAAGCTCATTGCTCAAACCATTGAGGGGCCCGATTTATGAGTGAAAGGACTGGTGCAGTACAGGCCAAAATAAGAGGAACATATTCATATTGTGACTTTGTGTGTTCGTGAAATTAAAAGTCCAATTGCACAAACTCAAAATGTTCTTTATTTCCACCGAATTACAGTTGGAACACTTGCCGATTTCACGGAATTACGTAGCGCACACAATTACAATTCGCCAGTTCGTCTGTCACAGGCCCACTCTACACTCACAGTTACGTACAACTCCTCTGATACACGTACACAGTCTTCCAGTCCGTTCACTAGCACGGCGCTCCTCACGGCTGCTCGCCAAGAACTGAACTAACTCACCAACTGCAGCCCCTTTTTATAGGAAGATCGCTGTTTCTGGAAGTCTCGCGGTTCAGTGAATCATCCTGAAGGTTCCAGACGTCAGGGAAGGGGAAAGAGATGGCTAGTGATTTTTTTTCTACAGTCCCCTCGTTAGCGCTACAAGATAAATGGGTAGGCGTGGTTAAATGCTTTCCGTCTGGGCCCTACCTGCCAGCCGCTGGTTCTATCGGGAATTCCGATGTTCGGGTGACAATATGCGTACTTAGTCACTTGCTATGCACACCAGTTGAATTTAATCATACAAAAGACAAAAAAGGTAATTCCCAGGTGCGCGTGTTTTTTTTTTTTTTTTTTCAAATCAGTATATTTTCCCAATTAATTCCTCTTTGCGATGTGTCATTTTAGAGAAAATAGTATAGGCAAGATTGCCCAGAGTTGCATTAACAAAATGGTATTACAATATTCGTACCGTCTATTTTGTGTACGAAAATATAGAAAATCTGAAAGATGGCTTCGAAATTATTGAAGAGAGGTGCACTAATACAACCACAATAAATGAAGCCAGTAGCTATAGAAGAATTCTTGAGGATCCAAATTTTATTTTTTGGTTAACAGTTTTCCATAAAATCCTGTAAAATCTGAATATTCATAACTTCAGTATCATTGATGTCCAATAGTTTTTAATGTTAATGTAGGATTTAAATTTTCATAAATACAGATTAAACTATTATCTTAATATATTTAAACATTATGGAACTAAAATTTTTTTCTACCCCATGTGGATATTTTGTTCCAGCAACTTCAAAAGAAGAGCAAAGATGTTGTTAAGTTACGGAGTGACATCCTTATATTTAAACAACAAATGAGAAAGGAAACACTGAATATTGATGAAGTACACAAAAACTTATGTGAAGAATGTCAAAGAAAAAAGAAGTATGGAATGTACAAGGGTTGGAGATGCCTAGGAGGTGTATGACGTTATCACAACTACGTTACAGATAAATTTGCTTATAATGGACATCTAGGAGCAGCATCTTTACTGTGTAACCACTTATTTAAGGATTTCTGTGAACGTTTTCCGGAAGAAAGTTTCTGACGAGAGGTGCAATCTGTACTTTTCTGCAGCAAGAAAAACTGCGCACAGAGTTGGAGCAAATTTACAGACGAAATGACCGTAACATTCACGGAGCATTGAAATTTTTTCAGTTCATATACAAAATGTTAAGTAAAGTCACAAAACTTTTGAAAATTATCATAAAAATGCCGATGACGACTGTAAAACTGAACGTTGTTTTTGCACTCTGGAAAGAATAAAAACGCTTTTAAGAAATACAATGACAAACAACAGATGCTTTAGCAACGCTATCAATAAATAAGGACTTTATCAGTAATATATAGAATTTTTATGAAAGAGTGATAGAAAATGTCATTATATTAAAGAATAGAAAATTTGATTTCGTATATAAATAGGCTAAAAGTGTAATTCATGATAAACTGAACAAATACACAATACGAGTATTAATGTGTGTACATACAGTGATGTGCGCGTGAATATGTGAAAAAAATTACACTGGTGAGGTGGCAGCTTATGTGGCGAATGTTATTTCTGTATTTGGGTGACTTTGAATGATATTTTAATACCATCCTTGTATAAGTATGTAGCATGCATATTAATATTGCAGCTCTGGGCAAAGATTGTGTTAGGCTTTTGGTCATTATTATCAATACTTAGCAAACAAAGCCGTTTCCGCGCCCGCCAACCAAACATTTCAGCCACGAACCGCCACTGGTATTTATTTTCAGGATATATTGCTTTTGAGCATCAACACTTTAACACTCTGTACGGTGACAATAATATAATTAAATGCATATTACTTATTTTATTGAACAGCATTAATAGAAGCACATTGCTATTGAATAAATTACATGAAGCTAGGCCAGCACGCATAATGCTTTTCCAGCGTATATATAATTCAGCTGTGGCCTTGTCTTTAGTTTTCTGTGGGTCCAAGTGTTCTGCATACGAATAATGTGTTTTTTTTTTTTTAAAAAAAACTTTTATGAGGAAATTCTGGATTTTTAGCGGGGAAACTCAGATTTCTCTACTTGGTCATATTGGCTGTCAGTTCAAGTGTCACGGTCGTCACGGTGTAATTTAAATAATGCACGAACATCTTACAGGGTAATATAGGTTAACTGTAATTTGCATTTGGGTATTCGGAAGCGTAATATCATTAAAAGGTTTAACAACTCAGATTAAATATGCAAAACCCAAAATGTATATTGCTTTTCAGTGGAAAGAGAAAATGTGGAAAAGATTTCTTAACAGATGCACTTAAAGACAGGTAATTAATTGTAGGAAAGAGCAAAATATAATTTCAAAACGCTGGTTTGATTACCTCACTCTTGCCACATACAGATAAAGATTAAATGATACTCGATAATCTCGGCTTTAACTGTAGAAATATATGCGAATTATATGGAGAAAGGTTGTAATGGTTCTTTTTTTGCTCTACTGCAATATAGTGAAGAAATGACACACTTTCTAAATTCTTGAACTATGTAGATTCATTTGGTTCGAACATAGCGAAATGCCTGCAACCTAATGAGTTAAAAATTGGGCTAGTTCCCAGTATGCATTGTCGATATTTATTAAGCCTTAGCACTTCAGAATTCGATTAAACTTAGGCAGAGGTACCATTTGTATTAAGAGAAATTCAGTGTTTAATTAAAACACTTTAAGCACTTAGAACATAACAGCTATACAAGATAGGTGAAATAAATAGTCTAATAAAACTGTTGTGCATTTCAAAACTTATTCTTTTATTCTGAAAGGTGATCCTAAATAGATTTTTTGTGCTGAATTGGAGAATAATCTCCATTTTCCCCAATCACGTCAGGTTTTCAAACTATTTATAAATAACAGAAATTAAATTAAAGCTTTGTGAAATATAGTAAAAATTATTTTCAACAAGAATTTTGTATGAAAAACTGGTCCATAATTATAATTTATTTTCCATCATCAATAATTAATAATAATTATAATCACATATTCATTACCTTAACTCAATATTGCACTTCCAATTTTCTCCTCTTTGACCTTCTTGCAGGTTGTTTAAAGCAGTCCCTTTTTAACATCCAGCAGTAGTCTGTCATGTGAACACTGAACTTACCTTGATACATTTCCATATCTTTTGTATCCTGCTGAAATCTTTTGTGCTATTCCTCACTAAAATCTCCTGAATTACTAGGGAAATAATTTACATGGGAATGATGAAAATGTACTTTCACATTCATGTTGCAATCAACCCGTTCAAAATTTTGTAGCACTTGGGTCTTTTTTATTTCCAAGGAAATAAAATTAAAAGCAACATTTCTGAAAGCATTTCAGTCATCCTTCACTTCTCGACTCACAGTATTCTTGAACTGACTGTCCATCATTAGTTTTGGAATTTGTGGGCCAACAAATACACCAACTTTAACTATGTCATAGAATAATGAAGGAACTGTAACACAAAGGTATTTAAAACACTCACTATCTAGAATTTTCACAAATTGTTTCATCAACTAATTTTACATGGAGAGGTGGCAACTATATTTTTGAGGGATCAATAAGAGTTTCACTTTTTATATTTTTTTGACCAGTGTTACATTAGTCATATGGCCACTGTTCTATTCTAAGTGTTCTTACCCATTTCTGCTATCCCATTCACATAAGAAACAACAGCAATCTTGAAATATCCACATGCTAAGCGTAGATTGTTTTTGTACTGCAATTTTTGAAACAAACATAACATCTTCATATGTTTTCAAAAGAGTGGGTCATAGGAATGGTAGGATGTTTCCATTATTAAGCAGAACACTTTTAGACTTTTTAAGACTTTTAAGACTTTTTTGAAAAGAATCAATGTAGAACCTCAGCTCTTTGGAATTATAGTTTATGTTATACAATTTTACACAGCAGGGATGTCTGGACAATACACCAAATTCTCTTCAAGAAAAAAAGGACGGGCTCCTTTTCACAATGCCTGTACCATAAAAAATATGTACCCTCAGACAATACTTTCTTTTCTTTAACCTAGAGCCTAAAAGTTTGCTTCTCACAATGCCTGTACCATAAAAAATATGTACCTTCAGACAATACTTTCTTTTCTTTTAACCTAGAGCCTAAAAGTTTGCTTCTCACAATGCCTGTACCATAAAAAATATGTAGCTTCAGACAATATTTTCTTTTGTTTTAACCTAGAGCCTAAAAGTTTTGCTGATTCCTTAGGCAAATTTAAATCTCTCACTAAATCTTAAGCTCACTTTGATTAAAACATCTATCATCAGAAATGTTTGGTTCATAAGTAGAATTTGCTGGAAATTCAGTTTCAGTGCTACTGGATGCAGATGGCACTGTATCTGGTTCAGGGTATAAGGGAACCAGAATATCAGGACCATGAGGTATGGGCCCAATGGCAGAGCGAATGTTTGGTTATACAATATGTTTCTTGCTTTTATCATTATATCCTGGTACCATAATTGTACAAAAATAATAATCATCTCCATGATTTGTAGGTTCTCCCCAAATAATAGGGATACCAAAGGGCTACGAGTACAATTTTCCATTTTTCCAACTCTTCAACTCTGCAACACAACTATGGCACAGTTTATGAGAACACCAGAATTTGTCCTGGTCTCTAAAATTAATGTCAAAATATTGAAAGAAAGTTTTCTTTACAAAAGCTGTGTTGTTGTATGGGAGTGCATATCAGCAGGCGAAGTGGGAAATTTGGAAGTCATTGAGAACACCGTGGATAAACACTACTATCTCAATATTCTTAGAGAAAATCTTCACCAATGTGTGCATCAATTAGCAATAGCAAATAATAATTTTAAGTTTTATGAGGATAATTAACCAACACCAGGCATATATTGTCAGGGAATAGTTGTTATACAACTCCCAAAAGTAATACAGCTGCCCTCCCCTCCATAGAATCCAGATCTTAGCCAATAAAGAATTTACGGAGTGAGGTAAATATAATGATCAGAAATTCTCCCATCTCCTCTAAGATCAATTTAAAAAAAAGACTGCTCGAAGAATGAGTGAAAATTGAGCCTGCCTATATGAAAAAGAAAATATGAAATCACATCTAGAAGCAATCAGGCTAAAGGACCCTACAAAGCACTGAATTTAACTAGTGTGAGGCAATACATATATAGTTCTTTTTGTTGACCGAATATTTAAGTGACTTGGAATTCCAGTAAATGCACTGAAATAATTTTTGTCGACACCTGTTGCACTTTAGAAGAGCGATTGTTTTTCTTATTGTTGCAAAGGACGCGCATTTATCTGTATTTTTATTTTAATATTTACTGCTGGTTTTAATAAAATAAACGTCTGAATTTGAATTGCAGAACTTTGAATACTTTTGTGAATCCTGTAGTTAAAGGTCGGGCAATTATGCCTAGGTTAATGTGTGTATATGAACAAGGACTCAAATAACCCATTCTTGTAGATTATTGTTCCTTTGAGTTTCAAATTTTTTCTGCGTATGTACAGTGAAAATAAGCTGTAATCCTTCGTTGATATTCCATGGAGAAAGGGCAACTTCCAGAAATGTGTAGTGTTTAACGCCCACTTTTACCTCATACGGCACTGCAGGCGGTGACACTGATGATACATGAGATGAAGATGGAGCAGCGGTGGAATGAGATGGCGGGGGAAACTGGAGGTCCCGGAGAAAACCCGCCCCAGTGCCGTGTTGTCCACCACAAATCTCACTTTGCGGTCGCCTGGGGCAACTTCCAGGGTTTCCATGTTTATATCTTCATGATATATCTTCTTCTGATTTAGCTGCTTTCATACCATTCATTTCTGTTTCTTACAATTATTTTTTTTTTTTTCATTTTTTTCTTTCTTTTCTTATAGCATATAGCATTTTGGATAACATTTAATATCATTTCACTAGAAATATATGTTACGAGGCTCTCTAAATCCAAAAATAGCATTTTAAGTAAAAGTTCTCTCCATTTTTTTTCTTCTTCTTTTAATATCTTTTAGCTGGTAAATAATATAATAGTTAACAGTTTGTTATACACTGGTCTATTAATCCCTACCCAGAATAATTGTCTTTAAGTGTGCTTAAAAGAGACACCTCCATGTCAGTAGATCTACTGGCATGTAAAACAACTCTTGTGGGATGAAATTCTGGCATACCAGTGGTGTGGCAATTGACAGCATCTTTAAAAAACAAAATATCAATTTATTATGGGTCATATTGGATGATGAGTGAAATTGGTGAGATGATGTTCAAATAAGCTTGAGCTTGATAAATGTTAAAGGTACTCTTTTCAGGTTAGGAGAAAACCTTGGAAAAATTCTCATCTGTTTGCTCACCTAATTGAGATTTGAATTTAGTCATCTGGAATATAAGGCAGACACATTACCATCACATTACAAAGGTGGGTTCATGTGTGTAAATGGTATAACTCAAAATAAAAAATTTGTTAAACTTGGTATTTCAGTTCTGCTTCTTCTAAGGACGCAACACAAAGATTTTCTGAACAGTCCTATTTCATACTTGTTTTTACTTAGAAATTTTTTCATTACTCCTTTTTACTCAAAAGTAGCTACAATCATTTTGATTGCAGTACTATATGTTTAGGATAATTGCATTCTAAATGAGCAATATATCTTGAATTTTCTGCTAAAAGCACGTGAACTGCTTTTCATTCTGAATGACTTCTGTATAATTCGTAAACCATGTGAGATAATACACTCTTATAACACAAAACATCTGTTACATTTGCATTACTTTGTCAACTGTTTAGCATTTTAATCAAGATAAACTTTTCAAGAAGTAAGTATATTATGTTTTATTATACAAAATGTTTAAGAAATATTGCTATATGCTGGCCTTAAAAGTATGCACTTTTTCCATGCAGTTATACTAAACAGTTGAATAATCAACAAAATTTCAAAAGAATGACAAAATATTGAACAATCTAAATCACTAATAATGATATTTTGAAAAGGCTTTATGTCACAAAAAGAGATTGGGATATAACATAAATGTTTTATTTATCACTTAATGTTCACCTGTTGTAAAAAATAAATTAAAATATTTAATTCCATCAGAGGACTTTTACAGGGTTTTTCCAGAAAATTCAATATATACATTTTCTTTGCTTTGCAAATACTTTGATATTGTTTTAGTCGAACTTTTTCATATAAAGGGAGGAGATGGGATTTTCTGACTATCTTTATGTTACAAATTAGGAAGATACTGAAACTAAATACCAAGTTTTATCTTGGTTTTTCATATTTTAGCTTATGGTGTTTGCACATTGCACATGCACACAGTTTGTTTATTTATTTTTTTTTTTTTTTTTTATTCAAGGAGCCTCAAAACATTTATTTCCAATGATTTTTGCCATTAACATTTTTGGGTAATGTAACTTAAAAATGAGTTGATTAAATAATAAAGTTGGTTTCTAAGTTTAGCAAGTTCCATGGATACAACATGAAGATTTTCATGAAAATTTCTCATCCAAACCACCCTGTTGCATCATAAATGTTTCATTTTTTCTTCTAAAAAGTGACTCATGATTTGATTAAATTAACCTATGTACAAGTCAATGTGTATCCTGAACTTTATGTAAAGAGCTAGTGAAGTCTTTTTCATTCTGAATGACTTTTTTTATAATTGGAAAGCTATAAGAGATAAAATCGTACTACATAAAAAATGTAGATGTAAAAGCTCACAGTTTTTCAATTTCTTTGATTATAGTAAATAAAATTACTTTTGAAATTCTCACCAAAGTCAGTCTACATCAGTTCATCAAAAGCCCAGGAGTCTCAAGAGTCGAGAGGAAACACTTCAAATCATTCCAGCAAACAAAAGTAGCTAATGATGCACTTGTCTGCAAATTAGTACATATGTACTAATTTTAGTAAAGCTCTTTAAGTGTTAATTTGGAGTTAACTGTTAGGCAAATAATGTTAGTGTTTATTAATTTTGACATATTCTTTGTCATTCTTTTGAATCTTCGAACACTAAAGTTCTCTCAGGTGGGAAGTGCTGTGCAAGAAGCATAGAATTGTCCATGTACGAGGGTCGGCTGATAAGTCCCAAGCCTCACATAGAGATGGCATCACTGTTCCTGTTTGATGGATAGCATCTTATAGTTTAACTCTAGACTAGCTTGTATCCATACTTACAGGTCAATAGCTTGTTTAGTTTTTGAATGAAACCATTTTAAACGAGACAAGTGTAGAGGTTTCATGAAAATGGAGGATTTTTAAAAACAAGAGTGATTAAATACTTCCATTTGAAAGGCTTAATGCCTAAAGAAATCAAGGAGGAAGTGGACAGTACATTTAAAGATTCTGCCCCTTCAAATATAATGATTAAAAGGCGAGTTGCAGAGTTTAAAATGGGAGCACTAGTGATAAGCCTTGCTCTAGACTCCCTGTGGAAGACACAACTCCAGAGATCATTGAAAAAATTCATCATTTAGTACTGGAAGATTCCAGATTAAAGTTGTTTGAGATAGCAGAGGCAGTAAACATATCAATAGAATGTGCTAGTAATGTTTTGTGGTTTCAAAAAGTCCGTGCAAGATGGGTGCCATGTTTGTTGATGCCTGATCAAAAGTTGCAAAGAAAAACTTTCTGTTAAGAATTTGGAGCTGTACCGTAAAAATCCCAGCAAATTTTTGAGATGTCTTATTACCATGGATGAAACTTGGATACATTACACTCCAGAAAGTAAATCACAGTCAAAACAGTGGATTGTGCCAGATGAACCAACTCCAAAAAAAGGCAAAGTCAGTTTTGTGAGCTAACAAGGTTATGGCAAGTGTTTTCTGGGATGCACAGGGAATTATTTTTATTGATTACTTGGAATAGGGTAAAAGTATCACTGGTGACTACTACGCAAGTTTAATGCGAGTTTGAGTGATGAGCTGAAAAGAAAAAGACCTCATTAAGCAAAGAAAAACATCTTGTTTCTTTATGACAATGCTCTGGCCTATCTTTCAGTCATTGCAATGGGAAAAATGTGCGAACTGAAATTTGAATTGCTTAAACACCCACCCTTTTTGCCAGATCTAGCACCCAGTGACTACCACCTGTTCCCAAACCTCAAAAAAGTTCTTGGAGGATGAAGATCTCACAGCATCGAGGAAGTCACTGAAGTGGTAAACAGCTGTTTTGAAGACCATTATATATCGCACTACAGAGATGGTTTAATTAACACCAATATGGCAAATGTATTAGCCTATTTGGAGACTATGTTGAGAAATAAAGAAAAACAAATTTTTAAATGTTTTTTTATTGTGAGGCCCGGGACCTATAAGTCGAGCCTCATAGAGGATAGTTTAGTTTAAGGATTTTCTTTAAAATCTACTTGTTGCACTCTAGGAAGATGTAAAACTTAACATAAGTTGTGTGAACTACTTTGTCAGAAGTACAGTGATGTGTAAAACATCATACATTTCAAATGAAGCAAATATTCAAAATAAATAAAATTTATGTATAAAACCATAAATGTAAGATATCCAGATGATGGACAGACTGACATCTACACAGATGGCACTCTTTACAACCAAGAAGATGGGGCAGGAGCAACAGCAGGAGTTATCTGTAAATTATTTTTATAAGCATATCGGAAATTATTTCACAAGCTTTGATGAAGAAATTGATGCAATTTATACTTCCTTATAAAATCTGTTGGCCTGGATATATAAGCTTCCCAACATAGTTTTCTTTTCAAATTCCAAAGCAGCTATTCAAACTTACTGTCCTAAAAAATATTAAATTCATAACATCTACAAAATTTAAATACATATATAGCTTTCCAACAGACTCCATTCCATTATAGAATTTCTGAGAATGAGCAAGCAGATATGCTGGCCAAGGGGGATTCCAAAATCGCTTAAACAACAAAACAAAATATTTCCTAAGAAAGTTAAAAGATTAATTAAAAACATTTACACAACCAGTTATGACAAATATCTTACTTCCTCTGAAAAACCTAACTGACAGAATCTCCAAAATAAACATAAACAGTTCCAATCTACCTAGAAAATGATTTGTTGCAATGCTTAGGTTAATAACAGATCATGATTGAGTGGACATTTGCTCAAGATTGGATTAATGACTTTCCCACAGTGATTTTTGTTTGGTAAACAACATTGATCGTCTAAGTATGTGAAATTCTCAAAAATCAAGATGATATTTCTAAATGCTGGGAGGCAACAATTTTATTGTTGAATTCTGAACATAAACACACACCTACACAGTAAGGGGTTAAAAGCTAACAAAGAGGTAGTATAGATTGTATTCCAGGGGGATTTTGGAAGGCTTGAGCAAAAGGTGAAATTAAAAGAAAAATAATTGAAAACCTGTTGAAAAATGTGGGAGGCAAAAGAAATACTCAAGACTTTGAAAATAAGCATGACATTACTAATATACCGTGTGTCCCATCTAACTCCGTGACTTCAGATATCTCTGAAATTAAGCAAAATATGTCAAATCCAAATGCAAAATCCCTTGTCAGGAGCTCACACAATGAGAAAGTATGCAGAATCCATAACGGTAAACAAATAAGACTTCCAACACAATGTTGCACTTTTTAAAATGGAACACGTATGTTTATTCTAGCAAAATAAAAATTAGAGCTACAACTAGTGATAATGAACTTGGTTTCATGTTTCTAAACCTCATACTTTTCTGAAATTCGTGACTTTTAGAGTATGGCAAGGGTGTTACAGTTTTTTATGTAATGCAACGCATGTAGTACTGTGCTCTAACAACACCAACTCCAGTTGGAATTGGTGTTGGCTCAAAGAAGGGGTTGCTTGCACTAACCTGTAGCCTACTGTTAACAAACCAGTATCAAATCCTTTCATGGAAGTGTTGAAAACAGTGTTGTTGTATAAATTAAATTAATTGGGAGTCGATTAATGACACCAAACAACACTTACTTTTAAATTTTCCCGGAACTAGTTTCTGAGGCCTTCCCTTTATCTTCAGCCGGACATCGACTGGTTCTCATTGGTGTAGCTGGCAATATTTTGTCATCGGTCTCCTCTGGTGGCGGTTCGAGGAACTTGCTGAACAAATCTTTCTGGGGGATGTCGAAATTGAATACTTTGTTCCTATTTTTTGAAATAAAGATTTGTTCCCATGTGGACAGTTCTTCTTTTCCTGTTGTATGTTTTAGTAATTTTGGTTCTGGATTTATGTTGTGGTTTTTTTCCCAAAAATGCATGGCAACGGCTGATTTTTCTAATTGTTTGTATTTTATGTTCCTAAAGTGTTCCTTTGCTCTTGTTTCTAAATTTCTTTTGGTTTTTCCAATATAAATTTGACTACAGTCACAGCATTCAATTTGATATATACCAGATTTTTTGTTAGATGGAATGGCATCTTTGATGTTTGAGCAAATTAGGTTTTTTAAGGAGTAATGGTTCACTGGAGCTAGTTGAATGTTTTGTTTTTTGAAGACTTTTTTGAATTATCAAAGGCCCATGGATGGTAAGTGAATTTTTTGAAGATCATTTTAGTTTCTGTAGCTGAGAGGGTTGTGGTTTCTTTTAGTAGTTTCTTCTTATTTGCTAAGTTCACTTTTTTGTCTACTAGTGATTTGGGAAAGTCATTTTTCTGTGCTATTTCAATAATTTTGTGGTATTCTATTTTGTATTCTTCTGCTGTGATAGGGATGTTGACCAGTCTGTGTGCTAAACTATTAAAGATTGCCTGTTTGTGGGATCTTGGATTGTAGCCATTAGCTTTTATGTAGTTGTCTGTCTGTTGGTTTTCTGTAAATGCCAAAATTTATTCTATTTTTATTTCTGATTATTTTTAGATCTAAAAATAATCAGAAATAAAAATAGAATAAACTTTGGCATTTACAGAAAACCGACACAGACAGACAACTACATAAAAGCTAATGGCTACAATCCAAGATCCCACAAACAGGCAATCTTTAATAGTTTAGCACACAGACTGGTCAACATCCCTCTCACAGCAGAAGAATACAAAATAGAACACAACAAAATTATTGAAATAGCACAGAAAAATGACTTTCCCAAATCACTAGTAGACAAAAAAGTGAACTTAGCAAATAAGAAGAAACTACTAAAGGAAACCACAACCATCTCAGCTACAGAAACTAAAATGATCTTCAAAAAATTCACTTACCATCCATGGGCCTTTGATAAATTCAAAAAAGTCTTCAAAAAACAAAACATTCAACTAGCTCCAGTGAACCATTACTCCTTAAAAAACCTAATTTGCTCAAACATCAAAGATGCCATTCCATCTAACAAAAAATCTGGTATATATCAAATTGAATGCTGTGACTGTAGTCAAATTTATATTGGAAAAACCAAAAGAAATTTAGAAACAAGAGCAAAGGAACACTTTAGGAACATAAAATACAAACAATTAGAAAAATCAGCAGTTGCCATGCATTTTTGGGAAAAAAATCACAACATAAATCCAGAACCAAAATTACTAAAATATACAACAGGAAAAGAAGAACTGTCCACATGGGAACAAATCTTTATTTCAAAAAATAGGAACAAAGTATTCAATTTCGACATCCGCCAGAAAGATTTGTTCAGCAAGTTCCTCGAACCGCCACCAGAGGAGACCGATGACAAAATATTGCCAGCTACACCAATGAGAACCAGTCGATGTCCGGCTGAAGATAGAGGGAAGGCCTCAGAAACTAGTTCCGGGAAAATTTAAAAGTAAGTGTTGTTTTGTGTCATTAATCGACTCCCAATTAATTTAAACCAGTATCAGCTTGGCACATTCTAACTTCAGTGTTCTACTGTCTCCTGATTGGTTTGTTGGATATGTCATATTGTAAAGTAATTCATTTAAGTTTCGGATACTGGTTTCCATTATAGATTCATTAAACATTGTTTTCGTGTGGCCTTTTACATTTGCCATTGTCTAGTGTTCTACTGTCTCCTGATTGGTTTGTTGGATATGTCATATTGTAAAGTAATTCATGTAAGTTTCGGATACTGGTTTCCATTATAGATTCATTAAAGATTGTTTTCGTGTGGCCTTTTACGTTTGCCATTGTCTAGTCGATATACCGGCATTCAGTATTGAGAAACTAGATATTAATTTATGGCGAATGTCACAGAAATGCAACCGAAACTGTGGCATTTTACGCTGAATGCTACCTAAATTGACAGTGTCCTTCACCTCGTACCACTCCCAACATTTGCATGAAACACATGGAAACAGGAAGCTGGGCTCCCCCCAAGTGACAACGTACAACTGGCAATGGCAATAGAAACAAAATTGCTATTCTGGCTGCTGTAGTGCACAATCCTTAGGTAAGTATACACAGATTGCATGAGGTTCTGGAATAAGCAGCAGTAACATGAGCAAAATTTTACATAGGCAGCAGTTTCATATCTCACTCTACCAAGAACTGTAACTAGAATGACTTTGAATCCCCGATTGTATTCTGTCGTTTTGCACTTCAGCAGTTGCAAGGTAATCCTAAGTAATGTGTTGCTTATGCTCAAAGCATCATTTACAAATAATGGTCACATGAATCTGCAGAATTGGTTCATGCAAAATCCCTGCTGGATTTGCCAAGCTGCTCATCAACAACAGTGGAGTGTCAGTGTTTGGTGTGGTATCATTAGTAACCAATTTAGGTCTCCATTTTTATCAGGAAACATTAAATGGATGATGATTGCATCATTTCTTCAAGACAATTTATCCCTCCTCATGGAGGATGTGGGATTGGAAGCGCGCTTATCTGTGGTTCCAGCATGATTGATGTCCTGCACACTATCCATGTTTCCAGAGACAATGTGGAAGTTTCCAAATAGGTGAATAGAACGGGGAGGTCCTGTCAGATGGCAAGCTCGGTATCCCGATGCTATTACACACCATTCAACTTCTTTCTTTGGGGGGATGGAGGGCATGAAAGAGAGGGTATCAGGAACCCATGAGGATAGTAGAGGATATGCAACGCTGTATTACTGCTGCGTGAACAACAATATCTTACTTCAAACATCTGTTGAAGTGACCAGTTTCCTTGGATAAGACATTACTGGAGATTTATGGATGCATTTTTGATGCTGTATGTAATGCACAACAATGAAGTTTATGTGGCTATAGGCCACTAGTAAATGTGTTTAGAAAAGTGAAACTCTATAATTGACTCACAAATTGTGAGTCTAGTTTTCATTTCTCTAGAATAAAGATATATGCTCCATTTTAAAAAATTCAACTTTGTGATGGAATGTTATTTGTTTAAACCTTCTCATTGTGTGTGCTCCTGACATAGGTACATTCCTATCCAATTGGTTTTTCTATATTTTGTTTCATTTAGGAGAGACACCAATAGGTCTCATATTTTCTTGATAGTGTCTTCCTGAATTAAAAACCTAACTACATTTTGTTGCCATTGTTTAGCATGTTATGTGAACAGTGAAGAGAGACAAAGTTTGCCAACTCTAGTATTGGCCAGATATGTTTATGATATTTTTGCTGTAGTCCCTCAAAAGTTTTTAATGAATTCTTTAAAAATGCTTAATGTTTGAGATCAACTAAAGTTCACAATGGAAAATGAAGACAATCACATCTCTACCAAACAGCACATCTTGAATATAAAATATAAACAGACACATCAGTTGTTGCAACACACTTTTGGGAAATGTGCCATGTAATAGATACAAACTTTGAACTATTAAAAGAAATGAATTAACTACTAAAATTGTCATATGGGAGAAGATGCTCAATTCAAAAACATTAGTACAGAATTATAAAGTTCAAAAATTCTACCTCCAGACATCTATATGAAATTCATCATGTCAGCTACTACCAAGGACACCTACAGCTGATGATGGAAATAACAGCTTCCAAAAACGGTTCTTTTAATTTACAGGGCAGGTGAAGCAAACTTGTCCTAAATTCTACTCATAATATTTATGTACACTATAGTATATTTAATGTTGAAAGTGAAGTTGTTGTTCTTGATATTTTAAGAATGAAAGAATGAATGAATGAATGAATTTAATTGTTTTACTTCATGAATTTAGAAAGCTTTATTAGTTTCTATATGTACTTAGGATCTGAGTTTTTCCTATTTAGTATGAGATAATTTCATAAACCCTATGAAGAAATATTAACCTATGAAAAGGACATTTTAAAGTGACAATTTTTATAGCAGACATGTAGGACTGGAGCATAACTGTATGCCTATTTCAGAAGTGAAATAATTTATCCATCTTATCAAAATGACATTTTTGTTCATGGGATTTGTAGTTTGCTTCTTGTGTACCAAAATGTCATATGTCTGGTGGTGTTGAGAGTCGATAACCACATTCACTACAATTGCATCCAGATTTGCTACCATTTGCAGAGGAGACAAGTTTCCTGTTTTGATAGAAAGCTTAGCTGGTCATTGCATATAGGACAGCTGAAAGCTCAATGAAACCATTCTGTAAATATGTTGTGGTAAATCATGGGGAGCAAATTGTACAGTGTTGCTGTGATGTATTGCACACTGATCCAATCCAAATTAGGCTAGGTTGCATCATTTTTTCTTCAGCTCATCTACTTGTACTTAAAAGATCAGATAGTGTATAATTCCAGTCTCTATTTAGCTACTGAGCTTTACCAACTAACCCAGTTGTGAACCTCTATGCCAAATCTGCAGAACCGACTGCAATATTGACTTGACGTTCTATTAGGAAATTATGGTTGTGGACTTAATTGTATGTCTACGAATCTAATGTTTGCACATTCTTCAACATCTTAATGGATACTCATTATAGGAACACCTCTCTTAGTCCAAAATAGATGGGCTTTTGTTTCCAGTTGTGTGCAGCACCCCATGTAGATCTTGGGATGACAATATACCTGAAGTCTATGATGTCTACGTCTAATATTATCAGATTATAAAGACCCTAAGTGAGCCTATCCCATGCAGCACCTGCGGGTGCTATAGAACCCGAAATGTGATTTCCTGGTGCCCTTCTTGAGCCAATTTTTATTTATTCAGCACAGAATTAATTTCCTGCAAACATCTAAGTGTACACCCATGACCATGAAACTTGCTTTTGTAAACTTGAAACTGTACTCGTTATTTCCTCAACAAATAGTAGACCTGGATGCAGAGTCACTTCAATCCCAACCAAGGTTTATCACAGCAGTAAGTTCACTCCTTTAAACATTGCTGCAAGTAGCGATAAGGAAAGGGTTGGTTTGCTTATACTTATAACGATAGGAATGTAGGAGTCAGGTTTTTAGAAACAAACATTCAATGTAACTTGAAAGATTGTGAATGTAGGTTCACCGTTGTGTCTTGTGTTGGTTGTATGTTCTTAAATGAATATGGCTAAGAGACAAACAACTTAAAGTTTTAATAGTGTGGAATTCAGACAAAAATCTGTGTGTTTATTATGTAACAGTAGTGTGTCTGTTCCCAAGAAAAGTAATGTAGAACATCATATTTTGACAAATCACACAAACTTTAAGAGTGAATTTCCGATTAATTCTGAACTACGAAAACAAAATTAGGGACTTAAAATGTAAATTAAAATACAGTAAAGAGTATAGAAGTCAGTTCAGCAAAACAGTAATGTGACAATGGTTTCTTACAAAGCCTGCTATGTGTTAGCAAGCTAAAGATCACTGAAATAAGGAACATTTTGAATTTCTACAAACTAGACTTTTAATTCTACGAACCCACAAAGTCACATTTGGTGTCAGGAGTGGGACTCGACGATGGAAGCTGCATTGGCCAAGATCTTGAAAAAGATGGAAGAAATGAAGGTCGAATTAAGCTCAGATTTTTGTTGTAATTTTACGTCCTCCAACGTTAAGTCATATCGGACAGTGAATGAAATGGGTGAAATGATGCTCAAATGTGTCCAGGGTCCATGGAACTTAGAGCTACCCGACATTCCTCTGTAAGGATAGGGGAAAACCCCGGAAAAAATCTTATCCAAGTAACCCACCCTGACCGAGATTCAAACTCGGGACCTCTTGAACGTAAGGCAAACATGCTACCGAGGCGGGCAAACCTTCACGGAAATGAAAGCGGCGAACGACAGCCTGGCTACGAAGACAGAAGCGGCAAATAAGAATCTAGCCGCGACGATGACCGAAGTGAAAGGCCAATTAACCGAAATGAAGGCTGCGAACGGCCCTCGCCGCCAAATTTGAAGAGCAGTTGGCCGTCGTGAGGGATGACGTCGCGGAGCTGGGCAATCGGATGGCTTAAGTGGACGAGCTCGTCGAAGACCTGGCGAACCGCGTTAACGACCTAGAGGGAAAGGCCGACAGCAACACCAAAGGATTTGAAGACCGACACGCCGGTACGCGACATAACATCTGCGCGAGTCAAACCATCTAATACGACTGAACGTCAACTTTCGAAGTCTTCCACCGCCAATTCGACAGTGGCCAAGCATAGCAAGTGGTCACCAGAAGAAGAGGCAGCACAGCTAATACCCGGCCTCCAGGGACGGGACGCAGAGGTTCTGAACGCGGTCCAGACAGCGGCAGCACCCAAGGACATCTGGGAGGCCCTGGAAAATCGGTTTGGAAACCACCGCTTAGCCGTAGTCTAGGACGCAGCAGCCAGGGGAGACGCCAGTGTGGCCAGCCGGGTCACCTGGAGAGAGACTGCCCACACCAGGAAGAACAGCCAGAAAACGAGTAAGAGCCGGCGTGGCGAGGGGCACGTCGGCGCCGTCTCCACCATACCTTCGAGTGACACTGCGCACCGTCAGCCGGCGTATGGATAACAGCCTCATCGCGGACGGTTGGGTGAGAGGGAAGCCGTGCCGCGTGCTTATGGACACCAAAGCAGCCGGACCATCATCAGACCGTCATGTGGCCAGGGGTTTGCCGTCGAAAAAACCGAGCCGACCATACCAGCTAGTTACGACGCCTTACCTGTGGAGAGGGAGGCCCTGCTGCAGTTGACTTTGGAGCGAAGTGTCTTGAGTTTGTGGGTGTTCGTCGCGGAGGTGGCTGCGGAGGTGATATTGGGATTAGATGCCATCAGGAGCCACGAGGCGACAATCGACGTCGGCAGAAGGTCCTGCGGCTCAATGAAGAAGAGGTGATACTCCGGCACCCCGAAGAACAACTTGGAATCTGTAGGGTCATCCTGAAGGAAGACGTGGTTGTCCTCGCGAGAAGTGAGGTGGTGGTGACGGTACGACTGGAAGGCCAGAGGACTAAGAACATGATGCTGGACCAGAAGACGACTGTGCACGGGCTCTGTGGAGCCAGGACATTGTTACCATGCCGAGAGGAGGTGCCGGTGAGGATGCTTAATCCAACAGACATCGATCACGACGTCCAGGCCGGGACGGAGTTGGGGACCTGCGACCCCGTTCTCAGCGTAACGCCAATCGATCAGACCCAGGAGCCGGTGCCGACGCAACACCTAGGGCCTAGGCTGAAAGGCTTACTGCAGATGGCGGCCGACCAACTGACCGCAGAACAGTCCGAGAAGGTTCCACAAATGTTGGAACGATACCAGCACGTTATCAGCCAAAGTAACAATTAATGCCAGAGGTAAGTAACAGCGACTACGGCCGCACGGACCGAGTGTTCCACATCGACACCGGTCACGCCCAGCCTATTCGGCAACAACCCAGACGCGTTCCAGACGCGTTCCGCTGGCAAAACAACCGGCGGTACGGGACATGCTAGAGGACATGAGATTCAGGGGAATTATTGAAGAGTCTGACAGTTCTTGGTGTTCTCCTGTAGTTCTGGCGACGAAGAACGGCGAGCTACGCTTCTGCGTGGACTACAGGAAGCTGAACGCTGTCACCAGGAAGGACTGCTTCCCCTTACCCCCGATTGACGACACCCTGGACTAGCTTGCTGGTGCGCAGTGGTTCTCGACCCTGGACCTAAAGCCGGGTAACTGGCAGGTGGTTCTAGACCCGAGAGACAAGAAGACCGCATTCTCGATAGTCCAAGTGCTTCGGCAGTTGACAGTTATGCCCTTTGGTCTCTGCAACGCACCACCTACCTTCCAACGCCTCATGGAATCAGTAATGAGAGGATTGACTTGTGACGCCTGCCTGCTATACATGCACATCCCCATCGTCGGCAAGACGTCCAAAGACCATCTCGACAACCTGAGCAAGAGGCTACAAAGACTGGAGGTGACCAACCTGAAGCTGAACACGAAGAAGTGCCAGCTCTTCCGAAAGGAAGTCAACTACTTGGTTCACATTATCTCAGCAACCGGAGTGACCACAGACCCGGAGAAGACAGGCCGAGAGAGATTGGCCTCGCACAAAGGATAAGCGAGAATTGGCAAGTTTTCTGGGGCTGTGCAGTTATTACCGCCGTTTCATAAAGGGCTTCTCCAACATCGCCAAGCCCCTCACCCTCCTGAAGGAAGAACACCGACCTTATGTGTGGACGGAGGACGCCGAAGTCGCTTTCCAGCAGCTGCAGCAGACACTCTGCAGTGCTTCTATTTTAGGAATCCAACAACCAGGAGGTGCCTTCATTGTGGACAGCGACGTCAGCAACCACTGCATTGGAGGAGTCCTATCCCAAGTTCATGATGGCCACTAGCGAGTGATAGCCTACTACAGCAAGCTGCTATCCAAGGCAGAGAACTACTGCGTCACGCGGAGAGAGCTGTTAGCGGTAGCGAAGACCTTGGGGCACTTCCTCAAGTACCCGTACGGTCAGCCATTCCACCTGAGGACTGACCATTCCGCCCTAACTTGGCTACTTGGTTTTAGAAACCTGGAAGGCCAGACAGCCTTGGGTTCAGAGGGTGCAGGAGTACGACTTCACCTCCGAACATCGCAGAGAGAAGAGCCACGCCAACTCAGACGCCATGTCCCGAAGACTGCCCGGAAGAGAGCGGCCAGTGCACAAGAGTGCAAGAGAAGGAGCGTTCTGTAGCTGTCAGAGTGGTCACGTTAGTGCCTGCCGACGGTTGGGATAGCACAGGCCCGAGGAGCGAGCAGCTGACGGACGCCGACTTGGGGCCACTCTTGAGAAAAGTGGAGGCAGGGACAAGCCAGCCTGGGAGGACATCGCACCAAGAAGCGCTGCATACAAGTCGTACTGGGCCCAGTGGGATCATTGAAGATCAAATAGGCTGTGCTGTTCCAGGTATGGGAATCGCCTAATGGGAAGACACACACACACACACACACACACACACACAGAGAGAGAGTGAGAGAGCAGTTGGTACTTTCCCGGAGTAAGGTCCCGGAAGTCTTGGAGGAAGTGCACGCCGGTACTTCAGGAGGACACCTGGGAGAAAACCGAACGATCGACAAACTCCGACAGCGTTATTAGTGGTTGAGGCTCCGAGCAGATGCTGAGATATGGTGCCGTCAATATCACGTGTGCGCGGCCCCCAAACTAGGAGCCGGGGTCGCATGCAGCAGTACAACGTCGGAGCGCCTTTCGAACGTATCGCTGTCGACATAGCTGGACCATTTCCAGTGTCCGACCGAGGCAACAAGTACCTGATGATGGCCGAGGACTACTTCCCCACGTGGCCGGAGGTGTATGTCATTCCGAACCAGGAGGCGAAGACGATTACAGACTGCGAAAAGATATTACAATGCAATTCTGAAGGTGTAAATTAAATACTAAGACTTAAAGACAATATTATATAACTTTGAAGGATATTAGTTTAATTTAACTTAAAGTCTTAATATATAGATACAATTAAAGTACAAGCAACTGTTCTGCCGTTTTGGGGTGCCTTTAGAGCTCCAAGGTGAACAGGGTACTAATTTTGAGCCTAACCTGATGAAGTTGAAACACTGGAAAGACTTGGGGTGAAAAAGACCCGCACAAAACCTTGTACATCCGCAGTCGGATGGCATTGTCGAGAGATACATCAAGACCTTAGAAGAATACCTGAGGAAGGTCGTGGCCAGCCATCAGCGAGACTGGGACGTCAAGGTGCCACTGTTCTAGCTGGCCTACCGCTCGTCAACACACGACACTACTGGGATGATGCCAGCAAGCTTAATGTTCGGGCGAGAGCTACGCCTGCCTTGTGACCTGGCTTTTGGGAGCCCTCCGGAAGCAAAACAGCCAGCAACCGAGTATGTGGAGAACCTCGTGGACTATCTCTATGACATGGCTCGTCAGAACATCCAGATGGCGAGCGACGCATGAAGACCCGGTACGACAAGCAAGCAAACAGCAAAGGATTCCAGCAGGGTGACCTGGTCTGGTTGTACCGCCCTACCCGGACCAAGGGACGCTGCCCAAAACTTCTACAACCGGGCAAGGACCGTACCGGGTGGTAAAGAGAATTAACGACGTGGTCTGGTCGCATCTATAAGGTTCCCCGAGGAAAGATGGTAATACACCTGGATCGGCTGGCCCGCTGCGATGGTGCTGTTCGGAACGACTGCCCTTGAGGAGGGAGTAGTGTCTCAAGGCATTGCTTTGCTGCCGCCGGCTCGCGCATAGGCGAACGCCGAGAGAGACAAGCGGGGAAAGAAAGATACAAAGCTATGCGAGCACTGAACGCTTGCCGAAAGAGAGAAAGAAAGAGACGGATGTCTGGAAGTTTCATCTTTTCTGATGCCGTCTCGATTGTTACCGAACGTTCCACTAATTTCTAGGAACAGTGACTGGAGGTATAAAGGCACCACGGAAGGATGAGTGGGTCAGTTGCGATTTGAGCTGTTAATTGTGTGGACATTTGAACTGTACCTCAGTTGTTAATGGAGAGTGCAGCTGTGTGCGGCTGTTTAAGTGTATCACAGATGAATTCTTTTGTTTGTTTACGTGTGGTGAAGCAACGAGAGACTCCATAGGTGTATGTTACTCCATTTTTAGAGCATATAAGGGCGTACAAAGTGTCTTCACTGAAAAGACCTTGCTGATGACCTTGCAGTTGAATGCCCTTAGACAAACACCTATCTTTCATTCTCTCTTTTTTAGTTTTGAATACTTGTTTTATACAGTGGAGATGAATACTGAAGAATAAGGTTATTTTCACATCACAACTTCTTAAACTTATTAATTTATAAATAAATCATGGATCAATTTTTAATAAAACCAATGCTTTTAAAAAAAACGATAGAATCGAAAAGAATCAAATTTTGGACCAGATCAAAATAAATCCACACTGGTGACATCTTTATTTCACTTTTTTGAGAATTGTAGCCGCTTCTTAGGAAAACAAAATATGTAAACTGATTTATATTTTTATGTTTTTTAAAATAAGTTCAGTTTTTCTGATCTGTTCTGCAAAGTCAGGTCCCATATTTCTTAAATTGTTCATATTAGTCTTGCATTAGTTGATATTTGTAACAGCTATTTTCATGACTGCTATAATTGGGCTGTTTGTCTATTAACTGCAGAATACCTTCATTTAAAAATATTTGCATTCTCTTTGTACAGCAAGTTTGAAAAACTGGATAATTTATTCATGCATTTTAATAACTGTACTGTATTTTACAGAATAGGAGAAAAATCAGTAGTGGTTATACGGATTTCAGCTCCAATTAAAACTCACTGGGCAAAAACACACAGCCTTGACTTGGAGGAGTTAATGGGGAACAGTGAATATAAAGAGAAATACAGACAAGATATGGTGCAATGGGGTGAAAACATTCGGAAGAGTGACTATGGTTATTTCTGTCGTGCAGCCATAGAAATGTATGATGGTAAGGCTTATGCTAAAGTATTTAAATTCAGTAGTGTGAATGGTGATTCTAGTCTTTCTGGTTTTGTAGGATAATTGCTTTTTCATTGTTCCATATCTATTGTGCCTTTTTGGATTGAATGCACACCAAAGAGGCAGCTTGAAAATAATTTTTGTCAAGGATCATTTAACATTTCTTTATGTGCCAGGCTCACACAGACTGTGATATATTGTGTTTAGGGACAAAATTATGAAGGTGCCTGGAAGTCTTGCTTCAGTGAAATAAGAGATATTTTGTTTTGATATTCTCTTGCTTTTGTTTGCTTCAATTTATTAGTGGTAGACTTTCAGTTTCACTCATGAAATGGAGTTATTTTTTTTTTAAATACCAATTACTTGATAAACAATGTTCCACATTCATGTAAAAATGAATTTATCATCCATTATTTTCTCTAAAAAATAAGATAAAGGTTTATTTTGAATTAATGGATGCTGAACTGGCTTTTCTTTCAAACAGCAGGTAAGTTTATAATGTAACCAAGTTTTTTATTAGACTCCATAATGACCCAGTAAAATAAATAATCAAAATAAAATCTATATTGTAATTTCAAGAAGCATGATTTAGTCCCTATTATTTTTGTCTTTAACTGCATAATCTCTTACATAGTGTGTCCAGGCTGTGTTTGAAGGCAAAGTTAAGGATGGTCCAGAAAATTAAATTTCCAAAGACCAAGGTCACTAATTTCTTAACCTGATTATAAAATTAATTAGAGGCAACTGAAAAATTCAATGCCATGGCCGGGATTTGAACCACGGATCTACTGGTTTCCGTCCAGTCGCTCTGACCCTTGAGCTACCATGGTCAACGTACCTTCCTGACATTAAATTCTCCAATTGACTCATTATATTTCCCGGTGGACCACTTAAGGTTCTCATATTTGAGACAACTACTTGTGGCGACTTACTATTGTAAGTACTTAATTACCAGGATTTTTATCGTAGATTATTTTTTAATGTAAATTTATATTGAGAAATTAATCCTTAAAGAATTAAAAGGATTAATTCTTTAAGGATTAATTTCTCAATATAAATTTACATTAAAAAATAATCTACGATAAAAATCCTGGTAATTAAGTACTTACAATAGTAAGTCGCCACAAGTAGTTGTCGAGAACCTTAAGTGGTCCACCGGGAAATATAATGAGTCAATTGGAGAATTTAATGTCAGGAAGGCACGTTGACCATGGTAGCTCAAGGGTCAGAGCGACTGGACGGAAACCAGTAGATCCGTGGTTCAAATCCCGGCCATGGCATTGAATTTTTCAGTTGGCTCTAATTAATCAAAAATCACCCATATACAGGAGTAATGTATTTAAAAGGATTAATTCTTTAAGGATTAATTTCTCAATATAAATTTACATTAAAAAACTGATTATAAAAACTTAATTGTAGAGATAGTTTGGTGAAAGCATTTGAAGAGTATACATACAAAAAGTTAAGGAACTGGTAAACTTACCCTATTAGACGTATCAAGAAATTGAAAATATTACATAGAGAAATTGCTGATTATAATTATTTATCAATGAATCAAACATTGGAGATGATTCACTGTTTTCAGAATCCAAGTTGTTTTCTCTTCTTGTAATAATTACACACTTATTCAGTACAGTATTTAATTTTGACATTAAGTCCATTCGGCTACTAAAATGTCTCTTCTATTGTGTTGCAAAGTTTTTAGAACAATTTCAACCATTTAAATAGTTTTCTTTTATTTTTGAACATTTCATCTGATGGAAACTTAAAAAAAAAAAAAATCCAGATTGACCTAGAAAATAATCTGTTGCAATGTTCTGCTTAAACATGAACATTTGTTCAACATTGAATTAATGGCTTCTCCACAGTTTTTATGAGGTAAAGATGATTCAATGAACATTAATCAAGTAATTGTATGTTAAATTCTAAAAGATCAACATCTAGTCTCTAAATACTGGAAGGCGTGAAGAAATATGATTTTATTATCAAATTTTGAGCATTAGACACACATGTATTTACATTCACATTATTTACTGGGAGTGCTGTCTTAATTTTCATAATTTCTTCAGGCTTCCACCAATTTTTGATTCATAGTAACACATTCTTGATTTTGAGTTTGATTTGAGTCACTATGTTTACACTCAACTTCACTTACTATGTTGATGTATAATTGAAACGTTTTCAAGATCATTCGATCTCATCCTCAGCTGTTTGGTGACTAATATTTATGACTTTCTTGATTACCTAACAGGTTCAATGATAGTCTACTGGCATTCATGTGAACTCTGAAATATCTGAATTTCCCATAAATAAAGTCTTTAACCACATGTTTTACTTGTATAAAAAACAGGAAAAACCATATTAAATAATTCTTATCAATATATGGACCATGGAGTCCTGTTTTCTGTTGTTGATCCAAGATCTAATCCTCACACATAAGCCTGGTCTCCCCTCTCTCTTGCCTTTTTCATCTCACTTAATTTGCTTCTCATTTCTCTCTCTTTTTTTCCTGTACTCTGTTCCACAAATATTCTAGTTCTTATCAAATTTTTGGCATTGGATAAAATTATATTTATTTTACTTTCACTGCTGCCAACTTAATTACCAGTCTCAGGTTTGTGCTCTTCTGCCAATTCTAAATGTACACTCCTGGAAATGGAAATAAGAACACATTGACGCCGGTGTGTCAGACCCACCATATTTGCTCCGGACACTGCGAGAGGGCTGTACAAGCAATGATCACACGCACGGCACAGCGGACACACCAGGAACCGCAGTGTTGGCCGTCGAATGGCACTAGCTGCGCAGCGTTTGGACACCACCGCCGTCAGTGTCAGCCAGTTTGCCGTGGCATACGGAGCTCCATTGCAGTCTTTAAAACTGGTAGCATGCCGTGACTGCGTGGACGGGAACCGTATGTGCAGTTGACGGACTTTAAGCGAGGGCGTATAGTGGGCATGCGGGAGGCCGGGCGGACGTACCGCCGAATTGCTCAACAGGTGGGGCGTGAGGTCTCCATAGTACATCGATGTTGTCGCCAGTGGTCGGCGTAAGGTGCACGTGCCCGTTGACCTGGGACCGGACCGCAGCGACGCACGGATGCACGCCAAGACCGTCGGATCCTACGCAGTGCCGTAGGGGACCGCACCGCCACTTCCCAGCAAATTAGGGACACTGTTGCTCCTGGGGTATCGGCGAGGACCATTCGAAACCATCTCCATGAAGCTGGGCTACGGTCCCGCGCACCGTTAAGCCGTCTTCCGCTCACGCCCCAACATCGTGCAGCCCGCCTCCAGTGGTGTCGCGACAGGCGTGAATGGAGGGACGAATGGAGACGTGTCGTCTTCAGCGATGAGAGTCGCTTCTGCCTTGGTGCCAATGATGGTCGTATGCGTGTTTGGCGCCGTGCAGCTGAGCGCCACAATCAGGACTACATACGACCGAGGCACACAGGGCCAACACCCGGCATCATGGTGTGGGGAGCGATCTCCTACACTGGCTGTACACCTCTGGTGATCGTCGAGGGGACAATGAATAGTGCACGGTACATCCAAACCGTCATCGAACCCATCGTTCTACCATTCCTAGACCGGCAAGGGAACTTGCTGTTCCAACAGGAAAATGCACGTCCACATGTATCCCGTGCCACCCAACGTGCTCTAGAAGGTGTAAGTCAACTACCCTGGCCAGCAAGATCTCCGGATCTGTCCCCCGTTGAGCATGTTTGGGAATGGATGAAACGTCGTCTCACGCGGTCTGCACGTCCAGCACGAACGCTGGTCCAACTGAGGCGCCAGCTGGAAATGGCATGGCAAGCCGTCCCACAGGACTACATCCAGCATCTCTACGATCGTCTCCATGGGAGAATAGCAGCCTGCATTGCTGCGAAAGGTGGATATACACGGTACTAGTGCCGACATTGTGCATGCTCTGTTGCCTGTGTCTATGTGCCTATGGTTCTGTCAGTGTGATCATGTGATGTATCTGACCCAAGGAATGTGTCAATAAAGTTTCCCCTTCCTGGGACAATGAATACACGGTGTTCTTATTTCAATTTCCAGGAGTGTATTAATCATTTACTAACCACCAAGATTTATTCCAAATTTGTCTTGAATGATTTCCTCCACTTGCTCCCAGATTTGTTTCTCTCTTATTTCCTTTATTCCAAATATAGCATTCATTCATTTTTCTCAGCTTTCTCCAAATATGTTATTCTTCTATTGCACTCTGCAAGATCTTTATTAACCTCATGTTCCCCCATAATCATTTTATCTTTTCAAACTGTGTTATAATTTTATCTTCAATTTTGTTTCCCACTGCTTTTAGATTTGTTTCCTCAGCAATGGACTTCAACATTTCCTTAACTTGTTCCATTTCCAGTTCCAGTTATAGCTCGACTCCTCCAATTATTAACAGCACCATTGTATCCATTCTGGCTCTATATACTTCATTATATTCCCATTTTTTAACTCTGCCGAGTATGCCTGCACATACTTCTGTCTTCTCTCACTTATGGCCAGCAACTCTAGTTTGCCTTATCATAGAGGCAGGATCTTTTTTACAGTCATTATCAGAAAATAAAATTGTTTACTAACATTAGCAGCTATTTTAAAATATTTATTAGAGTGTACTTAATGAAGACCATATCCATTTGGGCTCGCCTCGGTAGCGTGGTGGTAGCATGTCTGCCTCATTTTCAAGAGGTCCCGAGTTCGAATCTCGGTCAGGGTGAGTTACCTGGATAACGTTTTTTCCGGGGTTTTCCCTTATCCTTCAAGATTAATGTCGTTTAACTCTAAGCTCTATGGATGCTGGACTCTTTTGAGCATCATTTCACCCAATTCATTCACCATCTGATATGACTTAATGTTGGAGGACATAAATTACCACAAAAAAAAATCCATTTGGTATACATCGTGTATCACATTTGGCAGTGCTAGTAGGAGGCGCAACATATGATTCACTGCCTTTCATATGCTTTAACTTTTGCACTTCAATGTTACAGCTTCCCAGAAACCACTGTGGATAGTGAGTGATATTAGACGCAAAACTGATCTGAAATGGTTTAAAGAAAGATATGGGAATGTTGTTGCAACAGTTCGAGTAATAGCAAATGATGAAGTGCGCAAGAAAAGAGGATGGGTATTTATACCAGGTATTTAAGTTCCAATATTACTGTAATATTACAATGTAGAAATAACATTATCCTGGAGGTGTATACTGCATGTTATTTTCTTGAAGTTAAACTTAAGACTGATGTATTATGATACCTAGCTGGTATCTAGATAGACCTAGCTGGATATTTTACACACATTTTTTTGGACTACGAACAGCAAATTTCTAATATTGTTCCATTTATACCCCGCTTTTAATTGCAATGGTCATATATGTGGCCGTTCTCCTTTTGGAACATATTGCCTATTAGTGATGGTGTTAACTCATAAATGTTGGACTGCAGGTACTTTGAAATTTTAAGCTATAGATTATGCACACATTTGTATTCTCATTCTTACTTCCAGACTCTGGAGAAGATGGGGAATTATCTTGGTTGGAAAACAATCCCCATCCCCAGTCTGAAATAGAACCTGGGACCCTTTGCATGGCAGGCAGATGCTCTATCGACTGAGCTACGGTCTAGCCTTTTAATATTTATTCCACTTTAGAGAGATTTCTTAATTTGTTACTACTGGGTTTAATGACATAATTGGCAGCTCATGTTTCAAATTTACATTGAAAGAAAGAAAGGAGAGAATTGTTTTATTTTTATTTTAGGCTATGCTGATTATTAACTTTAAAGAAGTAGATACCTTGAAGATAAGAGAATTACTGAAAGTTAACCCTTGTAAGTTAGATTTTGTATCCCGCTTCCATATATAGGAGTAATTAAAATATATGGTAATGCATTTGAAGACTCTCTCTACTGTGCAAAAGAACTAAGAGTTTGTCGGGGAAGTAGTCTAACAGAGGTGCACGAAAATACCTCTTGAGCAGCCAGTATCTCTCTTCTTGTTTCATTAAAACAAAATGGATCCCATTCTTCTTTTCAACACATCATGCTCTAATTTTCAGGGCACAGTGAGATGTTTCACGCAAAAGCAGATTTTTCTGAAGGCCAATATTGTGTTCACATTAATTTGTAGAGTTAGTTCAAAAAGTGAGAAAAATAATATGATCCATTTTGTTTAATGAGACAAGAGCTGTATTGTCTAAGAGGTAAGGATTTTAGTGCGCTTTATCAAATTATTCCCTGGGTGACACTCAGTTCTCTCATTCACTGGAGAGAGAGGCTCTGAATGTCTTATTATATGACCCTATACCTGATGATGCCAAATGGCACCATTGTGCTGGAAAGGATAAAGACGGTAGCTCAAGGACTGGTTTGTAGAAAGGAAAAAGATGCAAAGTTTGTTTTGATTGTTCTGGAACAGAACAATAGAAATTAAGTTACTCAAAACAAAATGGTATAAAATGAACAAAAGAAATATTTAGGAAAAATATGTACATAAATATTACATTAATATATAATCATTTGTTACAAACTTCACTTATATTTCTCTTCTTCAAATGCCCTCTTATACCACTTTATGCTGACAGGGTTCATCTTGTCCATCTTAACCCTTATGCGGGTTGAGGAATGAAATCTCTGGATTAGTGAGAGAGAGAATCCAGAATGGGTGATCAGCTCGATGCCTTGTATGAGAGTGAGGGAAGTGGATAACAGAATGAGGGCGAGATGAAATGATAGAAAAGATGGAGCAGTTGATGAGAAAACTCCAGGAGAAAATGAGAAAACCTGCTCCAGCATTGTGTTGTCCACCACAAATCTTGCTTTGCAGTTGTCTGAGATCGAACCCAGGCTTGGTGAGAGCCAAAGTGGTCTAACCACTCAGCCACGGTGCAGCTCCCACTTAACTTTTCAATAAATTATATTATTGAAATTATTTGTTACTGATTGTTGTGAGGAATTTATAATTTCTTGAAAAGATAAGTGAAGTTTATATTTCATTGTAATCTTTGTATTCCTTCATTATTATTATTATTATTATTATTATTATTATTATTATTATTATTATTATTATTATTATTATTATTATTATTATTATTATTATTATTATTATTATTAGCTTCAGTTTTCATGTATTATGTAAAAAAAAAGTTAAAAATAAGTGGACATAGTTAAATTATAAGTACTCTAGATTATAACAGCTATTATACTTACATTTCGAGATTTAACTGTATTGGAACACCACAGTGAAGCAAAATAATTATTAATTTTTAGATGAGTCGTATTTATTACACATCTGCTTCACTTTCGTACCTGTTTTGCAAATCATCGTTTGCATCTTCTGCTCTTATGCGACTAAAGCTTGATCCAGTGGTGCGGTGGGTGTGGGTAATTCTGGAGTTGCTGCTGCCATCTGTTGATTTAGTGATGAACTTAAATGTGGGATTCTCTTCTGGTGGGATTTCAAAGTTCATTAGTTGGTTTTTATGCTTTTCTATGTATATTCTCTCCCATATGACGAGTTCACTATGTTTTTGTACGTATTTTAGTAATTCTGTGCTATCTTCAATTTCATGATTTTTAGACCAGAAATGAGCTGCTATTGTGGACTTATCAATATTTTTGTATCTTAAGTGCCTGAAGTGTTCTTTCTTTCTAGTGCCTATGTTTCTTTTTGTTCTCCCTATGTAAATTTTTTCACAGTCATCTCACGACTCATCTAAAAATTAATAAATACTTATATTTGTTGTTGTTCTTAGTTAAGGCTTGATTCTTCTTCATGAACAAGTGTTGGTTACAAGCCTAATTTTGTTTGTAGCTTGGTACAAGTAAATAAATCTAGCACCGTCTGTTAATCCTTGTTCAGGTTTGTAAATCAACATTGATACTGCATATATATCGATATTTAACTGTATCGGAACACCACAGTGAAGCGAAATTATTAATTTTTAGATGAGTCGTATTTATTACACATCTGCTTCACTTTCGTAAGTGAAGCAGATGTGTAATAAATACGACTCATCTAAAAATTAATAATTGATACTGCAATTTAGCTAACAATATATTTTGTATTCTTCTGTACATTAGTTTAAAAAGCAATATTTGATAACTATTATAATAGATTTTTCTCTTTTATGACATTTGACTTAATTTTCTTTACAGAATCGCCAAGTAAATTTATGACAGTTGTAAGTAATTGAAATAAATAAGTACATAAGTAAATATTTTGTTTGTTAATGTTGCTGTCCATTACCAAGAACATATCAGTGCTACTGATGTTTCGGATCTCTGCCCCACAGATCTTTTACATGCCAGTAAATCTACTGACAAAGTTATAAGTTTATGCCTGCCGTGCAAGGTGTTCCAGTTTCGATTCTTGGCTGGGATTGGGGATTTTTCTCCAGTCAAGACGAATCTCCATCTTCCCCAGAGTCTGGAAGTAGGAATGAGAGAGTGAATGTGTGCGTGATCTACTGATAAAAAAAATCCAAAGTATCACCAACCCAACGTCTATGAGATAACACCATCACCATGTTACAAAGGAAGAATGCTTGCCGATAGGACCATTGCAGTCAAAGGTGGGGTATAAATGGAACAATAAAAGTTGTAAGTTTTAAGCATTCCTTAAAAACCATTTGGGCAAGCTTTGAACTTGCAACTTTGGAACCAGTAGGGCAGTCTCTAACTGACTGATTCACCTATACCAATAACTGAGTGAAATAGTTATGAATAAAAGCATTGTCAAAAGTGAAGCTAATTTCATATTAAAAGATTTATTGAGTCATACTTCATATAAAACACGGTGCTGGGGCGGGTTTTCTCCAGGATCTCCGGTTTCCCCCGCCATCTCATTCCACCGGTGCTCCATCTTCATCTCATGTATCATCAGAGTCATCGCCTGCGGTGCCGTATGTAGTAAAAGCGGGCGTTAAACACTACACATTTTTACTTCATTAAAATTTAAAACTTTGCTCACATCACTATCAGAAACAGGAATATTTTTGAGACCATCCCAGTCCCATCCTCAGCTGATTGCCAAAATTGAATATTCATATAAATAGGGGCAAAAATTATTTCATCACAACAGAGAGAAGGCAACTTTTGCAAATGCTAACAAAACAAATTGTACAAAGATTCTTACATACAGTTATCTTACATAAGTAAGGATATGATACAATGAGGCACAAACTTACTATAATTTTGAGTTAAACTAGTACTCAATGCTCCATTACCGTAACAGTCGGTAATGGAGCATTGAATACTAGTTCAACTCAAAATTATATTAGCTGTATCCTGTCTAAAATCACAAATTAGACATTAGAAGGGAATTATCACTTTACTTGCGCCTTTATGCACCTGAATTTGATGGTATATAAACCATGTGCACCAAATATCTGCTAAGAACTGTGATGCCCAAAACTGAAGCCTGGAAAGTGCTGTATGCAACCACTTGCAAGTACCTGCTGGACATCCCTAGTCAGCTCTGTTTCAAGTGTGAGGGATGGCATTCCTTACATAATCCGTGTAGTTTGCTGCCAGTCATGGTTAAACAATCTCTCCTGTAAAATGCTGTGTTATTATGCCTATTATGTTGCCATGTACTCTGAACTCATTTTAGGGTACTTCCATATATATCCTGCACCCAGTTTTTGGCACATATGCCCCATACATAACAATGATGTGATCAAACTCTCAAGCCTGTACAAGTGTGAGCATAGTGGTAGTTCCCTTGTTAGTCACAACAAAACAAAATGAAAGGTTTTCAATAAACTGTCATAAAATTACAAGATTTGTAATTCTTTAAATTAATGGTTACTTTATTTTTGGAAGCATCCATTCTTTAATTTTGGATCATCAAATTCTCTTTGGAGTGGAATTGACCCATTAAGTCTTTCGGAAGACATTTTACTTATTTGTTCAATTTTGTGTTTATAAGTTTTAGAACTGTAATTGTAACAATAGCTGTTTAAGTAAACCCTTGCTGAGTAAATTTAGTGCAATTTTCATTTGCAGGAGTGGATGATGCAGAGACAGAATGTGACCTTGATGAGATAACAGACTGGAACTGGACAATACAGAATAACGGTTCTTTGGCAGAAATAGAACGGGATTTAAAAAGTGTAGTACAACATGTAAATGCTATGCTTGCATAATACCATTATGTAGAATAGATAAAATAGTGCTTAAGGTGGAGTAAGGTATTAACTGCTAGTTCTCTGACATTTATGCAATTTATTTTTATAAAAAAATATAAAGCTTCTGTTGTACAATCAAATTGCAAGAAGCATATTGTATTTCACTTTTAAAATATAAGCCCATTTTGATAGTTTTCTAAAAAAATTTTATTTACAAAACAAGATAATAAACAATTGTGAATTATGTCCATTACTTCAAGCAGCCTAAATGACACTGTTTATAGAATATTGAATCAGTCTCAGAAGCCTGTCTTCTTTAGGAATCCACTGCTGCTAACTTGCACGTGCTGAGGGAAAACATATTTTATAAACATCATTATAACTACTGACAAAATGAACTTCCAAACCCTGTGTGATATAAGGAGGGAGATCATTATAATCCTTTTTATTTTCTTCAGGAAGAATAATACATTTGACACCAGCACGTTTTGCCTGTAAGCAGAACAAAAAAGGAATTAAAAGTTGAACATGCCTATCAATATTATCTCATTACATTATTTACAGAAGCTGTGTAAAACTTATCTGTACGCTTCCAGAGCATGATATAAAATCATAATTATTAATCTTTCCAATATGTCGTGGAACAACATCTATTAGTCAATAACAGCTGATGATAGGTAAATACTAGCAGTAAGTGGAGCATTGAGTACTAGTTCGACTCAAAATTATATTAATTTTGTGCTTCATTGTATCATATCCTTACACATTGGAATATTGTGGAAGTTGAAGAATTTATTTCAAAAGAAATTGCCACTATAAATTTACAAAAATAATGGCAGAAACATCTTAAAATAGATGGCTTTTAGAGCGATAAACAGTAATTTTGAAGAACAGGCTGTTTTTTAATGGGAGAGTCAATGCTGCTGTAAACAAGGTCATGTTTCTGACACTTTTGGTCTGCTCTGGAAGCACAGTATTGAACTGACAAGTAATATGAGGTAGTTCAATAATTAATAGACCTTGGATTTTAGGTTTTATGCCCATTTTTTATGAAGAAATAACCAAAACCTATCATATATGTTCATGTTTCATGTAAAATTACAGCTCTGTAAAAGTTTTATTGTACTTAAAAGTACCTATTTTACTCCAGTATACCTATTTCATGATTTTTAAGCCTAAAAATGACTAATTATAACAAACAGATGTTATAAAATCGGGATATATTGTTAATTTAGATTTGAATCAGAGTTTGAAATACTGTACATCACTAAATAAGAAAGACTCCAAGAACAAGCCCATGGTTTTCACAGTATATTTTTGAAACTGCCTCCTAAAAGCTGAGATTTGGGTCAACAAATTTCTGAATGCAAGGAAGTGCAGTGTTCTGTACATAATGGATTAATTTACAACAGTGTTTCGAATAGTATGAAATGACTGAGCATCAAGCATGAAAGAAATGCCTCAGTCAACAAGCTTGTGAATTTGTAGAAACCCTCCAATAAGCAATTCATAGCAAGCTTTAACTGGAAAATGACCATTTATTTAGCTGTTCTATAAGGGGGTCGTTCTAATGATGATCCAAGGTTGGTTGGTATATAGCGATTCAAAATTTAATTCTTTTAGAAACTCAATTCTGTAAATTTAGGAAAAAATCAGGGTGCAACACAAAACATTCAAACTCTGCAGATTTTTCATCAAAATATTCAAAGTATCACAATTAAGTATCAAAGTATCACAATTAAGTATCAAAGTATCATCGAGCTTGAAGCTTTAATACATGGTAAAATAAAACAAACTTACTATACCTAACTGAACATTGGCTAACTATGAGTTAAATGAACTAATGCAGGGTTATAGTTAAGCCAATATTTGTATTTCTGGAAGTAAATATGGAAGAGCATTTTGAAACCAGCACTGTAGAAGTTAAGCTGATTGTAATATGCACTTTTTAAGCAGACATCTAATTAATTTTGTTATTAATCTTGACTATTTTGATACATGTCTCTCTGATGTTTTTACATAATCACTATGGAATGGCCAAGCAAAATGAATTTCAGAAAATCAACTATAACTTTCAGATTACAGAAGGCTGAAAATATTGATTACTGCAAGCATTTGCTGAGGCAAGAAACTTCGGAAGACATTTGTAAGGAACTTCAAGATATCATATTCACTAGATTTTTAAAGTACTTCAAATACCACTATGATACATCCTTCTAACTGGTTAAAGTTAGATTAGTTAGGGAAAAGCACTGTTCTTTGGGTCACCAACGGTATTAGAACTTCTAGCGAGAAGCTAACATTTTTCAGTAATATAATTAGAAATGGTAAGGCTTTCAATGAATTTGTAAACTACTATAAGAAATATAAAACAATATATAAAAATTTTACTCAGACTGCAAAAATATTAGAAAACACTATAAAGATAAACTCTCTGAAATAAACAGAAAGCTATGTGGGATATTATAAATTGGAAGACTAATTCTAATCAGCTGTCACAAGGATATATTGTGTTGAAGCACAAAAATAAAACCGTAATAAATCCTAGAGAAATAGTCAATGTATTTAACAATTTCTTTGTAGATATCATAAAAAAATTTGCAAATTAAAAGCAAAACACAACTGCCAATTTAAAAAAATGAATCATTCTTAGCAATAAAACATTATTTCTAAAACCAGTCTGTGAAGATCAATTAGTTGATATAATTAAGGTGCTAAAAAAGAAGAAACCTGAGGCCCTTAATGGAAATTCAATTCAACTGAATTCAGTTTATTTATCGTATATAATCAAGCAATGTACTTTTACACAATGACATAAGACACATCGTTTATGAGAACTGAATTACAGTAAGAAAATTGAACTACTGAAACTATTCAATATAAAATAAATACTAAGTTTAATATTAATTAAGTTTAATTAAAGTTTAATACTAATAAACACTTAAATTCAAGTTAATTAAACAATATATACTTTTTTATTTTTCAACATAGTCTCCTTGTAACGCTACACACTTCTTCCAGCGATGCTCCCATCTCTGTAACCTGCCAAATAGTATTCAGCATTTTCTCTGCAAAATTATTCACGAAGGCGATTGCCTCTTCATTTGACAAAAATCTCTGTCCTCCAAGCGCAATTTTCAGATGAGGGAACAAAAAGAAGTCACCTGGGGCTACATCTGGTGAGTAAGGGAGATGGTCAAGCAGTTCAAACCATAATTCATGGATTTTTGACATTGCAACTGCTGAGGTGTGAGATGGTGCATTGCATTGTCTTGGTGAAATAGGATTTTCTTTTTCTGCAAATGTGACTTTTTCCACAAGTTCTGCCTTCAGCTTGTCTGTAATGGTTTTTCCTTTATGAAGATAATCAATTAAAATAACTCCATGACTATTCCAAAAACACAGTCGCCATCACTTTCCCAGCCAGAAGAACAGTTTTTGCTTTTTTTGGAGCCAGTCCCCCCTTTGCAGTCCACTGTTTGGACTGTATATTTGTTTTGGGCGTATAATGGTGTATCCAAGTTTCATCTACAGTAATTAATCAGCGCCAAAACTCGTATTTATTGTGCCTAAACTGCGCCAACAGAGCATTGGAAATGTTCATTCGAACACATTTTTGGTCTAATGTAAGCAAACTAGGCACCCAACATGCGGACAGCTTTCTCATGTCTAAATGTTGATTTAATATGTGACAAACATGTTCTTTTGACATGTTCATAGCCTCTGCTATCTCTGTCACTTTAATTCGACGGTCGTCTAGCACCATTTGGTGAACTTTGGCAATGTTTTCGTCAGTAGTTGCAAGCCACGTCTAAATTCAGCTGCCCAAAATTTCACTTTGGTAAATGATGGTGCAGAGTCCCCATACACAGAATCCAACTCATCTATGATTTACTTAGGCGTATTGCCTTCCGAAAACAAATATTTAATGACAGCTTGATACTCGATTTTGTCCATTTTCATAAAAACACTCACATCAACTCACTCAAATGACTGTTATATAACTGAGCATCCAAAATGGCTGAAACTTTGGTGAGTAACTGTCAATAGATGAACAACGAAATTCACTAGCTTTTATTTCGAGTGCTGTCATCTTCATGTTGAGGTCGGAAAGACCACCCTCGTATAATGATTCCTTGTGTCTATCATTGCTATAGAAATGTCTTAGCTGTAATTGATCCTCTCATTGTGATAACCACTATGTTGTATTCATCCCCTTGTGCTACTGGTTAGCAAATTCTCAATCCCCTTCTTGACTGGCATTTTAGTGCAACATGAGATATTTAAGTGAGTGAATTTGTGTTAAAAGTTTTCACCTGCTTACTGATTTTGCTGCTGCAGTTGAAGTTACTGGCTTAATTTATTTTTGACATTGATATGTTGCATTTTTTTCTTGTGAATTTTACAAACAATGTCATCCTAGTACAGTGGCCAGTTATTTATTGTGATCTTTCTTATTTGATATTATCCTATTTGTATGGTTATTTGCCTTGTCAAGTGTCTGAAACTGTATTTGTGCTTATTTTATGAGTAATTGTAATTGTTAAGTAGAAAATGAAGCTTACAGTGAAGCAATAAGTATTATACAAATATAGCTATTTGTAACAAAAAACTTCACTTATCTTAAGAAAATGATGTCAATTTTTCTTATTAGTTGAATTAGTTGAAATCAATTTCACGAACCCTTGCTCGCATCCTCAGTCAACACACTTCATTGACTGAGGACGCGAGCAAGGGTTTGTGAGATCAATTTCAACTAATAAGGAAAATTGATATTTGAGTTTGATTTATGAGTCACTATGTTTACACTCAACTTCACTTACTTGTTGTTGTATAATTGAAACGTTTTCAAGATCATTCGATCTCATCCTCAGCTGTTTGGTGACTAATAGAAACTTCCTCTTCTTCCACTACTACGGAGCTCCGATCTCTCTGCCATCTGGTGTTAGGGGCACTAAGTTTTAATACTTCATTTAATGCCGGGATTTCAAAATTTATAACTTTATCACGGTTTTTGTTTATGAATATTTTTTCCCAAATATCCAATTCTATGGGTGTACTTAAAGATTTTAACAGTTTAATGTTGTGGCCAATGTTGTGGTTTTTTGTCCAAAAATGGTGTGAAACTGCAGTCCACTACTACGGAGCTCCGATTTGGACAGAAAACCACAACATTGGCCACAACATTAAACTGTTAAAATCTTTAAGTACACCCATAGAATTGGATATTTGGGAAAAAATATTCATAAACAAAAACCGTGATAAAGTTATAAATTTTGAAATCCTGGCATTAAATGAAGTATTAAAACTTAGTGCCCCTAATACCAGATGGCAGAGAGATCGGAGCTCCGTAGTAGTGGAAGAAGAGGAAGGTTCATTTAGTCACCAAACAGCTGAGGATGAGATCGAATGATCTTGAAAACGTTTCAATTATACAAGTGAAGATGAGTGTAAACATAGTGACTCATAAATCAAACTCAAATATGAAGAATACTTCACTGTTAATAATGCTTCTGCTTTTAATATTTAAGGAAAATTGACTTCATTTTCTTAAGATAAGTGAAGCTTTTTGTTACAAATAGTTATATTTGCATAATTGCAAATGTGTTAACGCTTTTAATCAATATTTAACCATGTTAAAAATGGTGACAAATAGCATAGCCAATTGAAAAACTATCATTTTCAGGAACTTAATGAGACTGTATTTCGAAAAGCATGTTCCAATGCTCATGAGGTGATTCTGCCTGGCTGCAGAAGAACACAAAAGCTAAGTTAAGTGTTTCTGATTGGCCATTATCTAATTTTTTCACACTGCCCGGTATGACGTAAATGGTGGAAAATATAATATTTCAAAATTATAAACCTGAGAATTTTAATAGATTGTGAACTCAGGAAATTTAAGGAGTTCAACAAAAGTGTCACAGGTATGCCTCTTTTGTTACGATGATCTTTACATTGATGTGTTCTTGTATGTTCTAGCGTTTGCATGTAGATCCACGACTGTACTATTGTCTTTGTGTACAGCATTATAAATAATTAATAATAAAATACCAATTGCAGTTGCAAGTGAATCACCTTCGCATGCGAAATCCTATCGCGCTCTCCATGTTGCAGCAATAAGCGGCAATGTCGCCTCTCTCTCCGTATGAAATTTCAATCACTTTCTAGATTGGTGACCAGTATAGCTATGAATTCTATTCTCTTACTTATTATGACATTTAATTGTTAATCGCTTCATTAATTTTGATGAAGCTGACCTTTCACATTTTTAAGTACACTAAGGCAATGAGAATTATTAATGAAGCCCACCTTAGTTCAAAGGCAAGCAAGATTAAGAATAAATACACCTTGGCAACACCTGTGCTATGTTATCAGTGAAGCATCGACTATAAGGAATAAAGATAATAGAGCAACATATGAGATGAGACAGGAATTGCACAGCATACCTATTTGGAGCATAAAAGAGATGAGGACATAATGCAGGAACCCCAGCTACATCCATTATGCATTTCATAAATAAACCCAATGGAAAGAACAGTCTAATACATAGATTCACATAGAATTCAAAAGCCTATAGCTCATTACCATTCTCATGGAAAGAAATCTTTGGGCATACAAAGAGATGGATTGAAAATTTCTCAATGAAACTATAACAGGCCACAAGGCCTTACATTTAGATGGATAATGATGGATACCATCCCACTGCAGAATTCTAGTAAATGAAAATGCTGTTGCTTTGGCAAAGGAGTACAGTTGCTTACTGACCTGTTAATAAATCTATGTAACACTCTTTAAAACTATTTATCAAATACACAATTAAAGATATGAAGAAACAAAATTAAACAACACAATATCAAGGGAAAAACACCTGCAAAGAATTGTTATACATCAGCTTCCAAATCGCCACTGTGTAATTCAGAACCAGAAATGGATTCAGAACATTTCAAAACCTGTGCTTTAGTGGCTGACCATGACAACAGTATTTTTGAAAAATACTGGAAATACTAGAAGACAAATGACAATTGTTAAATCCCCAGCATTAGAAACCATTAGCTATTTAAACCTATTATGGGTGCATTATAAGTTGGTGATTGACAATTGAAGGAGTGGTGAAGGAGAGGGGATAGCGCCGTTGCCACTTTACCGTTCCTCTCCACATGCTAGGCAACGAAGATGGCGGGTAGAGGGGAGGAGGAAGTTCGACTGCGGTAATGTACACGCACATATTCCTAGAAATTTGCATATTGCAGTATTAATCATAAGACTGCCGTAAGACTGACTACACGTTTAAGTGAGCAGTTACCTAATTACAGCATACGAAATCTTCGAAATGAACAAAAAATAAATGGTTAGCTACAGTTAAGAATTAGAGAAACAAAAGTGCCATACCTGCACAGAATTATGCATTCTATTCCAATGGGAATATGCTGCTTATCTCAGAGTCGCTGCTGTCATTGGTACTGCATTTCTGATCGCTGTCGCCGTCGTCGTCACCGTCAGAGCTACTGCAATCTCCCATTAAAATCATGAGTTCTTCCACTTTCTTCCAAAACGCCGTCATTTTCCCATGCTGCTACTATAACTTTTTTGTGTGAGAAACAGCATCTTCCCAATTTTTAGCTCTTAATTTTTGCTATTGCTTCTGTTAGTTTTATAACAGATGTTATAGTGAAATCTGTATTGTTGCACGCTACATATCCCTTTATTTGGGCCCAAATCAACTATTGCATTAAAATGGCAATGGTAGGGAGAAAGTCTAATAATTTTGTGGCCTTTTTCTGCAGCAATTTTATTAAGTATATATTTTAGGAACTGCGGTATGCTTTTACCGGTTCTAGCAATTCATACTTTTTTTAAATGGTCTTGAACACACACATATAATTTCCCTTACTTGTCCTTTAATTGGGATTCCGTACCCAAAATCATTTTTGGTGGTCTTCACAGATAATTTTTTTCTGTCTGTTTCTGTAGCACAAGTGTTTATGACAGCCATTAGTAATGATAATTAGCTGAATATTAAAGTTACGCTGAAACACTTAAGTTGATCACCGAAACACACGAATTATGTTGCGAAAATGTAAAGCTGTTTACACCCTGTGAAACATTCACTACTTGAAGCAGTACACTCATAGTTTGGCAGTGATGACAGGGAGAAATATCCTAAGTACCGTAAGGGTTATTCATGTTAGAACTGGACCGGACAAAGGCAGGTAAGAAGGGTTGGTCATTAAACTGAAAAGGTTGGTCATTCACCCAGAAAACCTCGTAAGATATTCCTTGAAACTAAATCCACACCTGTTCCCTTCCAACAACGCATACAGTCTCATACTATAGGGCAACGAACGATGACGGTATTATGATACCGCTGATTCATACGCGAAGCAGCAATAGTAGCAGTGTCTGCTTATTGCAAACCTCAACATGCCGATAGACTAGCGTCATGCATAAAGCACGTGGTGTAGTGCGATAGAGTTGGTAACGTAGGATAAGCATGCCGGGTTGCTATGGCAACAGTTTACTTTTGATTGGTGGATTGTTGGTTGCTAGGCGACCGCAATGACGTGTCAGTGACGTGTTTATTCCCTCTCCTTGTTTTCGCAGCTGAATAGCACGTGAAGGCAAAACGCCAATCACCAACTTACGATGCAACAATTATAATTAACTACATTTTACATTAATTAGGGTGTAATATGCTATTATCCCATTACATAAGAGCTATCAAAGCCACTTTTGTTTGCTGTACTACTAAAAATACTATACATTATTAACTTGACGTGATTTAAAATTGTGTCACTATTTCTATAATGAAGTGAATGTCATGCAGTTTTCTACCTGTTTTATGCAATATTTTCAGTCTTTGTCACTTAGTGTAATATTTAGTATAACAATGCTTACCTTAGTTAAAAGAAATATTACATTCAAACATTTTTAAATAAGTTTTTTTTCAGAAACATAAACTTTAAATATTAAAAGCAGAAGCATTATTAACAGTGAAGTATTCTTCATTTTTGACTTTGATTAATGAGTCACTATGTTAACACTCAACTTCACTTACTATGTTGTTGTATAATAGAGACGTTTTCAAGTGACATAGTGACTCATTAATCAAACTCAAAAATAAACTTTAAAGTTGTTTGAACCTCCCCTGCCTACCCAAAAAGCATTATCAAATTAAAATCTGTAACTAAAATGTTAACATCTTGAAAATTGAAACTTATTTAACAGAATCTTCAGGCTTTGATGCTAATTAAACTTACCAAAGATGCCAAAATCAGTATCTTATGCTACAGAATGTCCCTGTTAGATAACTTTGCATGTAAATACAGATGAACATTTTTTACATCATTTTGTCTTTGAAATTTTAAAATGATTTTCAGTAAGATATACTGAAGAACATCATAAAATCTCGAAATTTAACTGTATTGGAACACCACAGTGAAGCAAAATAATTATTAAATTATAGATGAATCGTATTTATTACACATCAGCTTCACTTAGTAAGTGAAGCTGATGTGTAATAAATACAACTCATCTATAATTTAATAATCATAAAATCTAATCAGAATTCTACATTTTCTTCACTTATTTGTTAACTGTGTCTTAAAAGGTGTATGATTTTTTGTTTAAATTAAGGCTCTTGAATCAATAACCTCTCCAATCTCAGTATTTAAGATAAGAGGAGGATAAAAATGCACATTGTAAAACTAAAATGACACTTACCGCAATTGTTTTCTCCTTAATACCACCTACAGGAAGAACTTTCCCAAGGAGTGATATCTCTCCTGTCATTGCCAAATCTTTACGAACAGGCAAACGTTTTGCCAGGGATAACATAGCTGTAACAATTGTGCAACCAGCACTCGGGCCATCTTTTGGAGTTGCTCCCTAAAAGCAAACACTTTTATTAAAAATATAGTTATGTTTATACTTATGGGGATTGTTTAAAATGTATTTTAACATATCGAGATTTAACTGTATTGGAACACCACAGTGAAGCGAAAAATTATTAAATTTTAGATGAGTCGTATTTTTTACACATCTGCTTCACTTTTTTTGCGAAAAAAAAAAGAAGAAAAAAAAAAACGAAAGTGAAGCAGATGTGTAAAAAATACGACTCATCTAAAATTTAATAATAGTATTTTAACATGTTTACATTTGTATTCAAAAGAGAAAAATGAGTTAACATTGAAGTAATAATACATAAAAATTAAGCTGGTGATAGAGAAGAACACGCATACTATGAAAAAATATTGCACTGAATTTGCAATGAAAAAAATAAACATGCATTTTCAAAGTGATTAATGTGTTGAATGATATTAGCTATCCTCATATAGGTTTGTTTTTTATATAAATGATAATTAATCTCCACCCACTTAAACTGTAACAAAACTTGTTATTCATTTATGAAGGAAGTTACTCAGCAAAACCAATATGAATATACAAAGCACATTCATAAAGTAAGTTTCCCTAGAGCAGTGAACAGAAAGAAAACACAATTGAGAGATTTATTAGAACTGATGTGGAAAGTATTGATTTATTTTAACCTACTCACTACTAGAATTCATATACTTGTCATACCATGGGAACAACTTTTGTCTTGTCATAGGACTCTGCTGCCTGTGATTGAATCCACTCTGTGTCAACCATTTTCACCTTTGTCAGTCTAAAAATGCTGACTCTGACCAGACAGGAATTTCTTGAGGATTCAGAATGAATGGAAATCACTGGGAGGAAGGTCTGGGCTGCAAGGTGAATGATCACTTGCAGTAGCACTGTTGTCCATCAAGCTGTCTGTGGCCAAGTGTTATATTGGCAATAAGTTCCTGCACTGCTTGTTCTGAAAGGCCTGTTGCAATTAACACATCGTTTCGCAGTAACATTCAGGATTCAAGTAGAACTCTGTCTCTCCAAGAACACAGAGCACAACACTTTTGTGCAGACATAGTCTATTTGCTTTTGGGGTATATCCATGTTCCAGTCAAACCTATTGCTCTATTCATGGTACCACTATAGAAATTTCAAATTCTCCCCCATGTGTTTTCTTTGGTGTTCTAGAGTTGTTGCTTCTGCACTCATCTGGCACACAATTTTCACAACAATAGGTGCTCCGTAACAATTTCATGCAAGAAGTACCAGTCTGTGGGAACTGGTACTGAGTTCTATGACTATGAAGTGATAAATTTTCAATAATGCACTCCCCCACAAGCTCTACAACTTGACTTGATTCCTTAAACTCTTGTTGAGGAGCATAGGGCTGAGACAAGTTTTTGCCATCTAATTCTGTGATGCGCCATGTGTTTCAACTTTCCCATGGGTACCCAAGCTGCTCGCTCTCAATCTCCACTGATCTCCTCCAGGTCATCTTGGGTCTTCCTATCCTCCTCTGTCCCTGGGGATTCCAATCAAGAGCTATTTTTGCTATGCTGTCATCTGGTCTACGCAGTGCATGTCCAATCCACTGCCATTTCCTTTTCTTGATCTGCTCTTCAATCCTTAATTGAGGGGTTCTTTCCCCACAATTACTCATTTGACACCACTTCTGGCCAGTGGATCCCTAGAATGTTCCTAAGACATTTATTCAGAAATGTCTGAATCTTCCGTGTTAAAGACTTGGAAACTTTCCAGGTTTCACATGCGTAAAGCAGTACAGACTTAACTTTTCTGCTGAAAATCCATAAATACTACTCATACTAAGTTCTTTAGACCTCCATATGGAACAGAGTATTGCGAATGCACCCTTACCCTTGTTTAAACGGTTGTTAACATCTTCATCTGCCCTTCCATCTGCCGTTACAATGCTTCCTAGGTAACAGAAGCTATTCACTCACTCTATAGCCTGCCCATCCAGTAGCAACAGTGCATTATTTCAATTCTTCAATCACATTTCCTTTGTTTTCTTGATATTAATCCAAAGTCCTTCTTCCTGTGCTTCAGCTACGAGGTCTTTAAAGTTTAATTTTCATTAAATTTAAAGGGAGTCGATTAATGAAACTAGACGACACTTACTTTTAAATTTTTCCGGAACATGTTTCAGAGACTTTGCCTCTATCCTCAGCCGGCCATTGAGGATAGAGGCAAAATCTCTGAAATATGATCCATAAAAATTTAAAAGTAAATGTTGTTTAGTGTCATTAATTGACTCCCTTTAAATTTAATTTATCATAACACTATTTTCAGCACTTCCAAGAAAGGAATTTAATTTTCATATCTCTACAACTATGGATAAGCTCTACAAGGTCACCTATAATAATGGATGGCCTTCTGCTGCAATGCTCTTCATGAACATTTTGTGAGTTGCTACAAAGTCTCTGCATCAGCAATGCACCAGGTGCATGGACAATAAACCTAGCACAACTGATGAAGAATTTCAGTCAGCATGTGTGTTCAAAAACTATCACTGATTACACTTCACATGTAGTGGAAGCTGGAATAGGAGCCTCCATTTTCAACTACTGCAAGGGTCCAAGCTCTGTGTGGTTGTAAAGAATGTGCTCAAGTTTACTTTAAATAAGAATGGCACTAGAGAGGGGAGAAGAGTGATAACACCCAGATGGATAATGGCATTTCAGTTTTTTCAATGGATGCATAAAACTGAACAGTGCAAATAAATGTAAAACCACAAGAACTAGCACTATTAGTGCAATGTAGTATGATACTATTTAAGGATGACCATTTTACTATAGTGTACATTTAAATTTAACTTAATTCAAAATGCCTAATATGGCAAAAAGTAAGAAGAAACATACAAACCTTCATAGCCATTGTTATGTATTCACTTTCAAGTGGTTGTGCTAGTAAAAATATGTTTGTCATTCTGGTGGACCTATCATCTGTTGCCGTACTCACAATGATGTAATCTGTAACAACTGACACGATTCTGTCTGTGAATCCTCCCCCTCCCCCTCCCAATATTCAGCTTCTGTTTCCTCGACTTTCTTACTTTTTTCTCAGGCAACGGACTTCCAGAAGAGGAATAAATCTCATTTCTTCATTAATTCACAATTAATTCACTATCTCTTTCTTGGTAGGATATTTGGCACTTTTTAGAAAAAATTCAGTGTCCAAAATTACAACTAACGGGGATGGGAAGTGTGAAATAAACATTTCTTTCAACCACTTCAGCCACTTTGATGTTTCATTTAATCTCCACTGGAGCTTCCTGCCTTATAGAGCAGTTTCACTACATTCACATATCCCTTCTTCCCTCCAGCATGAATGTAGAACAATGAACCAAGTGCCTGCATTGTAACTTTTGGCAACTTCCAAAACCTCATCATCTGCCAAAACCTCTTCTCGGGTTACTGTCCAACCAAGTTTCATCTAAATAAATATGTTTCCACCAGATTTCCACAAAACATTAAACTGTATACAAGATATTTGAGTTTGATTTATGAGTCACTATGTTTACACTCAAACTTCACTTACTTGTTGTATAATAAACGTTTTCAAGATCATTCTCAAATATGAAGAATACTTCACTGTTAATAATGCTTCTGCTTTTAATATTTCTGTATACAAGATACTCATGCCACATAGAATTTTAGGTTTCTCAATTAAAATCTGCTGTTTGCGTCCACATTTTCTCCACTTGAAGCCAACAGTTTTAAAAACTTCTATGAAAGATATTGTAACCCAAGGAAAATGTATCCTGTGCTTAACAATCAGATGGAGTTCCTTTGCTTTTGTAATTACTTCCTGTATTTTGTAGAATTCCTGAGCAAATTACCAGATAATACACTAAACAAATTCACCCACAAACACTTTTTGATTGTCTTTCAGTGTATTTCTTTTTCCCTCGGTGGTGAATATAAAACAAATGTCCACTTTGCTCCTTTGTTGATGATCCTTTCTATTCTTCAGAATGAAATTTTCTGATTATCCACAATAGTCTGCTGCCCGCGCCTGTAATGTAGGTGGTAGTGTGCCTGTCTCAGGCAGGGAGGGAAAAAAAGATTTTTGTTCAAATTATTGCTTTTTTTTAAGAGGTCCTGAGTTTGAAGCTCTGTCAGTGTGGGTTATTTGGATAAGGTTTCTTCAGGGGTTTTCCCTTATCCTGAAAGATGAATTTCAGGTAACTCTAAGCTCCATGGACTCTGGGCTAATTTGAGTATTATTTCGTTCATTGTCCAATATGACTTAACGTTGGAGGTTTTTCCTTATCCTGAAAGATGACTGTTGGGTAACTAAGCTGTATGGACTCTGTACTCAATTGAACATCATTTCATTCATCGCCCGATATGACAACGTTGAAGTTTTTCCCTTATTCTGAAAGATGAATGTCGGGTAACTCTGAACTCAGTTGAGCATTATTTCACCCACTTCATCGACTGATATGACAACGGAGGATATGAATTATAAGTTTTATGTACATATATAATACATTTATATATTATATATATTCCGCTGCACCCTTTCTTACCTGCCTGAGTGGGATATTATTTAAGGAATAATATTGCCTGGATTCCTTGTGACATTTTTCTATTATATTCCAACTGATGAACCTCGCTATAGACCACAAGATTTCATTTATGAATGGCCACTGATGAACCCTTATTTACAATAATTTACAATAGCTTGGCACTTGTAACAAACCAATGATTAGAAGCGAGAGCAGTGCTACTGATGCTCATGTAAAGAACAATAAGAATAGCAAATAATAATTTCTGTTTATGTATTACTACACATCACCAGCTTACTTCCCTCCTCACCATGTTCCGCTCCTTGCAAACACACAGAGCTGGGTCCCTAGCACTATTACTGTCAGACCTTATGAAGTTTTGCTATCACAGGTGCTATGTCATATCATTATGTATATGCAGTCACTTCACACAATATGGTTTGCTAGCTGTGGAGTGAGTGGAAAAATTAGTTTATAGATATCTCTGTAAACTGATAATTAGCCCAATTTGAGTTTATATTTTAAAACATAAGTAAAGAAGTGCAGCAAATTATTTGCTGTTAAATATAATAATAAACTATTTACTGTGCTATAATAACAATTAAATATTTCCTAACCTCTGGAACATGTAGATGTAAATGGTTAACATTGAGAAAATTATTTTTAGGATCCTCTTTTTCCAAGAAATTCCGAGCCACTGTTAATGCAATCTTACAAGATTCCTTCATTACTTCCCCAAGATGACCTGTGAGTTCTAAAGAACCCTCGCCGTCATTTTCTGGAGCCTTTCTCGTTGTAGTTTCAATGAAGAGTGTAGACCCTCCTGCAACAAATATTTATAGCAGTGCATTTAGTAAATGTCCACAAAAACTGAAAACTAAGGATGTTAAAAATACTACCATTATTCACTTGTGTTCTATTTAGATAATGTTGGCCTATTTAACTTCTAGCACTCCAAGAAGTGCATCAGAAAAGCACAGCAATATTGATTGATTATGCTTGGATGAAACTTAGCAGGAAATGTGTTTAAAGCATTTCTCTGACAAGTATGTTTTTCTGTTAATTAAATCGTACAGTTGATTAAAATTTCCTATTAAATCTTACATAATGGACTTCCAGACTGTATGTTTACCAAACAATATTTTGGACTCTTAATGTGTATGGACTATGATACTATGAAATGAAGCACAAAATTAATACAATTTTGAGTTGAACTAGTACTCTTTGCTCCATATATTGCTAATCGAGATTAGCTGTGGATGTTAAGAAGGTCCTAACGAAAGGTGTTCTAGGTAAACACAAGCAATATATTGAGCATAGAGTAATAGTTCAACTCAAAACTATATTAATATTTTGCATTTTGGCTATACCTGACTCCCTACCCAACCATGGTTGTCTGGTCACACGGAGACAAGCAACTCACCCATCTTGAGAAACAATATGTATAACTGGATTAACTTTATCAGCAAGCAGTAAATACCCATCTTTTAATCAAGCAACAAAAGCTGTCATTTCAACAAGAATTCACTACTGATTATTATTATTATTATTATTATTATTATTATTATTATTATTATTATTATTATTATTATTATTATTATTATTATACAGTAGAGGACTCTATGGGCAAAATTCAGAAATATTGGATGATACAGTGATTAATGTTATGCATTCCCCACTCATACTCCAACAATATTTTTATTTATGGGATAAATAAAAGACAGAGTAGGAAATGTAAATGCTCACATACTGCATGAAATAAACAAAACCAAACAAAAAAAATGAGAAACATTAGTGTGGTCAAACTGTACTGTATGGACTGGAATGTGTTTGCCCAGTAAACAAGGGAGGAAAACATTTTTGGCTATAAGATTATATAATTTTAGGATAGATATATAGGTATAGATATTTATTTCCTCATTATGGGGAGTATGCTAGTAATGAAATGAACAATAAGTGATGAGATTCTGTAATCTGCCGGGTCAGTCACAAATAAGAAATTACTCATATATACAAATATAATAATTTTTAAATTAAAAAAATTCACTTATATTATAAGAAATGATGACCGTTTTCTTATAAATTGACTAGGATCGCAATTTCATGAATATTTTATTCACATCATCAGCTTGAACCATCAAGGTTGATTCTTGATGGTTCAAGCTGATGTGAATAAAATATTCATGAAATTGTGATCCTAGTCAATTTATAAGAAAATGGTCATCATTTCTTATAAGTGAAGTTTTAAGTTACAAATTATTATTATTAATATTATTGTTATATTTGTATATATTTGTTTGCTTCATATTTTACGTATTTAAGTAATTACTCCATTTTTGAAGTTTTTGCTGGTTTAATATATCGGGTTGTCTCATAAATTCGTTTGCTTCTTGTTACGTGTTTACGACTAAGAACTCCTGAGAACACTGCATGCCCCCATTACTTTTACGTCAAAGAAGTTGCCTAACAATATGGGGTTTGTTTACAAATACAATAACTGAAAAGAATGCTATGAACACAAACCACAGCGACCTCACGGCCAAAGGTAAATAGGTCAACTTATGTAAGAATTGGTAACCAAACTTCAGTACGAGTTTGTGGATGCAACAGTGTTGAGTTGTAACTTGTGAATGTTAATATGGAAGGCAAGAAGGAACATTTTCGACATTTAATGCTGTTTTATTACCGTAAAGGTAAAACAGCCTCACAAACTCAACGGAAAATTTGTGCTGTTTACGGAGAAGATGCAGTGACGAATTGGGCATGTCAAAAATGGTTTACTCGATTTCGAGCTGGGAACTTCTCTGTGAAAGACAAACCTCGTTCTGGACGACCTGTGGTTACGGATGAGGAAAGGATAAAGGACATGATTACGAACAACCCCAGAATAACAACTCGGGAGGTAGGTCAGGAGCTAAACTTATCTCATGCAACTGTAGCCAGGCACCTAAAGAAACTTGGTTACGTAAATCTTCAGGATGTATGGGTTCCGCACGAACTGAGTGAATAAAATTTAGTTCAGCACGTTTCCATCTGTGAAGCATTGATAAGACGCAATGAAACTGCCCCTTTTCTGAAACAGCTGGTTACAGGAGACGAAAAGTGGATTGTGTACAACATCCGAAAGAGAAAGTCATGGCGTAAGAAAGGGGAACCACCACTCTCAATTCCTAAACCAGGGCTTCATCCTGAGAAGATTATGCTGTGTATTTGGTGGGACTGGAAAGGAATTATTTATTACGAATTTCTTCCTCCTGGGGAGACCATCAATTCAGAGAAATACTGTTCTCAGTTGGATCGCCTGAAGGTTGCCCTAGAAGAGAAAAGGCCAGAGTTAGCATCTAATGGTGGAGTCGTTTTTCATCAAGACAATGCCAAACCACACACTTCTATGGTAACTCGTCAGAAATTATGGGATTTCGACTGGGATGTGTTACCTCACCCGCCTTATTTTCCAGATATTGTCCCATCTGACTATCATTTATTCCGATCCCTGCAGAACTTCCTTAATGGCAAACGCCTTACTTCCTTATAAGATTGCAGACTCGCCGTAGAAGAATTCGTCAACCAGAAAACTGCAAGATTTTGGAAAAATGGTATTGATAAGCTTCCTGAGAAATGGAGATATGTTATTGATAATAATGGTGCATACTGCACAAAATAAAGTTTGTTTTGAAATACTTCCGATGACCTTGCGTATGTTAACAGGTTACCCCTACATAATTAGGCAACTTCGTTGCCATAGTTGTTATGCAGGCATACAGTGCAGGCGTTCTTTGTCGTAAACATGTAACAAGAATCGAACGAATTTATGAGACAAACCAATATTTTTAAAATATGTAGCAATTCACACAAGTCACTATTTTTGTTGTTGTAATTTATGTCCTCCAACGTTAAGTCATATCGGACGATGAATGAAATGGGTGAAATGATGCTCAAATGAGTCCGGGGTTCATGGAGCTTAGAGTTACCTGACATTCGTCTACCAGGATAAGGGAAAACCATGGAAAAAACTTTATCCAGGTAACTCACCCTAACCAAGATTCGAACTCGGGACCTTGAATGTGAGGCAGACATGTTACCATCTAAGCTACCAAGGCAGGCTATACAAGTCTCTTAAATAGACATGCTTACTTATTCAGTTTATAATTATGTTTAGCTTTGGAAGTATGTCTGGAGTATTTCTCACTGAACATGTTGTTAAGGATTCCTAAAATGTATGAATGTATTCTATCGTTGATGAACTGATGATTTTTTGAAATCGTTATGATTAAAAGCGATGTTAAAAGTGAACTTAATTTCATATGAGGAATCCTTGAAATTTATTATATATACATAACTGTGATACTGTCAATATTGTGACTTTGTGGGTTCGTGAAATGAGAAGTCCAATTTCACCACTCAAAAATGTTCTTTATTTCCACCGACTTACAGTTGAACACTTGCCAATTACACAAAATTATGTAATGCACACAATTACGATTCACCAGTTCGTCCGTTATCGTTCCGATGCACGTACACAATTACGTAGTTGCTTCCGTTGCACGGCGCTACTTCACTAGCACGTCCAGCACTAACACTGATTGACTAACTGTCTCTCTGAAACCCTTTTTATAAGAATGTCAGTGTTTTTCTAGAAGTCTCTAATCACCGAACGTTCCAGACCACCGGAGAAGGGGAGAGAACATCGAAGGACCGGCGACACTACCGCAAATCACCCCTCAGTTAGTGACAGGAGACAGATGAGTGGGCGTGGCGCGGCCTCCGGCCCCTTCTCAGCTGTTGCTTGTGGTGCCTCCCGATAACTGGGTGACACTGCTCCCTCCTCAAAGCTGGTCGTCCCGAACAGCACCATCATAGCGGGCTAGACGATCCAGGTGTACCACCAACATCTTTCCTCGGGGAACCTTCTGGATGCGGTAGACCACGTCGTTAATCCTCTTCACCACCCGGTACGGTCCTTGCCATGGCTGCTGGAGCTTCGGGCACCGTCCCTTGGTCCGGGTAGGACGGTACAACCAGACTAGGTCACCTTGCTGGAACCCTTGGCTGTTGGCTTGCCTGTCATACCTGGTCTTCATGCGGTCGCTCGCCTTCTGGATGTTCTGGCGAGCCATCTCGTGCATGTCGTGGAGATGGTCCACCAAGTTCTCCACATACTCGGTCGCTGGCTGTTTCACTTCCGGAGGGCTTCCAAAAGCCAGGTCACAAGGGAGGCGTAACTCTCGGCCGAACATTAAGCTGGCTGGCGTCATCCCAGTTGTGTCGTGTGTAGACGAGCGATAGGCCAGCAAGAACAGTGGCACCTTGACGTCCCAGTCTCGCTGATGGCTGGCCACGACTTTCCTCAGGTGTTCCTCTAAGGTCTTGATGTACCTTTCGACCATGCCGTCCGATTGGGGATGTAGAGGCGTAGTGCGAGTCTTGTTCACCCCAAGCCTTTGTAATGCCTCCTTCATTAGGTTGGACTCAAAGTTGGTACCCTGGTCACTGTGTAGCTCTAACGGCACCCCAAATCGACAGAACACTTGCTCCACGAGGCAGTCTGTGATTGTCTTTGCCTCTTGGTTTGGGATGGCATACACCTCCGGCCACTTGGTGAAGTAGTCCACGACCACCATTAGGTACTTGTTGCCTCGGTCGGAAACTGGGAAAGGTCCAGCAATGTCGACGGCGAGCCGTTCGAATGGCGCTCCGACGTTGTACTGCTGCATGCGACCCCGGCTCCTAGTCTGGGGGCCGCGACTCGCCGCGCACACGTGGCACTGACGGCACCATCTCTCAGCATCTGCTCGGAGCTTCAGCCAGTAGTAGCGCTGCCGTAGTTTGTCAATCGTTCGGTTCGCTCCCAGGTGTCCTCCCGAAGTACCGGTGTGTACTTCCTCCAGGACTTCCGGGACCTTACTCCGGGGAAGTACCAACTGCTCTCTCTGCGTCTTCCCATCGGGTGATTCCCATACCCGGAACAGCACGCCCTCTCTGATCTTCAACGAGTCCCATTGGGCCCAGTACGACTTGTAGGTGGCGCTCCTCGGTGCGATGTCCTCCCAGGTTGGTCTCATCCCTGCCTCCACTTCCCTCAAGAGTGGCCCCAAGTCTGCGTCCGCCAGCTGCTCCCTCCTCAGGCCTGCGCTATCCCAGCCTTCAGCAGGCACTGCCACAACTACTCGGACTGCTGCGGCACGCTCCTTCTCTTCCACTCTTGTGCACTGGCCGCACTCTTCTGGACAGGGTCTTCGGGACATGGCGTCTGCGTTACCATGGCTCTTCCCTCTACGATGTTCCGAGGTGAAGTCGTACTCCTGCAACCTCTGGACCCAACGTGCTGTCTGGCCTTCCAGGTTCTTAAAGGTCAATAGCCAGGTTAGGGCGGAATGGTCAGTCCTCAGGTGGAATGGCTGACCGTACAGGTACTTGTGGAAGTGCTTCAATGTCTTTACTACCGCCAGTAACTCCCGTCGGGTGACGCAGTAGTTCTTCTCTGCCTTGGATAGCATCTTGCTGTAATAGGCTATCACCCGCTCATGGCCGTCCTGGATCTGCGACAGGACACCTCCAATGCAATGGTCGCTGGCGTCGGTGTCCACAATGAAGGTGCCACCCGGTTGTGGGAAACCCAAAATTGGAGCACTGCACAGGGTCTCCTTTAGGTGCTGGAAAGTGTTTTCTGCGTCCTCCGTCCACACATAAGGCCGGTGTTCCTCTGTCAGGCGGGTGAGGGGTTTTGCGATGTTGGAGAACCCCTTTATGAAGCGCCTGTAATAACTGCACAGCCCCAGGAAACTGCGCAATTCTTTCTTATCCTTTGGGCGAGGCCAATCTCTCACAGCCTGCGTCTTCTCCGGGTCTGTGGCCACTCCGGTTGCTGAGACTATGTGGCCCAAGTAGTTAACTTCCTTGCGGAAGAGCTGGCACTTCTTCGCGTTCAGCTTCAAGTTGGTCTCCTGCAGTCTCTGTAGCACCTTACTCAGATTCTCGAGGTGATCTTCAAAAGTCTTCCCGACGATGATGATGTCGTCCAGGTATAGCAGGCAGGCATCGTAAGTCAGCCCTCTCATCACTGACTCCATGAGGCGTTGGAAGGTAGCTGGTGCGTTGCAGAGGCCAAAGGGCATAACCGTAAACTGCCAAAGACCTTGGCCCGTCGAGAATGCGGTCTTCTCCTTGTCTCTCGGGTCTAGAGCTACCTGCCAGTAGCCCGACTTCAGGTCCAGGGTCGAGAACCACTGTGCACCAGCTAGCGTGTCCAGGGTGTCGTCAATCCGGGGTAAGGGAAAGCAGTCCTTCCGGGTGACAGCGTTCAGCTTTCTGTAGTCTACGCAGAAGCGCAGCTCGCCGTTCTTCTTCGTCACCAAGACTACAGGGGAACACCAAGGGCTGTCGTACTCTTCAATCACTCCCCTGGATCTCATGTCCTCCAGCATGTCTCGTACCGCCCCTTGCTTCGCCAGCGGAACGCGTCTATGTGGTTGCCGAATAGGCCGGGCGTCTCCGGTGTCGATGCGGTGAAGCACTTTGTCCGTGCGGCCGTAGTCACTATCGCCGTGGCTGAAGACGCGCTCGTATCGCCCCAGTAGTTGTCGTACCTGCTCCAGCTGTTCTGCGGTCAGGTGGTCGGCCGCCCTCTCCAGTAAGCCTTCTAGCCGGGGCCCCAGGTGTTGCTTCGGCGCCGGCTCCTGTGTCTTGTCGATTGCTGTTACGCTCACTACGGGCTCGCACGTTCCCAACTCCGTCCCGGCCTGGACGTCGTGATCGGTGTCCGTTGGATTTAGCAGTCTCACTGGCACCTCCTCTCGGCAGGCAGCAATGCCCTGGCTACACACAGTCCGTGTACAGGCGTCTTCTGGTCCAGCATCATGTTCCTGGTTCTCTGGCCCTCAAGTCGCGCCGTCACCACCACCTCGCTCCTCGCGGGAACAACCACGTCTTCGTCCAAGACGACCCTGCACATTCCAAGGCGCTCTTCGGGTTGACGGAGTATAACCTCTTCTCCGTTAAGCCGCAGGACCTTCTTGCCGACGTCGACCGTCGCTTCATGGCTCCTGAGGGCATCCAGTCCCAGGATCACCTCCTCAGCCACCTTCGCGACGAACACCCACAGACGCATGGCACTCCGTCCCAAGTTCAGCTCCAGCAGGGCCTCCTTCTCCACAGGCAAGGTGTCGCCCGATGCCGTGACAAGCTGGTATGGCCGGCTTGGCTTTCTTGTCGGCAAACCCTTCGCCACGTCAGGTCTGATGATGGTCACGGCCGCCCCGGTGTCCACCAGCACGCGGCACGGCTTTCCTCTTATCCAACCGTCCGCGATGAGGCTGTCATCCATACGCCGGCTGACGGCGCGCAGTGTCACTCGAGGGGATGGTGGTGATGGCGCCGACGTGCCCCTCTCCACGACGGCCCTTACTCGTTTTCCGGCTGCTCTTCCTGGTGTGGGCAGTCTCTCTGCAGGTGTCCGGGCTGTCCACACCCCCAACACAGGCCACTAGGTGTTCGCCGGCGTCCCTCAGCTGGTCTTCGGTCTCCGGCATAGCGGACGCTCCTCGTTCTCGACGTCGGGAGGGATGTTATTTTGGCCGCCTCCATCCTTAATGCCGCTGTCAGCGCCTCGTGGATGGTTTTATATTCGCCGAGCATTAGGCGCTGACGAATCTCCGTGTCCCGTACCCCGTCGACAAAATTGTAGGCGGCTTCCTGGGATACGAACTCCAGTGGCAGGTCAACCAAGGCCTTGCTAGCCAGCTGCTCGATGGCTATGGCGAACTCCTGCAGCGTCTCCCCCGGCTGCTGCGACCTTGCCTTTAGCTGGCTTCGGTATGCTGCGGCTAAGCGGTGGTTCCCGAAGCGATTCTCCAGGGCCTCCCAGATGTCCTTGGGCGCCGCCATCGTCTGCACCGCGTTTAGCACTTCCGCGGCCCGTCCCTGGAGGCTGGCTATTAACTGTGTAGCCTCCTCCTCCGGTGACCACCTGTTGTGCCTGGCCACTGTGTCGAACTGGCGGCGGAAGACTTCAAACGTTGACGCGCCGTCATACTTGGGAGGTTTGACGCGCGCAGATGTGTCGCGTCCCGGCGCGTCGGGCTTCAAATCCTTCAACCTCCTGCCGACGACGTCCTCCACCATTGCGTTCAGGGACTTGACGCTGCTGTCAGCCTTCCCTTCCAGGTTGTTAATGCGGTTCGCAAGGTCTTCGACGTCTTCCACCACGGCGTTCAGGGTCTTGGCGTTATTGTCGGCCTTTTCCTCTAAATCATTAAGGCGGTCGTCTACTTGGCCCATCCGCTTGCCCAGCTTCGTGACGTCATCCCTCACGCCGGCCAACTGTTCGTCAAATTTGGCGGCGAGGACCTCGTTCGCCTCCTTCATTTCCGTGGCCAGACTGTCGTTCGCTGCCCTCATTTCTGTGGTCAATTCGGTCTTTATTTCTTCCGTCTTCGCTGTTATTTCGGCCTTCATTTCCATCATCTTCTCCAAAATTTTTTCCAATGCCGCGTCCATGGTTGTAATGTTCGGTGATGTTATCTTCCCGCTTCCTGACACCAGTGTGACTTTGTGGGTTCGTGAAATGAGAAGTCCAATTTCACCACTCAAAAATGTTCTTTATTTTCACCGACTTACAGTTGAACACTTGCCAATTACACAAAATTACGTAATGCACACAATTACGATTCACCAGTTCGTCCGTTATCGTTCCGATGCACGTACACAATTACGTAGTTGCTTCCGTTGCACGGCGCTACTTCACTAGCACGTCCAGCACTAACACTGATTGACTAACTGTCTCTCTGAAACCCTTTTTATAAGAATGTCAGTGTTTTTCTAGAAGTCTCTAATCACCGAACGTTCCAGACCACCGGAGAAGGGGAGAGAACATCGAAGGACCGGCGACACTACCGCAAATCACCCCTCAGTTAGTGACAGGAGACAGATGAGTGGGCGTGGCGCGGCCTCCGGCCCCTTCTCAGCTGTTGCTTGTGGTGCCTCCCGATAACTGGGTGACAATATGTATTCTTGCCTATTACTTTTTTCTTTAGTTAATAAATAAATGAATGAGGTATTTGCATTATCAGAAGCTGGCCAGGCAAGCTGTGTATTTTTACAGTTCTTATATATTTTGCCTATATATCTGGGTGTATGCATTTTGCAACATGTATTTTCCTTCAAAAAATAATAAAACACTCACAGAACCATATAATTTAAATAAACACATTTAAACAGTGTGCCAATAAACTATAAGTAATATTTCTTGCAGACTTTACATTTACTGCCACGGCAACATTAGCTTCATAACTTATTGTTTACAAAATATATTCTAAATTTTAACTAATGTTTACATACACAAAGTGAGATTTTTATTACTCTAGCAACATTTTCACACCAGAACTTAATAGGATAAATTTTGGAGTCTGTTAACGGGATCATCAGCATAAATTCACTGCCATGCTTGCTTTCTCTCTCTCTCTCTCTCTCTCTCTTTTAAAATAAAATATATATCTATGTATATAGATATATATATTTTTCTTTTCCCTATTTAACCGTTTTTTTTATTGTTTCCATTTATTTTCCTACCTACACACTACACACATAAACACCCATGCCCAAGGCGGGACTCGAACCTGCGACCCTCTACGCGGTGGAACGCTAGAGACAATCTTTTGACTTGTAAATGGAATTTTCTGGCTAGATGTGCTAAATGAGATATTTCTCATATTGTACATAAAAGTTACATAAATTGTTTCTTTGAAGTCTTATATGAACTCGGGCATAAGTGCAATCTGTAACTAAATTCACTATCATAGAGGATAGTAAATTTAGGCTGATGATGGGGGACAGGAATGTCTGAAAAAGTGCCCCAGTAAGTTCTGGTGTAGAAAATGAAGCCAGAATAATACAATTCTCATTTTGTGCATATAAATGTCAGAAGTTTCTCTGTGATTTTCCAAAAAAGATTTACAAGCTGATGTTACTTATCTTCTTCAGTATCTGTTCTTTAAAGATGTTTGCTTACACTTATTACTCTGCAGTCAGTTTTTCATAAAGCAGCATTATGCATGGGAACAAATGTCTAGTTTTCCAATATGCATTCCATGTTTAAGTCCTGGTGACTGCATAAGACATTACAAATCTAATGTGGGTTTGTTATTTTCAGCAACGAGACCTTTTCTATCTGTAATGGATGTATAGAGATTTATGAATTTTAGTGATGTCCTGTGGTAATTCTTGACACTATGGGTGGCAAATTAATAATAATGAATTCTCCTTAGAAAACGTTCTTAGGTACATTCTACCATCTTCATGATAATGAGAAAACATATATCCTTGACTATTATTTTTCTCTAGTTGAGCTGAAAAATTAAACTTTTTCGCATTAATAGCTGCTATTACAGTCGGCCATGCAAGTTTGGAATGTTTATTGTTTTCATATTTTAAAAAATAAAGTGTATCGGAACAACCCGCATATGTTGGAAGAACTGAAAGCCAAGAAGAGAAATTACTGCAATTTCAGAAGATGAATTAATGCATGACAGCAGAAATTTTCTTCGAAGGTGTGAGACATGTGGCAGCACAAGGACATAATTTCAAACACCTTCTGTGATAAAGCTATGTGATTATTGTAATTATAATTTATATGATAAACCTAAGCACTAGAACTTAAATATTCAAAGGGGCAACAGCATGCCTAATGCAGCAGTAGTGTGCCTTCTGCTGCAACACTAACTGCCACACAGCCAACCACCAGTGAAAAATAAGGCACTGTACTACTCTTATTTATAATTAAACAGCCTGTTTAATCTTATATGTTTGCCTCATTATATACCTTCCTCTTCAATGTTCTCCATCTCTGTAAGTATGCTCAAATAGTCATTTTTCAAGAGTGAAGTCAGAATAGGTAATTCACCAACTGTGACATGTCAAAATGCAAAATCCCGTTTGAACAAGGGGCCGCGCCGTGGCTCAGTGGTTAGACCGCTTGGCTCTCACCTAGGCGGCCCGGGTTCGATCCCAGGCGACCGCAAAGTGAGATTTGTGGTGGACAACACGGCGCTGGGGCGGGTTTTCTCCGGGATCTCCGGTTTCCCCCGCCATCTCATTCCACCAGTGCTCCATCTTCATCTCATGTATCATCAGTGTCATCGCCTGCGGTGCCGTATGTAGTAAAAGCGGGCGTTAAACACTACACATGTTAAACACTACACATGTCATTTGAACATCTGCATATTCTGGCCAGCTGACACACCTGTAGAGAGAATGCCGACACCAAGAAGAGCAGCCGGAAAAGTGAGTAAGGAAAGGTGTGGCGAGGGACACATCGGCGCCATCACCACCATCCCCTCGAATAACACTGTGTGCCGTCAGCCGACGTACAGATGACAGTCTCTTTGTGGATGGTTGGGTGTAAGGGAGGCTGTGCCACGTGCTTGTGGACCCTAGGGCAGCTGTGACCGTCATCAGTTACCTAGTAGCATCAGGTTGGTGGTACTCTGTTATATACCAAAGTCTTTGCTAACTTGCCAAACTAGTTTGCATGAGATTCTTCTCTTGAGTGTCTAACAAACAGATGAAAAATGAGGTATGTGTGTATAAGAAGGTTCAGAAAACAAAATATTTTTTCATAATATTCACTTTGTAACCTTATATACTGGGTGGCCCAATTAAAGCTTTCATTGTAAATATCTGAAATAACTATAGACACTGAAAAACAATCTTCACAAATATGACGGCAGAGGGCTTATTTAAGAATACCAGCCATTCGGAAACTTAAGCAAGTAAGAGTTTAAGCAGTGTGTATTTGGTGCGTTTGGTGCAATTGGTAACGTGAAAAATGGCAATAAGAATAGTGTGTGCATCACAATAGGTCAACTACATTACTTCATTCATTTGCTCGAGAGAGGACAAAATGCACAACAGTTACACAACCTGAGATTCAAGTGTAAACTTCATGTTGCAGCTGATCACATTATTGAATATATTAAGATGCTATAAACACTATTATTTTGTATGAGATTTCCTAGTGGTTTAATGGAAAAATATGAATCAGTTGGAGACTGGTAGCTCAATGGTTAACAACCAGACAAAGACTGGGAGATCCTGTTCAAATCCTGGCTATGGCATTGACTCTACCCTTCAAAAAGTATTTTTAAAATTTTCACTCTCATCAGGTACGCTGGAAATACAAGGGTGATCAACAAAGACAGACTGATTCTTTTTTACAGATGTTTATTACTCCATTTCAATGTTTACATTATCTTTTTCAAAGTAGTCCCCTCGTATTCAACACACTTTTTATAGCATCTCTGCTAGTCCCTGAACACGTGCTGCAGACCATTCTTTATTAGGTTCTTGAGAATCCCCTGACTTTTTGTGAGCACTGCTTCAGAGCTCACATATTAAATGAACCGAAGCTTTGCCTTTAGTGATGGGAATAAGAGAATCGCAGGATGGAAGATTGGGGCTATATGGTGGATGCGGTACACAGGTAAAGTTGAATTGAGCCAGAAACTGAATGATTTGAGTTGCGACTTGAGGCCATGCATTGTCATGATAAAATCACACCCAGTCTGAAAAGCTCTGGTCATTTCTTTGCAATGTGCTTCCTCAGTGTAGCCAATACTGATGTGTAGTATGTTGCTGTAACAGTAGTGTGTGGTGGAACTGCATGCTGGTAAATCATTCCATTACAGTCATTACTCCCTTGCAGATGAAACAACTTTTCCTTTTTTTTTTATTTGTGTTGGAGAACCTGGCAATTTCCATGCTCGGCTGGCTTGTTTTCCTTTATGCAGCCAGGACTGATACTGAAAATCGATTTTAAAAAACACATCCCCTTCTCATCAAAGAGATGCAGCACCTCATGGCTTGTATCCATTTGCACAGCCTTTTGTTCAGGAGTCAACACATGTGGCACCCAACAAGCACAAACTTGGGTCATATGGAGATGATCATAGATAATCGTAAAGACACTGCCAAATGAAATTCTCAACACTTTATTGAGCTTGTTATCCACCGCTCCTCAAGGACAATCACTGCTTTGATGTTGACATCAGTCACAGCAGAAGCCAAAACACCAAAGTCATCTTGCTTAACACAGACAAGTCGGCCTTCTTTTAAGTCCTTGAACCACCTAAACACTGTTGCACGAGGTGGTGCATCTTCACCGTACGCTTGCTTCAGCTTTTCACAAGTTTCAGTGGTTGTATGGTTTAAATGACAACAGAGTTTGATTGCACTGTACTGATCCTCTGTCACCTCTATTGTCTGGTATGTGAAAGGAAAAGCTTTAGTGACTTGAATTTCGAAAAAACTCATAAAAAGATCAGCAAGAAAAGGTGAAAGAGGATTACCCATTGCTATGCCAGAAGTTTGTTGAAAAAATTCACCATTACAATTGAAAAAATTTTGATCCAAACAAAAATCAGTAAGTTTAACAAAAAGTCCTCATGTAAATTTATTGAATTCAACCACTTTTTAAAATAAATTAAAAGTTTTTCTCTAGGAATACTAGGAAATAAGGCAGTTACATCAAAAGAAATAAGTGTATCAGTTTTAGATAATACAACACTATCAATCTTTTTTATTAGTTCAAAAGAGTTTTTAATACTTTAATTTCCTTTAATTTTTAAAACATGGTATAAATATGTTGATGATATTTTTGCTATTGTTCCTGAAAAACAAATTAATGATGCTTTAAAATTACTAAATTTACAAGATAAAGCTATAAAATTCACATTAGAAACTGAAATTAATGGATTTCTTCCTTTTCTAGATTTGAAAATAATAAGAAATAACAAATTAGATTTTGGAATTTATAGGAAATCTACTCATACTGATAATTACATAAAAAGTAAAACCCTTTTCCACATAAATTTTCTGTTTTTAATAGTTTGATTTATAGATTAATAAATATACCCCTGAATAAAGAAGAATTTAATAAATAATATAAACATATTATTAATACTGCTTTAATTAATGGTTTTAATAAAGATTTTATACAAAAGAAAATTGAAAAATTTAAATATCAAAAAAGTATTAATGATATTTCTACTCTTAAAAAAATAAAATATGATTATAAATTCAAAAAATTTACTTACCATCCTTGGGTTCATAAACATTTTCAAAATTTTTTAAAAGAAGTTGGTATAACTTTAGTTCCTCAAAATAAATATAGTATTAAAAATTTATTACAATTTTCTAAAAAAGATAAAATTCCTAATAATAAAAAAATCTGGTATTTATCAATTTAATTGCTTAGATTGTGATCAGGTTTATATTGGAAAGACGAAATGTAGTTTGGAAACCAGAAAGAAAGAACATTTTCGGTCATTTAACCATGAAATATATCCCGAAGTTAAATTATTAAAACAATTAAATGGTCCCATAGATTTAATAGTTTGGGAGAAAATATTTATTTTAAAAAATAAAAATTGCATAATGAATTTTGACATACCGACCGGCAATTGATTCTGTTTTTAGGTTTGTTTCGTCTTCAGAAGTTGGTAATACGTAAATAAGTAAATGCATGGTATCCTTGACAACGAATTGTGTTGACTGAAGATGTGGGCAAATACCCATGAAATTAATTTCGCAAAAACATAGTAGAAGTATTGTCATTGGCTTCTTAAGTGGGGAATATTTACTAGATATTTTTATTTGTGTAGTGTTCGTTACTCCACTGTAAATAGCTTCATTTTCTGTGTAATTAACATCTAGTGTTTGTAATGACGACGACTGTGGTTCCGGCTGACGATATGGAAGAATTTCCATGAAATTGCAATCTCGAACAATTTATAAGAAAAGTGGGTTCTTCTTTCTAATATGTGATGCGGCGATTTTTTTCTAATTCCTTCACACTTTTTGATGTTTTCATATACAACCATGATTTTTAATATAATTTCTTTACTTTTAGTGCAATTTCGTGTTAGAGGGCATTCTTTTAATGTTATTAATTGTTTATTTACTTACTGCATAATGTAGCCTTACTGAAGAATTCAGTGCAGCCAAACTATGCTTGTTTCTTCACTGAAAGCAATGCTGCCAACAGTCTTACCTGTCCCAAAATTACACTATCTAGCAGACTAAATGTGTGAGTTCGCAGACTGTATCGGACTGGTTCGGCTACTGCCACGAAGTGTGCATGATGTCAAGTATACTGCAAGGGGGAAAATTGAAGGTCCCGGTCACGTCGTTCAAATCGACAAATGCAAAATAGGACGACGCAAGTTTCATAGTAGGCGCTGCAATTAGACTGTAGAACGCATTTGCATCCCTCCTGTTGTTTGGGGCATATCGTCATCCACCCCTCATTTGTTTCCATGTTGATCATTCCCAAGATCCAGTTGCCCTCTATGACGCGCCCATGGTGAAACTTGCGTTGTCCTATTTTGCATTCGTCAATTTAAACGATGTGGCAGAGACTGCCAATTTTTCACCTTGCAGTATACTTGGTATCATTTGACATCATGCACATCGCGGCAGTAGCCAAACCAGTCTGATACAGTCCGTGAGCTCATATATGTATTTCCTACGGAGCACTCCATTATCGTCGTGTCGCAGGATTGTTTATGTGCGAAGCAGTGCATGAGTAATAAAATTTGACCGGCGATAACTTAGCCTGCTCAAACCACGTTCCTTTGCACATAGACTGCGTCACCTATGTCTGGGGCATTTTTGCAGAGATTGGCTGCAAGTTTTACATATCTTTCTCATGTTGGCTGCAATGCCAGAACCCGCTGGTCGTCTGCTTGCACATGTGTATACGTGCACCTTTGGACTTAGAAAATATTCTAGCGTCGCAAAAAAGGAAGTTTCTCCGAAAAGTGTCATCATTTCTTATATATATATTACTTCTATATGTTATTGTAGTCTAGGTGATAATTCTCACCTTGGCCCTCTGATTGCCTGGTTCATCTCTGGGTACCCTACCTCTACTTGATCCCTACTCTCTCTCTTCCTTCTCTACTCTCTTCTGTTCCTCTTTGTTTTCTCCTACTACACTTCTCTTTCATCTTCTTTAAAAGTTCCCCATGCTCTTATTCAGCACTCTCAGTGTTTCCATGGCTATTTTTTTGTCCATTTTATCCCATTTTCCCTCCCATATCTTATTTCTCCACTCTGCTATTTCCATGTACTCTATGATATTGTAACTGCAAGGGTTACGTAGAATCACAAATCTGGTTTGCAGAAATTTAGAACACTTTATTGCAATAAAAAGACGTGAAATAGACAATCAGCTGTCTTCAAGGTCAACTTGGTACTCCGTCGCATGTAAACAAATGAAAGAAATCACTGTGGTACACTTCAAACGTCCACTATCGCAATAACCACCACACAACTCAACTGCTACTTCTAACACTTTACCATTATATTTATACCTCCAGTCATGGTTTCTAGAATGCCGTAGACCTTCCAAGAACATTTGCGGCAGCAAGAGAAAGACAGAAAATTCTGGAGTCTTGCTCTGTCTCATTCTTTCTCTAGGCAAGCATCCAGCTCTCCTGCCCATGCGCCTGTCTCCCTTTGTTGCGGCAACACAACAATGCCATCAGTGACAATATAATGGTACATGCTCTCTTCTCCCCCACATAGTTCACACACCCCTATTATTTTCCCCCCTTGGCCCCTTCAGAAACAGTGTTGCTATTGTCTTCTGTGACAACCCTTCTCTTTCCCCTTATTGCAATGATTCATTATTCCTCTTTTCTCCATTTGAAATGCATGTTAATTGTTAAACAAAGTAAAGAGGAGGTTCCTTTGCTTTCAAGCCCGCCTTTCAGATGACACGATAGCACATGCTTTAGCAGTAGTGGTGACATGTTTGTTTGTATGACTTTTATCACTGACCTTTTGAACTGGATTTGTCATATATTGTCATTTGAAAGTGTGCTGTGCCGAGAGCGAGAGCTAAATTATTTCATTGATCATTATTAATTTTTAGATGAGTCATATTTATTACACATCTGCTTCACTTTCGTACCTATTTTGAGGACATGTTTCGCAAATCATCGTTTGCATCTACAGCTGCGTGTACTTATTATATGTATAATGGCAGAGTCTACCACCAGTATTTTGCTGAAGCCTCTCAGGGTAAACCTTTACAAAGCGATGAAAAAAGAATTGTGGTGCATGTGTTTAATGCACTCACAGAGAAGAATCCATCTTTGTCGGTGAGAGAAGTCAAACAGCTTTGCTCTGAACTTACAGGTGTGAGTGTTAGATCTGTAGGAACATGGTGATGTGAAACTGAGACAACAGGAAAACTTAACACTCCAGGCAAAAGCAGGAATAAACAATAGTGTGTGCTCGGAGAATGTGATGAGTTTGTGGAAAGTGCTGTGCGTCATCATGTGCATAGTTTTTTTCTTTAGAAACGAACTCCCTAACATAAGTAAAATTTTGTCTGCTGTAAATGAGGATGCAAATTTACAAAATTTCAGCAGATCTAGTCTGTATAGATTGCTTATACAGCTTGGGTTTGTGAATGAAAAAAGGGGCAAGAAAAATGTGGCGATATTGCTGTGTGGCAAAGACGTTATTTAAGGACAATCCGACAGTATCAGGATACAAATTGCAAAATATACTACCTTGACGAGACTTGGGTGAATGAAGGACACACGACAAGTAAAGTATGGCGTGATGACTATTAAGACTGAAAGACAAGCATTTTTGCAAGGTATGTGTGCTGGTTTAAAAAATCCCAGTGAAAAAGGCTGAAGACTATCACTCATATAGAAAGTGATAGTGATTTTGTGGAAGGTGGTCTACTGCTGTTTGAGTCAAAGAAAACTGGTAACTACCATGAATGGAGATGTGTTTCAGCAGTGGTTTGCGAGTGTATTGGCAAAACTGGAACCAAGCAGCATAATTGTGAGGACAATGCTCCTTACCACAGCGTTCATGTCGAAAAGAAACCAAATACATCCTGGAAAAAAAGACATTATTGAGTGGCTGCGTGCAAAAAATGAAGTTGTAAATGAATCCCTCATTAAGGCAGAACTACTAGAACTTGTAGTAAAGCATGCCAGCGATTGTGATAAATGAAATCGATGAAATGGCAAGATCAGCTGGTCATGTGGTACTGAGGCTTCCACCATATCACTGGATTTTAAATCCAATTGAGCTTTTTTGGAGCCAAATTAAAGGATTCATAGCAAGAAACAATAGTACATTTAAGTTGCACAATATTAGGCCATTGCTTGGCACAGTGTTGTCGGAGATCAGTGACGAAACACAGAAAAAGGCAATTCATCATGTCCTCAAAGAAGAAAAGAAAATGTGGGAGTTGAATGGCACTGTTGACAACGTAATAGAGAGGATAATTATAAAACCTACGGAGAGTATTGACAGCAAACCTGACATTGCAGAATCAGAATCTGAGATGGAGGGGATTACTCCATTACCAGTTTCTCCATAATGTGCGAGTTCAGGTTCATTATAAACTTGTATTTTTGCATGCCTTCATATCCTTATTTGCATGATTTTATCTATCTTCCTGGCAATTATGACGTTTACTGCAGGTTTAAATGTGATGGGAAGGCACTGCCTATGGCCCATGGCGCGAAATTATTAGCCAGGGTGAGAGGGAAGATAGTTGTATGCAGAGTGATACATGTCAGTGGAACAAGGTTATATGAAACAAAGATTAGTGGTTTACCGGAAATATATATATAGTCACCCAATTAGCGTAAAGCACAACCAATGACAGCTGAGTAAGGGGCCAGAGGCAGGCAAGCCACACCCGCCCATTAGTCTCTGTCACTAACTGAGGGGATGATTAGGGAAATGTAACTTGTCGCTGGCCGTCTCTTTCCCCCCTTCCACTGCCATCTGGAACCATCGCGGTGATTCACGGAAACTAGAGGCTTCGAGAAGACGGCGATATTCCTATAAAAAGGGCTGCAGTGAGTGAATTGAGTCAGTCAGTTCTTGACGAACAGCTGTGAGGAGCGCCTAGTGAGGGGACGGAATGCGTACGTGCGTCGGAGGAGTTTACGTAATCGCGAGTGCAAGTGGAACTTTAACGGACGAACTGGTGAATCGTAATTGTGTGCATTACGTAATTCTGTGTAATTGGCAAGTGTTCAACTGTAAGTCGGTGGAAATAAAGAACATTTTTGAGTGGTGCAACTGGACTTTTCATTTCACGAACCCACAAGTCACAATGAGTCAACTGGAGAATTTAATGTCAGGACGGCACATTGGCCATGGTAGCTCAATGAGCAACTGGATGGAAACCAGGAGATCCGTGGTTCTAATCCTGGCCATGGCATTGAATTTTTCAGTTTGACTATCTATTCAAAACCTCAGCCTATACACGACTAGTGTGAAAAAACGATTCATTTCCATAGATTACTCTTACTTTTCATACCTTTTTGTTGGTCCATGTATAACCTTAAAATCCCTTTCTCTTCTTTTATCAGACATCTATACCAAAATTTCAAGACATTTTCCATTATTATTCCTTTCCTTTTTGCCTCAATTAAGGCAACTTCCCCTGGTGCCGAGCACGACAGTCCTAGTACCCATTTACGGAACAACTTATGCCTCTGCTCTACTTTCTCACTCAATTCCATTCCATCCCATTATTTCTGTTGCATATATCATTTTAGATTCCACTACTGCCTTGTATATTCTCTCAAGCTATTTGGTTGACACTTTCAAATTATATTTACATACTCTCAAGCCTGTTACTGCTGCCTTCCCTTAGACTCCATCTTCCTACCATATGCTACCCATTTACCTTTGCTGCTAATTTTCATCCTGAGATAAACATACTCCTTGACAACCTCCAACTCTACACCTCCTAGGTACCATTTTTCATCTTTTCTTAATTTATTACCTCTTTTAAATTCATTACCTTTGACTTGTTTATGTTTATTTTAATCCTCCCATTCCTTACAACTCTCCTGTACTCCATTAATTCCTTTCTGTAAACCTATTATTGTAAATGCTCCTACCATTAAATCATCCACATATAGTAGACCTGGTATCTCTTTATTCTTCATTACTGGACAGAGTGAGTTCTTTTCCCTCACTTTTTCTAATATATCATCTATAAATTGATTAAACAAAATGTGATTCAATTTACATCCTTGTCTCAAACCTAATCTTTGTTCCGTCGTCTGTCACTCCATTATTCTCACACCTTATACTAAATTTTACATCTTCATACATCCGTTTGCACATCATAATTACAGTACACATTACTGCATATTTTTATGCTACATTAACACAAATATTAAGGTGTATACTGTAAAATAATGCTATGAGGAAAAATCACTTTATATAACAAACGAATATATGAAACATTGCTGAAAATCAATGAATGTTATGAGTTTAGGATAATAAATTTACATTGCTTAGCTGCTATCAAAATAAATTATATGCATTTCCTGCATATTTGCTGTGTCCATCAACTGTGTACAAGTTGGCACATTTTGCGCAGTGTACTTATCTGAACTCTGAACAGCTACCAGATCACCTTTGAAGATGCCAACACAGTCCTTGGTGAAATGCTATGAATTTTAAAATCTACTAAACCACTGCCTACAAGTCCAGAAAATATGTTTAATCTGCAAGACGCTGGCATGAAAGTCTCAGTTTTTTTTTTTTTTTTAATCATCTTCCAACATTAAGTAGTATCAAACAATGAATGAAATGTGTGAAATAATCCTCAAATAAGCCCAGGACCAGACATTCATCTTTCAGGATATGAGAAAACCCAAAGCAACCTTATCGAGATAACTCATCTCGACTGAGATTTGAACTCAGGATCTCTTGAGCATGAGGCAGACACACTACACCTTACACTACATAAGTGGGCTACGTGAAATACTCAGCTTACATTTATATACATATATATGAATCATATGGACCTTCAGACTATTTTTCTTTGGCACAATTTCTTACTCTTTGACCAGAGTTCCTCATTATTTGAGTACTGAGAGTACTATAGTTGCCAATATTCTTAGTATTTAAACTGATATGCAAGATATGCATGAGCTAAATAAAGTAATGCTTTTCTTACCCATAGCTGTCCATGCTAGACCCATAACCACACCAGGTGGAGTTTCATCATACATTCGTTCTTGTGTGAAGAGTGGCTTGCCAACAAATTCACTGAGGTTTTGTGCTGTGACAGTAACCTTGCTATCCACAGTCTCCTTTTTTACGAGCTTGAATGCTACTTTTCTCACAACCTGTTGTAAAGATCAACATAAATTTCAATTTTATAATTCAAAATACTATACAGCATTTCAAACCTTATTGCACAACCCTTTATGGCTTAATAGGTCTAGCAAAACATAGGTGGTAATATGTTTGACCAGTAGTATTAAAATGCTGGTACCTCAGATGCTGCTTATCTTCCCATTCCATAGCCTTGCTACTAGTTTACTGTTTCCATGTTTTATGTGCTTTTAGTGCTAGGAAACACTGGATTATTATGAAAATAAGAAATGTTGTAAAAATGAATACGTAACAAATTTCATAAGAAAACTTTTTGGAGCTAGATACTTCAGTTTTAAATAAAACAATCAGTTTATTCATACATTAACTTAATGCTAAAACCCATGATCTAGGAATTAAACTTTATCGTACTAATAATTAATTCATGAAACAGAGAGATGAGGATGCCTGGACTTATGGTTATAAATAGACAGGTTCAATGGAATATAATTACTGAAGGAGTTGAGTTAATCCTAGTCCTAACAGAGAACAAGATATGTTGAGAGAAATCTGGAAGGTGCAAGGGTAAGAGGAATATTGAGAAACTGAATGAGTGTGGTACAAAGAGAAATTAAAGAGGAAATGCAAGGAATGAGCAAGAATTAAAAGAATGCTTGAAACATGGAAGAGAAACAATGGAGATATAGCACAAAAGTGAATCGAGAAGATATTGACACACTGCTTCACTCTCACTGTTTTTTCACAGAACATGTTTCAAGAGCTTTTGCTCTTATCATCAGCTGGAACTCGACTAGTGCAAATTGTACTATACCTTGTTTCACGTAAGCTTGCCCAGTATCTCTTAACGGTAACGTGACCTAATCACCTCTCATTGGTTGCTGTTGTGGTAATGACTGTCGTGCGGTAAAAATTAGTTCGTTATTTAACATGGTGATATATCATTATATGTTGGAAGAGAATTGTCAAATTTATATTTTCGTAACTGTTTTAATTAAATATATTACGCAACAGAGTTGATTTATCTGAAATGCATGTTAATTCTTAAACAAAGTAAAGAGGAGGTTCCTTTGCTCTCAAGCACATGGCACGATAGCATGTGATTTAGCGGTAGTGGTGACATTTGTTTATAAGACTTTTATCACTGACCTTGTTTTGAACTGGATTAGTCATGCATCGCCATTCGAAAGTGCGGGAGCTAAATTATTTTATTGATCGTTTATTGCGCATGTATTATATGTATAATGGCAGAGTCTACCGCCAGTTTTTCGCTTAAATATCGCAAGGATAATTATTTACAAACAGGCGAAAAAATAATTGTGTTGCATGTGTTTAATGCACTCACAGAGAAGAATCCGTCTTTGTCAGTGAGAGAAGTCGAACAGCTGGGCTCTGAAGTTACAGGTGTGAGTGTTAGATCCGTAGGAACATCGCGACATGAAATTGAGGAAACAGGAAAACTTACCACTCCAGGCAAAAGCAGGAATAAACAAAAGTGCGTGCTCGGAGAAAATACGTGAAAAGTGCTGTGCGTCTTCATGTGTGTAGTTTTTCTTTAGAAACGAACTCCCTAACATAAGTAACATTTCGTCTGCTGTAAATGAGGATGCAGATTTACCAAATTTCAGCAGATTGCTTATACAGCTGGGATTTGTGAATGAAAAAAGAGGCAAGAAAAATGTGCTAAAAGACAGAGGTGATATTGCTGTGTGGCGAAGACGCTATTTGACAACCACACTGCACCGAGATACAAATCGCTAAATATACACGAAGAACACACGAAAAGTAAAGTATGGTGTGACACGACTTTTAAGACTGAAAGACAAGCATTTTTGAAAGGTATGTGTGCTGGTTTAAAAAATTCCAGTGGAAAAGGCCGAAGGCCTTTCATTATAAACTCTTTCAGTTTCATTGCTCAGCCATTCTGTTTCAATTTGCTCAGTTCATTATAAACTTGTATTTTTGCATGCCTTCATATCCTTATTTGTATGATTTTTGTATGATTTTATTTATCTTCCCGGCAATTATTACGAAATGTGACGGGAAGGCACCGCCTATGGCGTATGACGCGAAAGCATTAGCCAATTAGGGCGAGGGGGAGGGTTGTTGAACGCGGAGTGATACATTTCAGCGGGGCAAGGTTATATGAAACAGAGATTAGTTTCCTCTTTCTCCGTATCGATAGATGACATGATGTACTTGTCAAAGATGTCCGGTGGTGGAGTTTCAAAATTCATTACTCTATGACTATTTTTGTTAATGAAGATTTTCTCCCATACGGAAAGGTCTATGGGGTGATTTATTAAAGATGTTTCCAAGTTAATGTCATGTCTAGTATTCAAAAAATGGAAAGCCACAGCTTATTTTTCTGTTTCACCATTTTTAATGTTTCTTATATGTTCTTTAGTTCTGATGTCAATATTTCTTTTAGTTTTTCCTATATAAATTTTAGGACAAGTTTCACATTTGATCTCATAGATTCCTGCTTTTTCTTTGGTAGTAATAGAATTTTTTTGGGGGTGGGGAGCCTTTTTAACAAATTTCTGACATTAAATCTATTTTGAGGTGCAAGAATTATGTTGCGTTTTGAGATTTTGGAATTTATTATAGACTGATGGATGGAAGGTAAATTTTTTAAAAAAAATTTTCTCTTTTGGTTCTATAGGTTCTAGGGTGGTGGTTTCTTTTATTTTCTTAGTCTTGTTGAATCTTTAACAGTTTTGTCCACTAAATTTGGGTTGAAACCGTTGGACATAGCTACTTGTTTATGTGTAATTCCAGCTGATAAGAGCAAAAGCTCTTGAAACATGTCCTGTGAAAAAACAGTGTGAGTGAAGCAGTATGTCAATATCTTCTCAATTCAATTTTGGGCTAAGTTGCGCTTCACTGTCTCTACACTTCTTTCAATTTTATACTTTGAGGATTACCATTGTTTGGAAGAGGTGCAAAGACATCAAACCCAAACCCAATCCCAGCATTGGATACAAGGAAGCAATGACCCTCTGCATCTTTACCGAGAGGTCGCTGATGTGATGGCGGGGGTGTGGTGCTTTGTGAAAAGTATGGCGTGGCTTTTGTCCAGGTTAATGATATCCGCCAATGCCGACACCACTATTGTGTGAGGTCAAGATGTCATATGGGGTTGAAGGCTCTGATAATGTGTTTGTCTTTGCAGAACAGCAGCATGGCAGCATATTGTGCCATTTTGAAGTGTGGCTATGTGGGGAAGTCTGCCATAAAGACACTGAATAAGGTGGAGGATAGCACAGAGCCTTCGGGTACTCCACCTCTCACAGGTCTTAGTGCAGATGTTTTCTCTGCAACTGTGACTTGGAAGCTGCGGTGTCTAAAGAAGCTGTGTACAGATAGATCAATTTGTGTAGGAGTCTGGCATGTCATGTCGTTGAGAAGGCCTTTTCAACATCCAACAACACCATAAGCATGAAGGCACCTTCCTGCATGCAGAATGCATTCAAGATAGTCAGCGAAAGCATTGGCTTTGGCTTGGGGTTCATAGGCCAGGCCCTGGGTGACATGGATTGGGGAGGTGTATTTACCTTTCCAGTTTCTGAAGGCTTTAGCAATTGAAAAAAACTATTTGTAGTCTTTTTTTTGACATTTTGTCAAATTTTTATATTATTGAGGGACTAGCTTCGGAAGCCATCGCTTCCATCTTCAACTTATTTCCAACTAACAACTGTGTCATCTGCTCTATTCTCTCTGGTGGTGGAACTATACACTTCTTTGTCAAATTATCTAATAGTGGGATTTTAAAGTTCATTATTCAGTTCTTATTTTTCGATATATGTTCTCCCATGTTGTCAGTTTATTTTGGTTTATCTCTCCTTTTAGTAATTTTGGATTTGGATCAATGTCATTAGCAATGTCTTCAGCAATCCTCCACATGTTGCTGTCTTTGATGCGAAACCTGGCCATTTTGTCCTCCTATGCTTGCACTTTGTGCTCTCAAGGCGGAGCCTGATCTCTCGATGTAAACGTCTCAGGAGCCCTCGATTATGTTGTGTGCGGTAACACTGGTAGAGTCTCTGTGCCACCCAGGAGCAGTGTATGAGCAGAGTGATATCCAAGGGAAGGATATCAGGATGGAGGGGAGCTGGGGTGTGAGCTGTCAGGTTTTTGGCAGTTCGCATCACGATGGAGGTGAAAGATAAAGGATTAGAGAAAGGGGGAGATGTACAAGTGTAAATTATTGAAAAAGTGAGTTAAGCAAAACTAGAGTGACTGAAGTTGCAGTAGTAAGCTGAAATAACAAAGGGAAAGGCAAAAATTTGGCAACCAGCAAAAAACTGAAGCAAAATAAACAAATATAAAATGAATGATCAATTGGGGAAACAGTAATACTTAGGAAGATTGGAAAAGAAATTGAAATTAATAGTAGGAAGGAGCAAACACGCACAAAGTTGGTAAATGTATTGAAGAGCTACTCTAATAGCAAAAAGGGTCAGGGCCCTGCTCAGGGTTAACCCAAGATGTATTTTCTTTAACACTCACTAAATCATATCAAATGAATATTTGGTCAATAAAGGAACTGCTCAGCAGTGTTCTACTTGCTATGTGAGGACAAAAAGGAATGGATCCCCTTTATGTCTAGAAGTGACATAGGTTAGTTAAGTGACTAACATTTTGCTTTCCAGGTGATAATTTCCAAATATAAACATTTGAACTTCTTATACTGTAAATTAGATATATACCTATAAATTACATATTTACAAAATATGGCAGAATCCTAGTGACAAATGATCCAGATTTATACTAATCATATAGAATCTAAATACTGAATTGCAGAAAGTCTTTGGAGGAAGGTAACGTATTACAAAAATATGATGTGTTATATACACTAGATTATCTGCCATTCTTCTACAAAGATTCTTACAAAAGCTATACTTTCTTATATTTCATGTTAAAATGAACATCTATTCAAATGGTTTGATTATACATTTCTTTGTAGGTATACAAAGGATATAGAAGAATGAAGTAATAATAAAATGTTAAAAAAGTATGTAACATTATGCTGGCATTGACCATGAGACAAAATTTTAACTCTTCAAATAAGTGTAAAATATTTGAAAAAACAAATTAATCACAAGAATTTTCAAAAAGGTTATGCCAGAAACAAATACAACATTCATTTTGGTTTTAATGAACCTGAGCATTAACCCCATGTATGGATGCAAGCACGCATGCATGCATGCACACACACACATTTTTTGCAAAACAAGTATTTCTTCATCCCCTGTAGTTCACTGGCTACACAAAACTCATTCAAATTAAGAGCACTTCGTGTGATATTTGTAGAAAATTTAAGACATGCTGGACATATATGCAATTTAAAACATTCTAAATATAGTAATACGGAAAGATAATTACATTAAGGAATTTAAGTGGACAATAAATAAGTGAAGACCTAATATATCAGGTAAGTTTTTTACTAACATCGGACATTATTGTAACTGCTTCACTTCTAGCATTTTCATAAAATTTAGACCCAAAACAATATCTGGAAACTAAAATTGTGTACTTACGGTCATAAAAGCTATCTCTGCACGTCGAGAGGCAATTTTTAATATTGAAATTATCATAGTCATAAGAACAAATGTTTTCTTAAACAACAAGAAATTGCAGTACTACAACAAAATCTTACTGAAGAGAATTTGAACACTTTAGGCACCATTAACTTGAAAACTAGTTTAAGAACTGTAAATATGATTTCTCATATATAATTTGAGGATACCTTCTACTAACATTTCTGGGAGGATACATTCTGGCGGAAATAGTTGCAAAAGTAACAATTTGGTCATAAAGTAAAATACCTTTTCTATATGCTTCTGTAGATTTCGCACACCACTTTCTCTACAATAGCTCTTCATCAACTGATTTAGTGCAGCATCATCAATCTCAATCTAGAAGGAGGGAAAAGAGACACTGCATTAATTCATAAATACTTAAATTTTCATTTCAGTTAACCTTATATTTAATGCAGAGTATGTGGTATTAACATTATATGTATGTGAAAGATAAGAAAAATGGGCAGAAAGGTGAAGTGATGTGCATGAATTAAAAATGAGCATCAAATGACTGATTGCTTATGCAGAGATAATTATACAATATAAAATTTCATTAATTATCTAAAAGTATCTTTGGGCACTACATTAAACAGAAAAGGAGAAAAACTTCTGCACATCGGTTTTTGATGCAAATATTTTAACAATACGATTGTTATAAATATTAAAAGCAGAAGCATTATTAACAGTGAAGTATTCTTCATATTTGAGTTTGATTTATGAGTCACTATGTTTACACTCAAACTTCACTTAGTTGTTGTATAATTGAAACGTTTTCAAGATCATTCGATCATTCAATCTTGAAAACGTTTCAATTATACAACAAGTGAAGTTTGAGTGTAAACATAGTGACTTATAAATCAAACTCAAAAAATACGATTGTTAGTTTGCACCAGCTGGTTTACAAATGAAGTTTAGTAAGAATTATCCATTTCACATCATCCAGTGAACTGAGTCTATTTTTATGTCAAGTCGTGTCATGGTGAAATAATTAATCTTATACGTCGATTATTTGTTCTTGGTTCTAAAATTATAAAACAGACAATTAGAATATAGAATAAAAAGAAGTATTTCAGAAAGTGGAGTGCCATTGTTACTTAAATTAGGCAAGTGAGTCAACCTTGTATATACTTTTCTCCACTTAAAAGTTTTTTATGAAGACTAGTTTCTGGGGACTTCTCCCCTATCGTCAGTTCTGTGGTTGACAATTAGAAGCTTTCTCTTCCAACAAAATTCTTTTTACAATAAACATTTTCTTCTAACAAGCTTTTTCTAATTATGCGTGATTGGAGGAATTTAGTAGTAATGACGTCAAAATTAACTGAAAAAACTATTTGTAGTCAGTTTTTTGACACTTCATCACTTACATTTACATATTATCAACCTCTTTCTAACAGTCTGTTGTTGTCTGCTCTCTTCTCTCTGCAGGTGGAACTATGAACTCCTTAGTCAAATTATCTACTGGTGGGATTTCAAAGTTCATTACTCAGTCCTTATTTTTCCACATGAATATTGTGACTTTGTGGGTTTATAGAATTAAAAATCCAATTTGCAGAAATTAAAAATCGTTCTTTATTTGCATAGGAATACACTGTTCAATTCTCAAGTAACATTACGTCACATACGCACAGTCCACCAAGGTCGATCACAAAAACAACGTTCTGATCAGCTGTCAACACTCCTGTTACACAACTCAACTCACTGTTTTAAAAAACTGTCCTGCTGGCATATCACAATCGCTTATTTATCTCATTCATAATTCGAGAGACTTCTCGAGCAAATAAGAAAAACAACTATTCTCTGTCAATTGAGATATCTCTCGAACCTTCCAAACATGAAATCCTATCTGTGCCGGCAAGTCCTTTATCTTAGCTATCTTCATTTGCCGGCCCCTTTGTGTACACTAGCTGCGCTATTGTTAACTGCTTATGCAAGCTCGTGAAACATTATCCGCCGTCTATTATCTATTTGCGCTGAAACTTTTATGCCTGTTACCGCGACAATATATTCTCCCATGTTGACAATTTATTTTGGTTTATCACTCCTTTTAATAATTAACAAAATAATATTTCACAAAATTAAAGTAATCCAACATTACCAAGAGTATATGGACTACTAAAAATTCACAAAACAGGATAAGCCATGACACCTATGACTAGTAACATAAATGCCCCCACATGTAATTCAGGCAAATGGTTACTAAATGTATTCAATAACTTCCCAAAGTTTGAAAGTGCAAATTAGACCTGGTAGAAAAAATCAGAGACAAATTTGGAGAGAAATGATAGACTGGTTTCATTTGATGTCATATCGCTATTCCCAAGCATACTAACAGAAAAATTACAGACAATATTAAAAAAATGGCTAATTACAATAGAAATGGAAACAGTAGAAGCAGAAGAATACATTTCATTAACAAAATTGTGCATTGAACAACATTTCTTTAGCTTTAACGGGAAGTACTACAAGCAGAAATCAGTATTATCAATGGGCAACCCACTTTCATCCTTATTGGCAAATTTATTAATGAGTGCATTCAAAACACAAATTATAAAGGCCTTCCCATGGATCTTTAAGGTTTGGTATATATATGACATCTTTGCAATAGTTCCAAATAAACATTTAAATGATGCATTAAAATTACTCAATTTGCAAGAAAAGACTATCAAATTCACTATAGAAAGGGAAATCAATGGACCCACTTGTTTTCATGGGGATGTAGAGGTGTTGTCCGGGTCTTGTTAACCCCAAGTCTTTCCAGTGCCTCCTTCATCAGGTTGGATTCAAAATTGGTGCCCTGATCACGGTGGAGCTCTAATGGCAGCAGAACAGTTGCTCCACGAGGCAGTCTGTAATTGTCTTCACCTGCTGGTTCGGGATGGTATACACCTCAGGCCACTTGGTGAAGTAGTCCACGGCCACCATCAGATACTTATTGCCTCGGTCATCCAGCTATGTCGACGGCGATCCGTTCGAATGGCGCTCCGACGTTGTACTGCTGCATGCGAACAGCCGCGCCGTGGCTCAGTGGTTAGACCGCTTGGCTCTCACCAAGGCAGCCCGGGTTTGATCCCAGGCGACCGCAAAGTGAGATTTGTGGTGGACAACACGGCGCTGGGGCGGGTTTTCTCCGGGGTCTCTGGTTTCCCCCGCCATCTCATTCTACCGCTGCTCCATCTTCATTTCATGTATCATCAGTGTCATCGCCTGCGGTGCCATATGTAGTAAAAGCGTGCGTTAAACACTACACATTTCCTTTCATGGAAGTGTTGAAAACAGTGTTGTATAAATTAAATTAATTGGGAGTCGATTAATAACACAATCGACTCCCAATTAATTTAACTACACATTTAATTTAATTTTGCATGCGAACCCGGCTCCTAGTTTGGGGACCGCGACTATAGCGCAGTCGGAGTTTGTCGATCATCCGGTTTGTTCCCAGGTGTCCTCCTGAAGTACCAGCGTGCACTTCCTCCAAGACTTCTGGAACCTTACTTCAGAGAAGTGCCAACTGTGATTCCCATACCAGGAACAGCACACCCCCTTTGATCTTCAGCGAATCCCATTGGGCCCAGTATGACATTTATGTGGTGCTCCTTGGTGCGACGTTCTCCCAGTTTGGTCTTGTCCCTGCCTCCACTTCCCTCAAGAGTGGTTCCAAGTCTGCGTCCGCCAGTTACTCCCTGCTCAGGCCTGCGCTATCCCAGCCATCCGCAGGCACTGCCGTGACCAATCTGACAGCTGCAGCATGCTTCTTCTCTTCCACCCTTGTGCACTGGTCGCACTCTTCTGGGCAGGGTCTTTGAGACAGAGCATCTGCGTTGCCGTGGCTCTTCCCTCTACGATGTTCAAAGGTGAAGTCGCACTCCTGCAGCCTCTGGACCCAATGTGCTGTCTGGCCTTCTAGGTTTCTAAAGCTTAAAAGCCAGGTTAGGGCAGAGTGGTCAGTCCTCAGGTGAAATGGCTGATCGTACAGGTACTTGTGGAAGTGCTCCAAGGTCTTTACTACCACCAGTAACTCTCGCCGTGTGACACTATAGTTCTCTGCCTTGGACAGCGTCTTGCTGTAGTAAGCCATCACCAGCTCGTGGCTGTCCTGGATTTGGGATAAGATGCCTCCAATGCAATGGTCGCTGGCATCAGTGTCCACAATGAAGGTGCTGCCTGGTTGTGGAAATCCCAAAATAGCAGCACTACACAGTGTCTTCTTCAGCCGCTGGAAAGCGTCTTCGGCGTGATCCGTCCACACATAAGGTCGGTGTTCCTCTGTCAGGCAGGTGAGGGGCTTGGCGATGTTGGAGAATGTCTTTATGAAACGGCAGTAATAACGGCACAGCCCTAGAAAACTGCGCAATTCCCTCTTATCCTTTGGCTGAGGCCAATCTCTCACGGCCTGGGTCTTCTCCGGGTCTGTGGCCACTCTGGTTGGTGACTCTATGTGGCCCAAGTAGTTAACTTCCTTGCGGAAGAGCTGGCACTTTTTCGCGTTCAGCGTCAAGTTAGCTGCGTAGTCTCTGTAGCACCCGGCTCAGTTTGTCGAGATGGTCTTCAAAAGTCTTGCCGACGATGATGATGTCCTCCAGGTATAGCAGTCAGGCATCATAAGTCAGCCCTCTCATCACTGATTCCATTAGGCGTTGGAAGGTGGCTGGTACGTTGCAAAGACCAAAGGGCATAACTGTGAACTGCCAAAGCCCTTGGCCTGTCGAGAATGTAGTCTTCTCCTTGCCTCTCGGGTTCAGAGCTACCTGCCAGTAACCTGACTTTAGGTCTAGGGTCAAGAACCACTGAGCACCAGCCAGCGTGTCCAGGGTGTCGTCAATCCGGGGTAAGGGGAAGCAGTCCTTCCTGGTGATAGCGTTCAGCTTCCTGCTGAAGCGCAGAAGCATAGCTCGCCGTTCTTCACCAGGACTACAGGGGAACACCATGGGCTGTCAATCACTCCCCTGGATCTCCATGTCCTCCAGCATATCCCGTACCGCAGCTTGTGGTGGAGCACTCTGTCCGTGCGACCGTAGTCGCTGTCGCCTTGGCTGAAAACGTGCTGGTATCGTCTCAGCAGTTGCGAACTTTCACCAGCTGTTCTGCGGTCAGGTGGTCGGCCACCCCCTCTAGTAAGCCTTTCAACCGGGGCCCCAGGTGTTGCGTCGGCACCGGCTCCTGTGTCTTGTCGACTGGTATTACGCTGACCACGGGCTCACACGTCCCCAACTCTGTCCCAACCTGGATGTTGTTATCGGCGTCCATCAGGTTCAGCAGCCTCACCGGTACCTCCTCGCGGCACGGCAACCATGTCCTGGCTAATATGTCCGTGCACAGGTGACTTCTGGTTCAGCATCATGTTGTTCGTTTGCTAGCCTTCCAGTCGCGCCGTCACCACCACCTCACTTCTTGCAGGGACAACCCCGTCTTCCTTCAAGACGACCCTGCAGATTTCAAGGCGCTCTTCGGGTTGCCGGAGTATGACCTCTTCTCCGTTAAGCTGCAGGTGCTTCCTGCTGACGTCGACCATCGCCTCATGGCTCCTGAGGGCATCCCAGTCCCAGTATCACCTCCTCAGCCACCTTCGTGACGAACAACCACTGACGCACGGCACTCCATCCCAAGGTCAACTTCAGCAGGGCCTTCTTCTCCACAGGCAGGTGTCGCCCGATGCCGTCATAAGCTGGTATGGTCGGCTCGGCTTCCTCGTCGGCAAACCCCTGGCTATGTCAGGTCTGACGACGGTCACGGCTGCCCCGGTGTCTACCAGCACGCAGCACGGCCCCCCTTTCACCCAACCGTCCGCGATGAGGCTGTCATCCATATGCCGGCTGACGGCGCACAGTGGATGGCGCCTTACTCGTTTTCCGGCTGCTCTCCCTGGAGTGAGCAGTCTCTCTCCAGGTGTTCCAGCTCTCCACACCCCCAACACAGGCCACAAGGTCTTCGCCGGCATCCCTCGGCTGGTCTTCGGTCTCCAGGGTAGCGGATACTTGTTCTCGACTGCGGAGTAGCCTCATCTTGTCCACCTCCATCCTCAATGCTGCCGCTAGCACCTCGTGGACGGTTTTGTAGTTACCAAGCATTAGGAGCTGACGTATCTAGGTGTCTCGTACCCCATCAACGAATATGTAGGCAGCCTCTAGGGATGTGAACTCGGGTGGGAGGTCGACTAAGGCTTCACTGGCCAGCTGCTCGATTGCCAGGGCGAGCTCCTGTAGCGTCTCCCCTGGCTACTACGACCTTGACGACAGGTGGCTGCGGCATGCTGCGGCTAAGCGGTGGTTTCCGAAGCGGTTCTCCAGGCCACCCAGATGTCCTTGGGTGCCACCGCTGTCTGGACCGCGTTCAGGACTTCTGTGGCCCGTCCCTGGAGGCTGGTTATTAGCTGTGCGGCCTCTTCCTCTGGTGACCACTTGTTGTGCTTGGCCACTGTGTCGAACTGGTGGCGGAAGACTTTGAACGTGGATGTGCCGTCGTACTTCGGCAGTTTGACACGCGCAGATGATGTGTCGCGTCCCGGCGCGTCGGCCTTCAAGTCCTTCAACCTCCTGCCGAAGGTGTCCTCTACCATGGCATTCAGGGACTTGGTGTTGCTGTCCGCCTTTCCCTCTAGGTTGTTAACGCGGTTCGCCAGGTCTATGACGTCTTTCACCATAGCGTTCAGGGACTTGGCATTACTGTTGGCCATTCCCTCTAGGTCACTGAAGCGGTTCACCAGGTCTTCGACGTGCTCGTCCACTTGGCTCATCCTCTTGCCCAGCTCCGTGACGTCATCCCTCACACCAGCCAACTGTTCCTCAAATTTGGCGGCGAGGGACTCATTCGCAGCATTTATTTCAGATAGTTTGGCCTTCATTTCCGTGGCTACTTCAGTCATCTTCGCGGTCAGGTTGTGATTCGTCGCCTCCGTCTTCTCAGGGAGGTTGTCATTCGTGTTTTTATTTCCTTCAGCTCGGCGGTGAGGTTGTCGTTAGCCGTCTTCATTTCTTTCATCTCGGCGGTGAGCTTTTAATTGTGACCTCCAACTTCTCTAAAATCTGTGCCAATGCAGCCTCCATTGTCGTAATGTCTCACTCCTGACACCAATTGTGACTTTGTAGAATTAAAAACTTTGTAGAATTAGAAGTCCAAGTTGCAGAAATTCAAAACTTCTTTATTTCTGTAGAAATACACTTGGTACACTTCTGATTACAGCAGAATTACATAACGTACACAAATACAATCTTCCAAGGTTGTTGACCACAACAAAGAGTTCACTTCCAAAACACCAGTTTCAATTACAACTCTCGTCAAACACTGTTTACAGTTTACTGCTCTGTTTACAACTACTCCGCTGGCGTGTCACCTCTTATATATACCACTACTCATATCACTGAACATTTCTGGAATATTCTGTAACAAACAAGAAATCGACTGTTCTCTATCTATCAAGATGTCACTAGAATGTTCCATTTACCTCATTTTATCTCTTTTGGCATGCCTTTTATCTCCGCGCTATGTTTATCTGCTTAGGCAAGCCCTTTATCTCCATCCGGCACTATCTGTCCCTTATCGCTCCATGCCACGCTATCGTAAATAATGGGTTCGCGACAATATTAACTTAATGAATATGGACTATGATACAATAAAGCACAAAATATAATTTTAGTCATACTACTACTCCATGCTATATATATTGTTAGTGTTTACCTAGAATGAATTTCGTTAGGCACTTCTTAACATCTGCAGCTAATGCCAAATGTTGAATTACAATTGAGTGAACTCCTTGGTGGCAACTAGATCGTCTGTGTTGCTTTCTTGGTGAATTTGAAGTTTGGGTTCTCATCAAAGGTGGTGTCGAAATTGAAGAATTTTCCTTCATATTTCTTGATGAATATCTTTTTCCATGCAGTTAACGCAGTTGGACCCTGAACCCTTTTTAATTAATGGATTTCTTTTTCTATATCGTGATTCTCATTCCAAATATGGTACACTACTGCTGATTTGTCTATTTCTTTGTTCTTGATGTTCTTAAAATGCTCTTTAAGCTTAATGTTCAAATTCCTTTTTGTTTTGCCAATATAAAATTTGTCACAGCCTCTGCAATTTATCTGGTATATACCTGAGTTTTTGTCTGAGGGTTTTTCTTTTGTAATATGTGATTTCAAAAGGTGTTGTACACTGAATTTGTTCTATGAAACCAAAGCAATGTTACGTTCTTTGAAGATTTTTTGGAAAAGGTGTGTAGCTCTGGGTTAGTACGTAAATTTTCTGTATAAAATTTATTACTGATTGGAAAAAGAGTAGTTAGTTGTCTGCATTTCTGTAGTTGTGTGTAGGCTAAGATTCAGATGACACTGCATTTTTCAGTCTAAATCATTTTTAATCCTACACATGGGTTTTGTGGAAAAATAATTTCCATCAATTAACCTAATAGTGGCAACTATGAAGCCTGGTACTCAAGTATTTACGGCACAGGAAGTATCTCACTGTATATGAGAAACCTTGTGGTTTACGGGAAAATACGAGTCAGCTGGAGAATTTAATATGTCATGCTGGCATGTTGGCCATGGCAGCTTAATGGTTAAGAGCAACCAGAGACTGGGAGATTTGTAATTCTCTTAGCCTACACATGGCTAGTCTGGAAGAATGATTAATTTCCATAAGTTCCGGATTAATGTTAATAAAACTAGGATGCATAATATATTTCAAATCGTGCTGCCCCCATTACATTTATAGTTAACTCTCTGATTTAAAAATTTACTTTAAATGCAATCAATAATTTGTTCTATATAGAATAAAAAGAAGTATTTTAGAAAGTGGAGTGCCATTGTTACTGAAATTAGGCAAGTGAGTCAACCTTGTATATACTAATTATTAAATTTTAGATGAGTCGCGTTTTTTACACATCTGCTTCACTTTCGTACCAGATGTGTAAAAAACGCGACTCATCTAAAATTTAATAATTTTTCGCTTCACTGTGGTGTTCCAATACAGTTGAATCTTGTATATACTTTTCTCCACTTACAAGTTTTTTATGAAGACTAGTTTCTGGGGATTTCTCCCCTATCGTCAGAGCTGAAAAGTATATACAAGGTTGACTCACTTGCCTAATTTCAGTAATAATTTGTTCTTCTGAAGAAAAGTTCATTACTGTTAGGCATCTTGCACATGTATATATTGGTGCAAGATGTTACTGTTCTTAGCTCCTGTTGATAGAGGGGAAACAAAGTTATTTATTCCCACTGTATTATTTTTCAGATCCCTATGACACAAGACATTTTTAATTCTGTTAGCACAACACCACTATAAAGTAGCTATCTGCAAAATATTACATTGGAGAGATGAAAGAGGGGAATGACTTAAATATATGTGTTTGGAGGAATTTAGTAACAGTGATGTCAAAATTAATCTCAGAAACTATTTGTAGTTGGTTTATTAATACTCGTCACTTACCGACAAGTAAGTGACGAGTATTAATAAACCAACTACAAATAGATTCTGAGATTAATGACTTAAATGTATAATATTTAATGCCTGCTTTTACTGCATATGGCACCACAAGCAGTGACACTGATGATACACGAGATGAAGATGGAGCACTGGTTGAATAAGATAGCGGGGAAAACTGGAGATCCTGGAGAAAACCCGCCCCAGCACCGTGTTGTCCACCACAAATCTCAGTTTGCGGTTGCCTGGGATTGAACCCGGGATGCCTTGGTGAGAGCCAAGCAGTCAGAGAATGATTGAGTATCATGAAATAGCAAACTTGGCTCTTTCTATGGATATTTAGGACATCTAGTGATAAGATAGTATATTATTTTTATGGAATTGCTAGCCCAGATTTGAATACAATGCAGGCATTTATGCAACAAGATTAAATTTTTATGTTCTTAACACTTGAAAAAATTATATCATTGCCTTTAATCTTCTAAAAAGAACTTTTATGCCTTTATTAAATCTAGGTGTTGATTTCTACATTCTGTTTTTCCTTTATTTTTGTTATTTTTTAGTTTTCCAATATGGAATGTTTTCCTAAAAGAACATTTGTTAACAGCTATACCAAATCTTGTTCTGTATCAACTTGTAAATAAAATTTCATAGTCAATAAAACTTTCCAAGTCACAACATCACACCTTTTCACACACAGTAATATGTTATATGTACATGCTTACGTTTTCATTTGTCAGACCAGATTCTCTCATTGCTTGAGGAACCAGATACTGCTTTGCAATGGCTAATTTTTCCTCGGCCACATAACCAGACATATCAATCATCTCCATGCGATCACGAAGCGGTTCTGGAATGGTGTCTATGATATTTGCAGTGCAGATGAAGAGTACCTAAAATAATAGTAAAGTGTATCAAAAAACTTCTTTTAAAAATAAGACAAAGGTCAAGTTTTAACAGTAAAGCATGCTTAAAATCAATCAGCAAGAAGGGTTCTTTGTAAAATTTATATGGTTATAGGTAGATTTCCTCAGCCACAATTTATTCAACTTGGAAGAAGCTATGTGGTTACTTCACTCAAAAGCTAGATGCATAGTACACTAAGATAATTCAACATAAATATGCTAACAAATAAAATATATGATCTTTGTTCTGTTGTTAATGTTATCACTATTAAAATTATGCGTGTAAGTAAAATGCTCAGAATTAAAAGATACAATAATTATTATTCTTGCTTCCCAGTATTTAGAGACTAGATCATCTTCATTATCACATACAATTAGGTGATTAATGTTCATTAAATAATTTGGATCACATAAAAAGCACTGCGGAAAATTCATTAAGCCAATCTTGAAGAAATGTCCACTCAGACAATCATGGAATATGATTAATTTGAACATTGCAACAGAAGTTCAAGTTGTTCTCAGGAAGCAAGCCAGGTGAAAAGACGATTAGAAATGCACACTCCCAAAACGTTGATTTCTAATTTGAGCATATTCGTCACCAGGAAAGTTTCAGGTCTTATATTGCAACATATATTTGCATAAGAGCCTAGAATTCATTCACTGTGCACAGTCGATAAACAAATTCTTCACAAATGAAGCTTCTTAACATGTCAAAATATTTCGATGTGCAGCCATAGAAAAAACTTTACAAGTTATTCAGCTTTTAAGAATTAAAAGACATTGCAGTTGAGTAAAAGTATCAGAAAATTACATAGAAAATCACAGCTATAATCCAATTACACATAAACATGCAATAATAAACTATCTTACACAGACTGGTCAACATACCCATGGATAAAGCAGAATACTACAAGGAATAAAAAGCCATAGTTCATATAGAAGAAGAAAATTGATAAAACAAAAATCAGGTATTTAAGAAAATTAAAAAAGCTAAAACCATTAAGGATGCAACCATATTCACTAAAGAAAAAGGAAGGAACAGCATATTCATTGGATTCACATACCATTCAAAAAAATTTGATAAAACCTGAAAAGAACTTTAAAGAAGAAAATATTATCTTGGCATCTACAAATAGATACTCAGTATTAAAATTGTTAAAAGAGAAATCACAATAATCAATAGATCTGGAATAAATAAATAAGTTGTACAGATTGTGAAAAACACTATATTAAGGGCAAACTAAAAGAAACCTAAAACCCAGAGTCAAAGAGCACTTTAGAAACATCAAAATAAAACAAGAAAATAAGTCAGCAGAAGCATTTCATTTTTTAAATGAAAACCATGACATTGATCCAAATCCAAAATTACTAAAAGGGGTGATAAACCAAAATAAGCTGACAGTATGGGAGAGCATATTCATATGGAAAAATAAGGACCGAGTAATGAACTTCGAAATTCCACCAGTATATAATTTGACAAAGAAGTTCACAGTTCCATCACCGGAGAGAAGAGAGCAGATGAAAGCAAACGATAGTTGGATAGAGGTTGAAAATGGACGTGACGGCTTCTGAAACTAGTCCCTCAATAATATAAAAATATGAGTGATGAAGTGTCAAAAAACCGACTACAAATAGTTTTTCAATTAATCTTGATGTCACTGTTACTAAATGCTTCCAATCTGGAAGGAAATATTAATATTTCTTCTTGTTTCTCCTTTCTTAAATGGGAAGCCATTATTCGTTTTTTAACTCTTGGCCATGCAAATAGAACAAAATTTCAAAGGCATCACAAGCAACCAGCTCTTTAAAGAGTTGACTATCGTTTAAAGTATATTACATTCCATATTCTCCTTGTACCTACAAGAAAATTAGCAATGAGACAATGTTCATCTCAATTAACATGAAGTAAATGATGGAGTAAGCATTTGTAACATGAAGTAAATGATGGAGTAAACATTTGTAAGAATAGTTCTACAAGAATAGAGAAAATCATATGAGTGCAGCACATCATATTTTCTCCCTGAGGACCTTCATATTTACTTTTTCATTTTTAATTTATGGGTTCATATTGTGGCCTTATTCCCCTGGTACAAGGCTAGATACATTTTATAGTGCAAACAGCTTTGGCTATTCAAGGCAATAAAATGTGGAGAAATGCTCTTATAAATGGAAACAGATTTAGTTTACAGAGTTTATTTAGTTTATATAAGTTTTATCAAGTTCTATCAAGTAAATTCTATTTAATGATTTGCTAACTACTGAAATGTTCACAAATGCAAGTAGCATAGCTTACACTCAAAACGTATAATTTTTTACATACCTTAGAAAGATCAACAGGAACATCTAGATAGTGATCTAAGAAGTTTGCATTTTGTTCAGGATCTAACATCTCAAGAAGGGCAGATGATGGATCTCCCTGATAACCCCTTAAACATTTCCAAAAATTAGCTTGTTATGAAGCATTCTTGTTAAGACACATTAACATTTGAAATACAGGCAATTTGTAATTAAGTTGAACCAGATTTACACGTATATCAAGGGGAAGAGGAAAGATTACTTGTAACTCAGAATTACTTACAAATGAGGTTTCCATAATGCATCACTTTTTTAAAGTAATACTACTGAAATAGGCCTGCATTTACAAGCTTTACAAACAATAAAGATATGTACAAAATAAACATTATTTACAAACGGGTCCTGCTTTAAAGCATTCTGTTAATTTGGCTTGTTTCACTTTATTTGCATTAAATGCATACAGATCATTTTGCAAAACATATTAATAAACTTGGAGCTTTTTAATTACAACTTTTCTCACTGATGTAATGCCTACATTGCCTGTGTTCAAGAGGTCTTAAGTTCGAATTTGGGTCAAGATGAGTTACCTGGATGTTTTATCCGGGGCTTTCCGTCACTTTCCAAATTCCTAATTTGGAAGAAAATAAGGTTTTGGTTTTGTGTCTATTAAATGCCAGTATGAATTATACTTTCTGATGTAACATATAGCATTTCCGTTTTGTTTTTCTCCATGGCTGATTAAAAGTAACTGAGAACTGAAAAACTAAACAGCTGTTCAACAGTAAGCACCAGATAAAGAACATTATCTTTACTTCTCATTTGTTGCTACAGCATTGTGTGCTGAAAGACATATTTGAGTAATGTCTTTGTGTTTTGTTTCCCTGGCCGAAAGCCACCTGCTCAGCTTACATGTTTGTCAGCAGTGATAAGAAAAATGCATTTCGAGTTTCTATTATGATAGAGTATGCCATATGATCATTTAACTACATGTAACTCAGTTGTATTTCACTGAAATTTAGTACTTATAACTGTGAATTACATATAAATGCATTACGTATGAATAAGGTTCTATTAACATGTTTCTAAATTAGTTTTCTGGACCTGCAAATATTTATGTATAAATGCAAATTATGTATAAATGGGTTACATATAAAGCAGGTTCAACAGAGCACATTTTTATACAAGTATAATTATAGATATAGTAAAAAATATGCTAAGGAGTATCCGGATGTGGTATACATTAGAATCTCTTTGTTGGAGTACCTAAAAATTGTCTTCTAATGCATGTCCTATTTATTTTAATTTATTAGGTAGTCACTTGTTTTGCACTTTTCAAATTTAAAGGAGTTATTAAGCCATATTTTATTAAAACTAAAAACTTCACTCACCTCAACTATTAAAACAGGAATATTTTTGGGACCATCACAGTCCCATTCTCAGCTTTAATAAAATATGACTAAATATATCAAATCAGCTTCAGTTTTAACAACCCTTTTAATCATAATTATTTTAAACCCTGTTATATTACTTTTAAAAAAAATCATTTTATTTTGCTGAAAATGAGGTGTTATACTTACTTGCCAATTTTGTCAACTTCATCTATGAGTATTAGTGGATTTTCAGTCTTTGTTTTCTTGAGACACTGAATTACTTTGCCTGGCATGGCACCAACGTAAGTCCTGCGATGGCCCTTTATTTCAGCTACATCAGTCATTCCACCAACACTAAATCTGAAATACTGAACATTTGAATACAATTATAATGGGTTACATAAATGGGTTGTATAACACTACAAGAATTTGTGAGAGTTTCTCACTTTTCTATTATTGTTACTATATTACATGACTAAATGTTGATTTATAAGTTTTAATATATTGTAACTGCGCAAGTCATATAGGATGAAATCAAGTTATTTTTGCTACTATTTGCCTTCTGCTTAGTATGTTGTGAGCCTTTTATTCATAGCAACATTCTTCCTATTCTTCAAAATAGAAAGCTTGTTGGATAATGTTCTATAACACTATTGGCAATGCAAGTATATTTATGATCGAACATACCATCTGGGCTTGCTATGGTGTAACGGGTTTGCAGGTTCCCGACATTTTGCCAATTACTATGCTTGTCATCTTCACAGGTGATCTGGTGGCTGGTCAGAGCTCGAATGAATCTTCCACAGGGGATACATCCCTTATATATGACCGGTAGATGGGACCTGTCTACTATTGAGTTCTGATTGGTCAGCATCAATTGATGGGTTGTATAAAGGGATACTTTTGTTCTTGCCTTCCTGTTTCTTTTGCAGCAGATTTTGTTAATGCAAAGGCCTTCTTCATTGCAGTTGTTTTTATGGATTTCTATTGCCTCTCTTTGTAATCAAACCAAGTGGCTAACATAGGAAGAAAAAATTTTGGTGTCATCATATCCAAATAGTAAGGAATGTTCTGCCACTGCAGATTTAACTGTTTTAGTCTGCTGTATCTTCCACGTTTTTATTCTCATTGCCATGCTGTACATAGTGGTATTGATGTAGACCTGGCTGCAGCTGCAGGTAAGGGATGTATGCTCTACGGAAAACTCATTTGAGCTTTGATCAACTACTGATTGCCCAGGACAAGAAGGCACGCTAGAGGAATGTACAACGTAAATCACTTTTGCTGTCTCCTCGGGTGCAAGCTCACCTTCCGAGGATGGAACGCTCGTTTAAAATACACAAGCGTTGTCACATAGCTCACCTATAGCTACACCTATACCTGTCACATAGCTATACCTATCACTGAAACAAACAGACCTGACAGCATGGGTGACTCATATGCACTCTCATTTACTCCTTTCCTAGAAAACAGATCCGCTACCGAAGCAGATAAGCAGTTCAAGCTCCTCTGCCCTTCATACCCCTCTAGCCTTCTTATCGTGGGCATACAATACCAGATACTTGTGAAGATGCCAAGCGTAATCTTTGGCAAAACATTGGGTACCTGCAAACCCATAAGACCATGGCCTACAAACCTGGATAGTATGTTTAATCATCTAGATGACATCCATAAAAGCCTTAGACTATATGTTTACTTAGTATAATATTACATGCCTAGTCTTGCCATAAATACTGTTACAAATTTTTGACACATACCGTACATCCGGTTTGGCACATAAACAACTACGTGTGTGCACACCTTAACCTTGAATCATTGTTAGCTTGTCTTTTAAAGAGGAAGTATTTAGCTCCAGGTTTCACTATGGAAAGGGGTGATTATGAAAATTGTATTTGTATAGTATTTATAAGACCATTTTAGTCCTAGAGCTGTTTTTTCAGCAGAATTGGTATTCAAAGTATAAAAATTGAAAGAACCATAGAGACAGTGAAGCACAAGTGAAAGAAAGATTGATATTGGCAGTAAATTATTCAATAAATTACCAATAGATTTTAGAAATATTAGTCTATTACCTAAGTTTAAACATATATTAACTATATCGAGATTTAACTGTATTGGAACACCACAGAGAAGCGAAATAATTATTAATTTTTAGATGAGTCATATTTATTACACATCTGCTTCACTTTCGTACCTATTTTGAGGACATGTTTTGCAAATCAGCGTTTGCATCTTCGGCTCTTATGCGACTAAAGCGTGATCCAGTGGTGTGGGTAATTCTGGGGTTGCTGCTGCCATCTGTTGATTTAGTGATGAACTTAAATGTGGCATTCTCTTCTGGCGGGATTTCAAAATTCATTAGTTGGTTTTTATGTTTTTCTATGTATATTCTCTCCCATATGACGAGTTCACTATGTTTTTGTATGTATTTTAGTAATTCTGTGCTATCTTCAATTTCATGATTTTCAGACCAGAAATGAGCTGCTATTGCGAACTTATCAATATTTTTGTATCTTAAGTGCCTGAAGTGTTCTTTCTTTCTAGTGCCTATGTTTCTTTTTGTCCTCCCTATGTAAATTTTTTCACAGTCTTTACACTTAATCTTGTAAATGCCTGACTTTTCCTCTGGTTTTATCTTATCAGTATTATTACTGTGAAGTAGGTTTTTAATGTTGTAATTGTTTTTTGGTGCCAATGTTATATTGTATTTCTTGAATATTTTTTGGAACTTTTTTGTGGCCCAGGGGTGGTAAGTAAATTTAGCAAATCTAATTTCTTGTTTTATTGGTGTGAGAGCTGTGATCTGTTTTAATCTCTTTTGAAGTTTGAATGATTTTAGTTTTTTATCTACAAGCTTTTTTCCATATCCATTTTTAATTGCAGTTTTTAAGATTTGATGGTATTCGTTTTGATATTCTTGCTGGCTGAGGGGTAGATTTACTAATCTGTGTGTGAGACTGTTGATGGTTACATGTTTGTGTGGAATTGGGTTGAAACTATTTGCTTTGATGTAATTATCTGTGTGTGTTGCTTTTCTATGGATACCAAATTCTAGTTTTTCATTGCTTTTTTTGATTTTAAGGTCTAAAAAAGGTAGAGTACAGTCCTCTTCAGTTTCCACTGTGAATTGTATGCTGGATTCTTGCAGGTTGAATAGTTTCAAAGCATCATCTATTTGTTTGTAGGGCACTTTTGCAAAGATGTTTTCTACGTATCTGTACCATGTTTTAAAAACATGAGGGAAAGCTTTAGTTATATGTGTTTCGAAAAAGCTCATGTATAGATTGGCCAAAAATGGTGATAGCGGGCTTCCCATAGCTAGTCCTGAAATTTGTTTATAATATTTTCCATTGAAGACAAAATAATTTTTATGTATACATATTTCAGTCATTGCCAAATATTCTTCCATTAGATAAACTTTTGATTCAACTGAAAAAATGGCTAAATTCTATAAACCTAGATGCCAATGCAATAGGCATGGTGTACATAACGTAATGCTGCTGTAATCTATAAGAGTATTTCTACGAAAATAAAGGAGATATTTAATTTCTGCAACTCGGCCTTTTAATTCTACGAACCCACAAAGTCACAATACTAACAAACCAGAAAGGGAAAACCAAGAAGTTTTAGCTTCTAGTTTCTTTTACCAAATGTTTCAACAAAACAAATGTTATTTTTTGTAAACCTATAAACTTTACAATAAAGTAATTTTGTTTAATGCTTACTTTTTGAGTATGTTAGATGACTAAGACAGCTGACAGCAGTATGCACACCTCTATATTAGTGATTTTAAGTTGGGACTAAGAGTTATGAAGTAAAATAATATTTTGTTTGTTAACAATACTGTCAACTGCCAGCATTCCTGGTTTATTGGCATTTTGACCTGTAGGAGTTCTTTTACATAACAGTAAGTCTGACGAGGTTGATTTTATTAATAAATTTAAAAGGTCATTTTAGATTGGTCTTCATAAAAATTTGTTGTACTTGGATCTATTGTTAAATTAAAATTGAACAGCTAGCAATATACTCCAGAACCAGCATTCCCTGGTTTCTCCTTAAGGGAGCCATCTGGGTAAATATGTAACCATTCTTGCCCTGAGCAGAGTGTATGAATTGTTTCTAGAGTTAATAATTTTAGTTTGGCTGTACCATAATGTCTTTCAACAGTGATATTTTCAACTGATCCTCTAGGTTAATTTCTATTTGAGAAAGGGGATACCTTGGAAATGGAATTTTTTCAATTTTAGAGTTTGAAACTATAGAAGTTTCAATAGCACCTATAATGCATAAGCTGAATATTTGATTCAGACAAAAAATTTAAACTTTCATACCTAATGATGCTCTAAAAACAGTACTTACCTCTCTGTTAAGTGCTCTAGCAATAGATCGTGCTATACTTGTTTTGCCAACTCCTGGAGGTCCATAGAAACATAGGATTTTTCCCTGTGTGGTTCCCTTTAATTGACTAACTGCAATAAATTCTGAAAAAAAAATTTAATATTTTCCTTAAATTATTGCTAAATAAACAACTGCCCCTTGAATGCAAACATAATATTATTGTGAAATCCTTTTATAGTAACTCTTCCATTGTTCCCATCTAACTTTCTTTTATTTTAATATTTTTAATGTTTAACAGTTGTAGTGCAATGAACTATGAATTTGACCTAATGCTGTTTAATAAGATTCAGTAACTAAGAACGTTATAAACTGGTTATTTTTGTGAAAAGTGAACATATTTCCAAACCAAATGCAGCATTTGTTTTTGTATTGTCAGTAAGTAATGTAGTAAAAAGTATGTTATTAAATTCCCTAACATTATGAATACTTTCAAGAGCATATTGCAAATAAATGATAAATGACAGTAGGTGAAAACAGAAGTAGTTTTACAATGTACAACTGAACTCCTGATTTGGGTTGTATATCAAAATTAAAAATAATTCTCAATTAAATTCATGGATAAACATAATTTATCATGGATAAACATATACTTTATTTTCTTTATATTACAATGAGCTGCATATCAAAGTTAACAGTAAACTGCAAGGAATTTATGTAAGCCACTAATACTTCTACATCCTGCGCCGTGGTGTAGCGGGCTAAGGCAGCATGCCTTGGTCCCTAGCTACGGAAAGTGGCCCGGATTCGATCCCACCCATGTGGTGGGAATTTTCGGTCCCGGGTATAGGACCGGTGCCCACTCAGCATCGTGAGGAATGTGAGGAGCTTACGCTAGGTAAGCGACCCTGGTCATGAAAACCAACATTCCGGCTGGGGGATGCCGAGATGCTGACCACATCTCCTCCCTGTATCGGTTGGATGATCGCCCAACTCTGCCGTGAATATGTGGGCGTGAGGCCGGCAGTCGGGTTGGTAGGCCAAGGCTCTATATACGGCTGTCGCGCCACGGGTTAACCTTTAACTAATACTTCTACAATAAATGAAGATAGAAATGGAATAGAAATTAAGTTTTTTGAGATCTTGTGTAGAATTTTATACAGTATACAAATGAGAGAGAGAGAGAGAGAGAGAGAGAGAGAGAGAGAGAGAGAGAGAGAGAGAGAGAGAGAGAGAGAGAGAGAGAGAGAGAGAGAGAGAGAGAGAGAGAGAGAGAGAGAGAGAGAGAGAGAGAGAGAGAGAGAGAGAGAGTGTGTGTGAGTGTGAGTGCGTGCGTGCGTGTGTGCCTGTCGATAGCTAGTCATTTGGGTCAAACGTAGAAGCTCAAAAAATTCATAAAATTTGATGTTGTAAGTTAAAACAAAGGCATAAAATCAAGATTAAAAATGAAAATGGTAAAGTTATAAAAATTAAACCAGAAATCTTAAAAGTATAAAACAATCCTAAAACAAAAATTCAAAAATTAGACTTGCGTACTACAATCAAAAGATTAATGGACAGTCTTTATTTTCTTTTTCCGCTTAGTGGACTTTGGACAGATGACTCTAAAATGGCCTTTTTCTTGCTATTCCTCTGATAGTCAGGAGTTTTAAGATCCTCTACTGCGCAATCTAGATCTATTATTTTATTTTTAAGGGCAACGCAGATGTGGTACTTTTTGTTGCTGATTTTGAAGCTAGAGTCTGCACAGTTGATGTGACATGATGGGGGAGTATTTGCTGGCAAGTCCATCTGAGTGCAAGCATCTGCAATAGGCACGTGTTGTATGTAAACAATGTTAACAAGAGTAGTGGGCATTAGCATGTTTAAGCTGCTCAAAACACTGCCATGCCTCAGAAAATGTAAGGCATTTCTTAACATGTAGCTTCTGTACACATTTTTCATCCAGAAATTTTATACACGGCAAGAGCTAGATGGATGATTCTCTCCAGTTTAGTAGTACTAGTAGTAGTAGTACTAGTAGCACTACTAGTAATAGTAGCACTAGTAGCAGTAGCAGTAGTAGTAGTTTTATTCATCCGTTAAGTCAATACAATGACATTGGATACGTCAATACAAATATTTAGAACAATACAAATAATATAAGTATAAAAAATAAGTTGCATCAAGTGTAATTAATAAGATCTAAGCATGAACTCATAAATATATATAGTTGCATGGCTCTACGACTACACAGCATTTAAAATGCATCACAAACATATACAATTATATGGCCAGCTACAGTGTATCTAGAAATTCACTTATATCATAATATGAATCACTTAATAAAATTTCTTTCAACGATAGCTTGAAACACCGCATGGATTTTATGTTTTTTCAGATTGGCCGGTAGTTTATTATACAGAGTGACTGCTGAATATCTAACTCTTTTGGAATAAAGTGTAGTTCTATGTGTTATTGTTCTTATATCTGTTTTACCTCTGGTGTTATGATGATGTATTTCATTATTTGTGGTGAAATTTTCAAGGTTTTGTTTTGTATAACATAGCAAACAGTATAATAACAGACTGGGCAGAGTCAAGATTTTCAATTCCTTAAAGTTCCTGCAGGAGTCATATTTTTTTCCTGACATTAGGCATCTAACAATCCTTTTTTGTACTTTAAAAACCAAGTAACTGTCTTTACTATTCCCCCAAAATATAATGCCATACCTCATTAGACTTTCTGCATATGCAAAATATAAGGTTCTCATGTCACTTGCATTCAACTCATTTTTTATTACTCTTAACGAGAAGTAGAATTTATTTAACTTTATTACTAGATTTTTTATGTGTGCTTCCCAGTCTAAATGCTGATCTACCCATACTCCCAGAAAATTTGCTTCTGTCTTATAAGAAACACACGCACCATACAACTTGATGTCAGGTTTGCCAATATTTTTATTTTGTTTGTGGCGAAATGATATTGCGTATTAATAAGCAATTTGTTTTCAGCAAACCAAGTTTCAATTTTACTGGTTATGTGTTTTGCATTTTCATTTCCCTTTATTATAACATTTGTGTCGTCAGCAAGATGCTCGAATTCAGCTTAGATCCTCACATGCTGGTAGGCCATAATGAACACAAACGGCAGGATTGATATACAAACTTTTAGTGTGTCCGAAGCTCTAGCACTGAAAACAGTGCATGGTGTTTGGGACATACATAAGGCATAGAAACAGAAAAATACCTTCATACAAAAAGAAAATATTCTGGCAATATAGTACCCTTAAATTGAGAAATACAATACACAAAATACAATCTTTGCCATCCAGACTGCAAGTTAAACAATACACCAAGCAGAGCTGTTGATCACAGAGAAAGGCAAGCTACCTTCCACACTAGAGATGGTTACAACTTCTCTACAGGAGTTAAGCAATTTGTGTGGCTACCCGAATGGGGTAGAAGCCCAACACTCATTTCTAGCAGCTTCTGTGTCTGGTCTGCAGTGCTTATTTTGATCAATAATGTTCCATGTTGAAGGCATGTCTGTTATTCACCGGGCCACTGATTCTGTAAACTTCACACTCGATATAAATGGACTAAAATTCTTCATTGTTTTCCCTTCAAATGCCATATCAAAACAAAAAATGAATCAATTAGAAGGGTTTTGTGCGGATATATTGTGAATTGGACCCCCTCCTGGAATCGTCAGAATCAACCTGCCATCTGGGGGTTAAACAAAAAAGACACCTAATCTTCATCATCTGTGACGTCATGGGAGTCCTCCCATTACTGATCTCAAAAAAGTATACTTCAGGGGAGCTACCCTCCAAACTCCACTGCTTAAATGAATGGGTGAACTGTGCATCACATACACCCCAGCTCCCCAGCTTTAAGCACCTACCATAGGAATAACAGCCTGTGGCTCCCCATTTTAGAGTGCAATAGCTATAAAACACAGATGCAGATTCCAAGGCTTGTGGTTAATTACACCAGGTTATGTCAGCAGTAATACATCCAGCCCGTGATAATAACTCACGGTCATCGGCAAATTAAAACATATGAAGCTCAAGAAGCTTTGTGAGTGTACATGACGGTGTGGATGGGCTCTGCAACTGATGCTATGAATAGGAATAGTGTGAAGGATCCACTCAAACTGACACCTCTGGAGAGCACACATATCATAAACCACACTGAAACTGGAGAAGAACCATAGAGAGGGTAATTCTTTCTAGAGACAGGAATTATTAAACCTATAACCTTATAAACTAATAATCACAATAAAATCTAGAAGAAACAGAAGATCATGAGTACTGACAAGGCAGTACATAAAGTGGCACAGTTAATGGAGACATAAGGAGTGAAATGGCGATAAATGGCTCACATTAGCAGGCATGCACCCCTCTGTAGGTGGGTAGTATGTGTGCCTCATTCAAGAGTTCTCGAGTATAAATCTTGGTTAGGGTAAGTTATCTAAATAAGATTTTTTCCCTTATCCTGAAAGAGAACATTGAATAACTCTAAGCTCTACGGAGGATCATGGAGCTCTCATTTGAGTATCATTTCATCCATTTCAGTCATCATCCAATGGACTTACATTGGAGGACATTAATTTGGGGGGGGGGGGAATCATAATGAGCAGTTTATACCATCCTATTCTGTATTTTCCAGTATGAGCTTAGACTGGACCATACACAGGACTCACTAGTAAGTTCATGTCCCATTCTTATGTTAACACAAAAAAAGGCATTTTTTTCCCTTGTAATTTACGCCCTCCAACGTAAAGTCATATCGGACGATAAATGGAATGGGTGAAATGATACTCAAATGAGCCCAGGGTCCACAGAGCTTAGAGTTACTCAACTTTCGTCTTTCAGGATAAGGGAAAACCCCGAAAAAACCTTATCCAGGTAACCCACCCTGACCGAGATTCGAACTCGGGACCTCTTGAATGTGAGGCAGACATGCTACAACCACGCTACCGAGGCGGGACAAAACAGGCAGGATGCTTGTGATTCCTCATAAGGTATATCATTCTCTCTACACTCAGTTTCAAATGTTTTTTTGACGGCTATCTTGCATAATTTATATTAGCAAACTAATATTTATGAAGCCTGATAGTAACCAGAGCACATCTATTTGAAATTCTGATCAAATACAATGCAAAGCCTTTCTTTAAAATTAGAAGAAATGCAAATTCACATTAAAAAAAGCTATGGAAATTGCATTATTTGCATAAAGGTCCACTGTGGTGTGGAGACAGCCTGTCTGACTCACATTCAAAAGATCCCGGGTTTGAAAGGCGGTCAGAGTAGTTATCTGGATAAGGTCTCCCCCCTTTTATCCCAAAAAATGAACTATATGGTCCCTGGATTCATTTGACTATCATGTTAACCATTTCATTCATTGCCTAATATGTCTATTGTCTAATTATTCATTATCTAATGGTCTAATATTTACAGGATGTACAGAAACTGCATAAAAATATCATTTTCCTAAAAATCAGCATTGCAAATGTAAAAATATAATGCAAAAATAACTATAATGGATATTTTTTCTTCTAATAAGAGAGTCCTGAAACTTTGTGAGAAGTTGTACTGGCTGAATGGAACATTTTTTTGGGGATTCAAAAATTCACAAATCTGCTGGTCCTTTTAATACAATCTTCTAAGATCAATACTCTTTGTTAGACACAATCATTATATGTTAGAAGAGAATTGTCAAATTTATATTTTCGTAACTGTTTTAATTAAATATATTACGCAACAGAGTTGATTCATCTAAATGCATGTTAATTCTTAAACGAAGTAAAGAGGAGGTTCCTTTGCTCTCAAGCACATGGCACGATAGCACGTGATTTAGCGGTAGTGGTGACATTTGTTTATATGACTTTTATCACTGACCTTGTTTTGAACTGGATTAGTCATGCATCGCCATTCGAGAGTGCGGGAGCTAAATTATTTTATTGATCGTTTATTACGCATGTACTTATTATATGTATAATGGCAGAGTCTACCGCCAGTTTTTCGCTGAAGTATCCCAAGGATAATTATTTACAAACAGGCGAAAAAAGAATTGTGTTGCATGTGTTTAATGCACTCACAGAGAAGAATCCGTCTTTGTCAGTGAGAGAAGTCGAACAGCTGTGCTCTGAAGTTACAGGTGTGAGTGTTAGATCCGTAGGAACATCACGACATGAAATTGAGGAAACAGGAAAACTTACCACTCCAGGCAAAAGCAGGAATAAACAAAAGTGCGTGCTCGGAGAAAATACGTGAAAAGTGTTGTGCGTCGTCATGTCTATAGTTTTTCTTTAGAAACGAATTCCCTAACATAAGTAACATTTCGTCTGCTGTAAATGAGGATGCAGATTTACCAAATTTCAGCAGATTGCTTATACAGTTGGGATTTGTGAATGAAAAAAGAGGCAAGAAAAATGTGCTAAAAGACAGAGGCGATATTGCTGTGTGGCAAAGACGCTATTTAAGGACAACCACACTGCACCGAGATACAAATCGCTAAATATACACGAAGAACACACGAAAAGTAAAGCATGGTGTGACACGACTTTTAAGACTGAAAGACAAGCATTTTTTAAAGGTATGTGTGCTGGTTTAAAAATCCCAGTGGAAAAGGCCAAAGGCCTTTCATTATAAACTCTTTCAGTTTCACAGTCATTCTGTTTCAATTTGCTCAGTTCATTATAAACTTGTATTTTTGCATGCCTTCATATCCTTATTTGTATGATTTTTGTATGATTTTATCTTCCCGGCAATTATTAAGACATTTACTGCAGGTTTAAATGTGACGGGAAGGCACCGCCTATGGCCTATGACGCGAAAGAATTAGCCAATTAGGGCAAGGGGGAGGGTTGTTGAATGCGGAGTGATACATTTCAGCGGGGCAAGGTTATATGAAACAGAGATTAGTCAACATACCCATGGATAAAGCACAATGTCACAAGAAACAAAAAACTGTACTTCACATAGCAGAAGAAAATGGATATAACAAAAGTCTGGCACTTAAGAAAATTGAAACAGCTAAGCTAAAGATAATAATTAAGCAAGCAAGCACATTCCTTAAAGAAAAAGAGAGCAACAGTATCTTCAGTGAATTCATGTACCACCCAAAAACATTTAATAAATTCAAACAGGTCTTTAAAGAACAAAATATCATCTAGGCACTTACAAAAAGAAACTCAGTATTAAAATTGTTAAATTCAAAAACAAAAGATGAAATCCCACAATCAATAGATCCGGAATATAACAAATAAGTTGTAAAAATTGTGAAAAATTCTACAGATGGCAAACTAAAAGAAATCTAAAAACCAGGATCAAAGAACATTTTAGAAACATCAATTTGAAACAGGAAGACAAGTCGGCAATAGCATTTCATTCTTGGAAAGAAAAAATCATAACCTTGACTCAAATCCAAAATTATTAAGTGTGATAAACCATAAGAAATCATAACAATAAATGGATGTGTAGGCTTTCACGGGCCTGTGTCTCAATGAGTATTCTTAGCTTCCGCAAGTTTGACCAAGTTGATGCAGCCTTCACCGAAGCTAAGGATAAATAAGAGTAATAAACTTTGAAATCCCGCAGGTCAATAATTTGATAAAGTACTAGTTCCACCACAGAAAGAAGGCCGCAGGCAACAACAATGACAGATGACAGTTGGAACTTCCACGCTGAAAATGGAAGCAATAGCTCCGACACTAGTCTCTTTAAAAAAATCAAAATATAAGTGATGTAGTGTGAAAAACTAACTACAAATAGTTTTATCAATAAAAATGTGTTTCAATCAAAATTGTTAGTCATTTTTGAGAAAATCAAAAAGTTCAAAAAATGTTCCATGTAAAGGGTAATCTTGATATAATTGGCTTTTCTAAGACCCTTTTCTCAAACAGAAATGGAGGACTTCAAAATGTCTATTTCCCCTGAAATCTTAATATCAAATTTTTTTGGTGGAATGAACATGGTAGATAAAGTAGAAATCATAATAATCATAACCATTATCATTAATATAATTACAGTGTAGAATACTAACAATTACAATGGTTTAATAAAATGACGAAACAAACAAAACTACTAATTGCAATATTAGGTAGTGGAAAATGGAAGATTATTTTGTATTTGAGGCTACTTTGTAATCAGATAAACTGGGTAGATTTACTTTTTATACTTGGCAGTAATATTTGCATTTTGGCAGTCAAAAGTATGATCTAACTCTGTCATTTTTTGTTTTTATGATGAAGGAAATAGCCAAGGAACATGAACAAGTTGACTCAACTTGCTCAACTCTTCCAAGTTTAATGTCATATTGTGATATATGTAAAGTATAAATATTATTAATTAGAATGTATGCTAGACCATAAATTAGAAAGTTTAGTATTTTACTTATAAAATAATTTGTAATTAAATGACTAACAATGCAGTTTGATCGTATCTCATGTTCTTGGGATATCTTTCACTCAAATGATGAAGTTCCTTTGGTTCCTTTTTTCTTTTTCATATTATTATTTTTATGTACTATAAACATTTTAATCTCTCTAATTGACTAAGCAGTGCAATTTTGAACTAACAATTTTCTTTTTATGCTTATTTATTGAAGGTCACTAGATCCTGTGAACATAACTCTAGCAAAGCTAGTTTTCAGGTGATGGCAAAGCTGTGCTTGTAATGCAATGACTTTCCTTTAATAATTATGCAATTTACAATCAAAACTCAAAGAGATAAAAGAGCAAATTTGTGATACATTTATCTTTATTATATTTTATTTGTCTTTATTTTTAATTTGATGTATACTACTAACCAAGTATTCTCTTCTTCACATCATCCATTCCATAATGGTCCTCATCTAAAATCTCAATTGCACGCTGCAGGCTCAGATTTTCTTCGCTTGTGACTCCCCATGGAAGAGTAGTTAACCAATCCAGATAATTCCTTGTAACACTGCAAAATATATCAACATATGTGCAACTGACTAGCAACATTTGTTTTCCAATACCGAAATTATACCAAAAACCATTGAAAAGATATATTTTATACAATACTCTAGAAGAAAATTAGTTAGGGGAACAATTCGAAATAGGACACTTATGGTGTCAGAGCACATAATTTTGTGCAACAAACCAAAGTACATTTGGGTCAGTATGCCACTGATACTACCTCTATGATGTATGCAAGCATTTGCTACACTGCCATTTCAAACCTCTTTACATAGCTACAAAAATTCTTACAATTGTTAATTTGTGTGTGTGTGTGTGTATATACATATATATATATATATATATATATATATATAGTCTTAGTTTATACTTAAGAGAATGTACACAGTTTGGTAAGAAAAGGGATATATATGTATGTGGATGTATTTGGATAGATAGAGTCAAACAAAAATTCAATGCCATGGCCAGGATTTGAACCACAGAACTCCTGGTTTCTGTCCAGTCGCTCTTACCCATTGAGCTACCATGTACGTGTTATCATGACATATTCTCCAATTGACATCCACATACACATAATTAGCAAACAAGGAATACTAACAATAGAGAAATGCCTTATGATAGACTTCACAAAACAGCAAAATCTTATATAGTGGGGTTGCAATTTTTTAATAGTCTGTCCATTCAGATAAACTAATATGAGTAGATTTATAAATTTATAAATTATAGATTTAGAGAAGATATATAAATAGCTCTTGGGCCACCTTTTTTATAGTTTACAGAAATTTCTAGATGAGATAAGGGATTTATCTGGTATGTAAAATTTTATTATATAGGATGAGGTATTATTGTGATTTTGAGTGAGTGAGTGTGTGGTGTTTTAGGACCCGTCGACAACAATTGTGATTTTGAAATGCGTGACTTATCTGGTATGTAGAATAATTTTAGTATCAAGGTAAAGGTACTTTTCTGTTTCTAACACATGATATATATGGTGTGCATAATTCTTGTATATAGGACAAAGAACTACTGTGATCCTGAAACATGCGTTTTCATCTGCTATGTAAAATTTTAGTATATAAGAGAAAGACTATTGTGATTTAATGTAATTACCTAACTTCAGATAATAAATAAAATAAATAAGTTTACATGAGTCAATTGGAGAATATGTCATGATGACACGTACATGGTAGCTCAATGGGTAATAGCGATTGGACAGAAACCTGGAGTTCTGTGGTTCAAATCCTGGCCTTGGCATTGAATTTTTCAGTTTGACTCAATCTATCCAAAACCTTAGTCTATACATGGCTAGTGTGAAAGAACGATTAATTTACATCAATTAACTTAAAGTGTACATGTATGGCTTAGTGGCATTATTTCAGTTGTTAAGCCAACGATAACGATTGTAAATTCGAGGCTTGCCAAATATTCTTCTTCTCTCTCTTTTTTATAAATGTACTTTTGTTCAAATTATTGATTGTGAAGGATGTGGAATACTGTAATCTCCATTTGTTATTACTGCTGCTTTTAAATGTAATCACGCAAGTCAAATGAACCAAATGAATTCTGAACAATAATGTACAACATAAGATATGTTTTAAAACCTCACATATGTAACCAAAATCCATTATTGAAGGCTACTATAAAAATGGCATTACAATGACCTGGAACTGCCACTATTGTGCTAACAAATTGCAAGAATGTGTTGCTAGCACTGGAAAAAGAAATAACAAGTATGTAAGGCAAATAACTGGAACTGGATTATTTTGGAGGGAACTCGACACGGAGGTCCAAACTTGGTCTACTGTACCTATGCCCCAAGTGGGGATTCCCCGGGGAGGAAGGTGAGGCAGGAGGAGACAGAGGACGGCCATTCCAAGGAGCCATGACATTGCAGAGGGCAGGGTCTCTACATTTTACCTAGATGGAACCTTCCCCTGGCAGGCCAGGACAATGGTCATCCCACCCTACTGTGATTCGGAAACAGTCCCACCACGAGACCTGTGTCCCAAGACCTGCAACCGTCTACTCGAGGAGGAATTGGTTTACTCAGAGAAATTTGTTTACATATCCTGCCATGCACTGCAGAGATACCTGCCGACATTTTATGCTGAAAGAGACCACCAGATGAAAGATATGAAATGATAATGGAGATGAAATGGAGGGAAAGGAAATTCAGGGGATGTAATTAACCTACCTAGCATTCTCCTGATGATCCAGGAAAAAAAACCAAAAAACCCATGGGTCAGGTAGGTTGGCAACGGGAATCGAACCTGGGCCTACTGAATGCAGGCCACAGAGAAACCATCTGAGCCATCCCACTCGGTTAAGGCAAATAAGTCATTATTATTCTCATTTAAATACTCATTAATAAATTGTTTAAATTCAAAAACAAATGATAAAATTCAATCTATAGATCTGGAATATACCAAATAAATTGTAAGAATTGTAAGAAGTTCTACATAGGGTAAACCAAAAGAAACTTAAAAATCAGAACCAAAGACCATTTTAGAAGCGTCAAATTGAAACAGGTTGATAAGTCAGCAGTAGCATTTCACTTTTGGAATGAAAATCATAACCTTGACCCAAATCCAAAATTACTAAAAAGCATGATAGGCCATAAACTCACAGTGTAATAGAACATTCTTAATATGAAAATACAAAGACCAACTAATAAATTTTGAAATTTTACCAGTCAGTAATTTAGTAAAGAAGCTCAATGTTCCCGCACAGCGAGAAAAGACTGGAGGCATCTATAACCACCCAAGTCGGACCTTCTTGGATGAAAATGGACGCAATTCCTTCCGAAACTAGTCCCTTAAAAATTAGAAAAATTAGTGTCACAATGTAAACAAACTAAATTATGAAATTATGGCATTAGTGGTAAAATACTGAAATGACCGTGTTTATTTATCCACCAGCAATACTGTGCTGGCAGGATCAATAATGTGATGCCAGGTTATAAACAAATGAAAACTGGATGTATCTCAAGGAGCTGTTATCAGCCCTACATTATTTAATGTCATGATTAATGACTTATCAGGAGAGGTACAAAAAGTTGAGTGCATTAAAACAGCTCTTTATGCTGATGACTTAGTCATGTGGATCTCACTGCCAAAGAAAAAATTTGGACAACTTACAGTAAAAATGAATGAAGCCCTGATTATACTAGCAAACTGGTCAAAAGAAAATTTGATGACAGTTAACATCGAAAAGACATTCTTCCAAGTTTTCTCTCTGGCTCACTCAATCCCTAGTGTAAATTTACGGTACGAGAACAAACAGTTAACGCAGAGTGACAATCCGAAGTATCTTGGTATCTCTTTGGACCACAAAATGACGTGAGTAAACCATATAGAAATTACTGTTAATAAGGTCAAGAAAAAACTGGACATCCTTAAGAGATTAGCTGGAAAAAAGTGGAGTAGCTCCATGGAAGTACTAAACTGTACTTACAAAACCCATCATATTGTATGGATGTGAAGTATTACTCTCAACGAATATATCTAAATTAAAACCAAGCTCTACGCCTTATTACAGGAGCAGTAAAAACATCAAATGCAGCTCTTCAAGCAGCTACTAACACTGCACCTCTAACTTCGGAAATTATGAGATTGGCACTTCATCAATATGAAAAATTAATCAGATTACCAAGAGAGACATACTGGAAAAATTACCGTCATGCAAGCTGGCTGAAAACACAAACAGGTTTTATACAATGTATTGATGCATTAAAAAAGGACCACTGTCAGCAGTGAAACAAGAAGACTTCGCCCCACCAGTCTGTCCTCTTATATTACGCGCAGTCAAATTCAGACTTCAACTCAAAGGGTTATAAAATCAGAGGTGGCTAAAGAACTCCTAAAAGATATGGCTTTAGAAAATATAAATACAAAGTATAAACAAACAGAGTGGCTACATATATATACACACACACACACAGTTGGATCCTTGAGTGAGGTCGATGGTGTTGCTGGTGTTGGAGTATATAGTGAAGTATTTTGCTTTTACAAGTCTGTCGGACAGTATCATTACCATTTTGATGAACAGTTGGAGGCAATAAATATGGCCTAAAACAAGTCTTATTCTGCTCCAAAGATCACAAAAAGGTTGTTACATTTTGTGATTCAATTTCTGCAATACAGGCAATAACATCCTTCCGAACACCTGTAAGTGCATGTATAAATGAGATAAAATCCTATATTTTCTCTATTACCAAAGCTGGAATTGAAATAGTTTCTCAGTGAATACCATTCCATACAGCAATCCATGTGAATGAAATGGCAGACTTCTTAGCCAAAAAAGGAACAAACATCTCTCAAACATGTTGCCCAAAATTATCCTACATATCAATTAGAAGACATTAACAATAAATTCAAAAAGAAGTTTTATGACTACTTGACGACTCAAGGAAAAGGAAAAACATGGATTATACTGTTAGAGAATAAGAGCGCACTTTCTAAATATCCACTAAGGGAAATGGCAGCAGCATTCCGGAAAATTACTGGCCATGACTGCCTTGCAGAACACCTGCACAGAAATGGGATCTTCTCTTCACTGAAGTGTGTTGTATGCAAAAGAGAATACACCATCATGAACTGGGAGCATCTAGGAATTTGCGAAAGACTGCAGTATTGTGACGGGATGTCAGATGGACAATTGTATTGGAAAGTTAGGACACTAATGAATCTAACACTAAAGTGATATTTTAAGTAAAAAGTACTTCAAAGGAGCTTTCACAAGAGGAAATATCACGCATTTGTTTATTGCATTCATCTATATAACAATTAGAAGAATCCCTGCCTATAAAATAAATTCATGAATATTTTGAAGCAACACAAACGAGGTTAATTTAAAGAAAAATTTATGTTGTACCTTTCAAGGATTATATTTTAATTTGATGTAGACAATAATTACTCATTAGAATATATAATATCCACTTACTTGAATTCTGAAGAATGGGTTTCAAGCAAGCTAAGTTTATTCAGTTCCTCTTCTATTACTTCCATTACACCTTTGGGAACAACCTTTTCCTAAAACAAAATTATACATTTAATAGTTTAATAGAAAATAGTACTATTAGTAGTGACGATGATGAATTCTTAAGAAATTTTATTTTAAATCTGTTATATATTATGCAATGTAGCATATTTTTTCTTGGTTCATGGCTTTTAGGTTACTTCTTGGGTTTTTTAGTCATACTTAAACTCTGTATGGCACAGACATAAGAGTTAATGAAATAATTGAATACCATAAGGTTGAATATATATTATATATTGAACTCACATACATAAATAATATTTTTAAAAATGTCTCCTCATTGTTATGCTAATATAAGTGATTTTGTTCACACAGTTAAGGTTTTCATAGATTATGCAAATTTGTATTTGAGATTTCTCATGGTGATTTGAATTCTATAGTTATCTCAATTTGTTCTTAGCTGGTTTGTGTTTTTGTATGAAATTTAGCATGCAATTTTAAGTAAAGCCTATTGTAACTTTACATATGAAACATTAAATAACAAAAATGTACAAGGGTATGCCACAAATTATCCACATTTTTGACATAACACAACTTTAAGAATGTCATTCTGCTTTCTGCACATATATGCTTACAGTTGGTAAGACTGTACACATGGGTGCAGAATTTGACTTTGCTTGCATCACTTGCCTTCTGGCTATTAAGAGTAAACATGCCAACTCCTAGCAGTTTGAAGAAAATTGAGCAAGTACGTAGGAGGGTAAACTATGGATGAAATTATCATGAGAGAACTATGAAAATAGTGCTTTATCATGTTGATTTTTTAAAATTATTTATTTAAACATTTAAAAGGTCTGTAAGAATATGGTTCTCAAAGATACAGAGGATGCAATCAATCTCCATTGTGAACAGAAGATTCAGGAAGCTCATCTTCTTTAAATATATCAAACGGTTCTACTAATAAAATTTAACCATGATCAGCTCAGTTTCCAGAAATGTCTGATGTGTACCAAGACATCTTGCTGAAAAACACAACCTTAAAAGGTTGCTTGATCACTTTAACAGAGCAGGTGACACATTTTTGTAGAAAAATCATAGCTAATGAATATGGGTTCATCATTATGAGCTAGAATAGGAATGCCAAAATATGGAGTGAAGCATCCAGGATCTCCAACGAAGAACAAATTCAATATATGTTTGGAGGAATTTAGTGACAGTGACGTCAAAATTAATTTCAGAAACTATTTGTAGTTGGTTTATTAATACTCGTCACTTATTTATATTTATGAGAGACTAGTTTCAAAGACATTCGCCTCCATTTTCAATCTCTTTCCAACTGGCATCTGTTGTTGTCTGCTCTCTCTGGTGGTGGAACTATGAACTTCTTTGTCAAATTATCTACTGGTGGGATTTCAAAGTTCATTACGCGATCCTTATTTTTCCATATGAATATGTTCTCCCATGTTGTCAATTTATTTTGGTTTATCACTCCTTTTAATAATTTTGGATTTGGATCAATGTCATGGTTTTCATTCCAAAAGTGAAATGCTACTGCTGACTTATCTTCTTGTTTCAATCTGATGTTTCTAAAGTGCTCTTTGACCCTGGTTTTTAGATTTCTTTTAGTTTGACCTATGTAGCATTTTTCACAATTCTTACAACTTATCTGGTATATTCCGGATCTGTTAACTGATGGGATTTCATCTTTTGTTTTTGAATTTAGCAATTTTAAAATTGAGTGTCTATTAGTAGGTGCCAAGGTGATATTTTGTTCCTTGAAGATCTTTTTAAATTTATTAAATGTTTTACTACTTTTCTGACGAAATTAGGCACCACTTTTTTCTTTATACACATATTTATGATCTATAAAAAGATCTTCAAAGAACAAAATATCACCTTGGCACCTACTAATAGACACTCAATTTTAAAATTGCTAAATTCAAAAACAAAAGATGAAATCCCATCAGTTAACAGATCCGGAATATACCAGATAAGTTGTAAGAATTGTGAAAAATGCTAAATAGGTCATACTAAAAGAAATCTAAAAACCAGAGTCAAAGAGCAGTTTAGAAACATCAGATTGAAACAAGAAGATAAGTCAGCAGTAGCATTTCACTTTTGGAATGAAAACCATGACATTGATCCAAATCCAAAATTATTAAAAGGAGCAATAAACCAAAATAAATTGACAACATGGGAGAACATATTCATATGGAAAAATAAGGAACTTTGAAATCCCACCAGTAGATAATTTGACAAAGAAGTTCATAGTTCCACCAACAGACAACAATAGATGCCAGTTGGAAAGAGATTGAAAATGGAGGCGAATGTCTTTGAAACTAGTCTCAAGTAAGTGACGAGTATTAATAAACCAACTACAAATAGTTTCTGAAACAAATTCAATACTGAGCATTCAGTAGGAGACATTAAGCTAATTACTTGAGAAACAAGAACAACTACATGGAAAAGGGAACTACCACTAACTGCATACTTAATGTGAATTGTTGGACAAGAAACGTAAGCCAGCAATATGTAGAAGTGGCATTAGATGACAATGGCTGTCTTCATAAAGCTCACCAAGCAATTCTAACCATTAACAAATTGGTTTTGAAAGTACTTGAACACCTTCTTACAGCCCTGACTCTGAACCTAACTTTGAAGTTTGAAAAAAAGCAGTGTAGAAGAAAGAAGACTTGCAACCAATGAACCTTTTATTTTGAATTAATGCACAAGCTTCAGGCCTATGAAATAAATGAAAAATGAGGAAATTACATAGAAAAAATGCTCATTTCAACCTGTTACCTCTCTGAAAATAAGGTGCAGAATGAAAACTGTAGATACTTTTTCACTTCCCCTCTAACAGTTCATAGTCCAGTATTTGGAGAAGAAAACTCACAAAAAAAAAAAAAAAAAAAAAAAAAAAAAAAAAAAAAAAAAAAAAAATGGATCCACTATATATACATGAAACCAAATCTAAAACAATTTAAGGTAATTTACGCTCTGCAAAAACAGTATTAAAATTATTCAAAGATAGAAATTTGACAATCTACAGATCAGACAGCTCATAAATAACCTATTTCTTAGATTCAATAAATAAAATGGAACCTTATGTAAAAGAAGCAGGGGGAATAGCAATAGGCTATGCGGATGACACCACGAGTTTAGTAACAGGAAAAACAGAAATAGCAGTACAAAATAGGGCAAATACTCTACTAGCAAAAGTAAACAGACATTTAGAAAACTTAGGCATGATATTAAACACAAACAAAACAGAGTGGATACAAATCAGTCTTAATAACAAAAAACAGACAAATATCAAGTTAACAATAGGAAACAAAGAAATTCAACAGTTAAATGAAACAAACTTCTTAGGATTAGTAATAGACAACAGACTGAAATGGAATGGACATGTTCAAAAAGTAATAAAAAAAAGTTAATTCAGGTATATATCTTAAAACAAACAAAACAAATAATAAATAAAAAAATTATTAAACAAACATACTATGCATTCATTTACTCTCACTTGAGCTATGGGATTGTATTATGGGGCACAGTACAAAAAGACTTTAGCTTTAAGACTATTTAGATTGCAAAAAAGAGCAATACGTTTGATGGTAGAAATACAGAAAAGAGACACATGTAGAAATGCATTTAAAAAACTAAATATTTTAACATTATCTTCATTATATATATGAATGTATCAAACTTACATTAAAAAGTTATGATCAAAACAAAAATAGTAACATCCACAAACATAACACCAGAACAAAAGATAATTATTTTAGAAACAGACTTACTGGTATCCTAAATAATAAATGCATAGAAAATAGCATCAAAGATTTGTATAACCACCTACCAGCTGAAATCAAACAGATAACAAACGGGAAAACAAAACTAAAGGCTGTCAAAACTTATTTATTACAGAAAGTATTTTACTCCATGGAAGAATATAAACAGATTAGGTAGAATATGCTATTTACACTTCTCAACTTTGTAAACATGTTTGTAAATATTATTGTATTAATTTTATGTATACACAAATTGACAATCTATGTAAAAAGCTTTACAGCTGGAGATAACCATCAATGAATCAATCAATCAATCAATCAATCAATCAATCAAAATACAGCAAACAAACAAACACACAAACATGGCTATAATACCAGTTAAAAATGCTTGTGACATACACCAAAGCATAACAGTGCTCTGCAATACCTTTTTCTGAGCCATGAAGATACAAAACCTCTTAGAATCCAATGCAAATGAAAATTTAATATGGTGATGCATGTCTACCACTGCAGCAGGTGTATCAGTGGTGCAGAAAGTTCGAAAATGATGTGGCTTCTGTGACAGATGTTCTGTGCATGGGTTAGGCACACCACATTCGACACCACTATACAGCAGCAGTTGAAATTATTATGGATAATCTCTATGTGACAGTGGAGCCACATATTCAAACATTAGTCATGACTCAGCATATTACATCATTCTTGACATGCTTAGGTTTCTCAAAGTGTCTACAAGAAGGGAGCTAAGGCAGCTCACTCCAGAACTGAAAGAGCAACAAGTACAACATCACCCTGGCCCCAATAAATAAATTCAGTTTAAAAAACTTATGCAATGACCTTAAAGACCCAGTACCTGAAAACAAGAAATCAGGTATATACAAAATCAACTGCTCAGATTGCAATAAGTTCTACATAGGAAAAACCAAAAGAAGTTTACATATTACGTTACAGGAACATGTGAGATGCATGAAATACAAACAAATAGAAAAAATCAGCAATAGCTCACCATTTCTGGTCTACCAATCATGAAATTGTACCACATATAAAACTATTAAAATCAGCCAGTAATGCAACCGAACTCGATGTTTGGGAAAAGTTGCTAATTATGAAAAACAAACAGTTTACTTTAAATTTCGAATTGCCGCCTGAAAACTCTTTGGAAGTTCATCTCACAGACAACAGATGCCGCCACAGACAACCAGCTCACTTCAAGAAACCACGGATCCAACCAGTCGGATAACTGCTGAGGATGGGGACAAAACGTTCTCCGAAACATGTCCAAGTAAGGATAATTTAAGTGATGTTTGTTTTTGAATTACCGACTCATTACTTTCAAATGTTGATATCTGTTAAAAACTTGAAGCAAAACCCAAGAAATACCGGGCAAAATCATCTGCAGGGAAGGTTTAATTGACTCTCTTTTGGGATGAATGAGGCATTGTCTTGGAACACTACATAACTGAAGACCATCACCATTGAGTCACATTTTCCAATATATTAAAAAATAAACTTCATGATCAGGTGCCATTTTGCAACATGACAATGCTCAGTCTCCTACTGCCCATACAACAGTTGCAACCATGAATGACCTGCACTGTTAGCATCCACATCTGCCATATTTATCAGACCTCACACTGAGTGATTACATGTTCGAACCACTTGAAGCATGGAGGGAAAGTAATTTCATTCCAATGAAGAGGTGCACCAGGCAGTACATGAGTGGCTGCACAAATGATCAAAAGATTCTTTTTATCAGAGTAATCTGCACACTCCCTATGGAGGAAGTGTGTTAAATGACGAGGAGGCCTATGTTGAAAAATGATACATTCATATTCCAATTTTAATCAATAAAAGAAATTTAAAAATATATTAAATATTTTCATTCGAGTCTTCCTTATACATAGAGTGCTTCTTCTGTGTTAAATGACTGGGATGTCTGTGTCAACTACAGTTTTTGTTGAAAGTTATTTATTATAATACTTGTTTATCCTTTCAAAATGTTGCCAGATTGGTTAACATTTGTTAAGTATTCTGATTTTTGACACACTATTGAACTAAAGAGCTGTAAGTAATATTTATGTTTCTTGGAGTTGAGGTATAACATCTGTAGTAGCAAAAACATTTATCAAATGGTGTTATCACAAGTAAAAGTATGTTACAGCAAACCTTTATTCTATCTCGAAATTTCTCTTCAATAGCATCTTTGTCATCCTTTTCAAGTCCCAATTCTTTCTTGATTGCTTTGAGTTGTTCATGAAGAATGTATTTCCTGTGCTGCTGCTTTACTTTCTCCTCTACCTCACGTCCTATCTTTTGTTGCAACTTGCTTAATTCATATTCTTTTTTCAGAAGAGACAGTGAGAGTAACAATCGCTTTGGTATCTGAAACAAAGATAAATATTAAAAGCAGAAGCATTATTAACAGTGAAGTATTCTTCATATTTGAGTTCAAACTCAAATATGAAACAAAGATGTTTTCATAAAAACATTTCAAGATAATATTTTGAATATTTTTATCTCACCTCTGATTTCAAAGTTTAATAATAATAGTCATACTATATAATTATTTGTCACAAACTTCATTTATCTTTTAAGAAAATTGATAAAAATTTCTCCAGAAATCAAGAGACTAGTTTTGTCAATGTACATCATTAGACTGGTGTCAACAATGTGTACAAATTTAAAAAACTATTTGTAGCCAGTTATTAAATGTTTGCAAAAATTGTCTTATTGCACATTTCCTTGTAGGTACAACATAATTAAGGAAAGATGAAAGCAGCAATAGCCAAGTCTTTTAGAGGAGGTCACTATGTAATGACCTTAAAATTCCGTTCTGGTTGAGAAAGGAAAAGAAAAAGAGAGAAACTAAAATTGTGTATTTACAGATGCTCTTTAACGGCTGTGATTCTCAGCATGCCACTCTATACTGGGCGTAAGAGACAGCTTAATTTGCTCAAAAGGACTCTTTTATCAAGTTGAGAGAGAGATTAAAAATGTTCCATTTGAAAGAAGTATATTCACCTTAAAATGCATAATTGCATAATCTAGGCTTCTTACTAAATACGAGTATATCCAACGTTTCTAACAATATTACTTTTAGTTTTTTTTAATGGCCCCATTAATGTTTCATTAATTTAATCTATTAAATATAACTTCCCCCTATTTTCTATATCTATAATTTTATAATTAAAAGATCTTATTTCCTCATAAACAGTGTTGAGAAATATATGCACTAAAAATTGCCAAAATATGCATAAACAACCAAAATATGTACCCAAATATGCAGTATCAAATGTCGAATTTTGGTGATGATAATCAAGGGCAATAACTAAAAACTATTCAAATTACATACATCTATGCATATTTGCAAATACTACAGTATTAGCTAATTTTAGTTAATTGATGGAAATTAATCATTTCTCCACACTAGCCGTATATAGGCTCAGGTTTTTGATAGTCAACATGAAAAATTCAATGCCACAGCCGGAATTTGAACCACAGATCTACTGGTTTCCATCCAGTTGCTCTAACCCATTGAGCTACTATGGCCAACTTGCCGTCACGACATTAAATTCTCCATTTGACTCGTATATTTTCCCGGTAAACCACTAGGGGTTTTTGCATTTGAGATACACCATTTTGCGGCGACTTACTATTGTAAGTACTTGAGTTCCAGGCTTCATCATTTAATTCTTATTATTTTAGTTAATTGATGGAAATTAATCATTTCTCCACACTAGCCGTATATCGGCTAAAGAAACCAGTAGATCTGTGGTTCAAATCCTGCCGTAAATTGAATTTTTCATGTTGACTCTATCTAGTATTAGCTAATGTCTGAAAATATTTTAATTTATTTACAGTGCTTTTCTTCCATTAAGAAGCAATATGAAACAATTTTTTCCTTTTTCAATGTTTTCTGGTGTAATCTACTTCTCCTTTCAGTAAAAACATATTCATAGAGAAAAAAAGCTGTTTCCACATCACCAGAAGTAAGGGAGCAACACTTAAAATTTACCAATAATGATGAATCAATTTCTACATTAGCACAATGTTCCCATGCAGCGCTTTACTACCTACATTTTTGGATAGGTGGATCAGGCTGAAAAATTCAATGCCATAGCTGGGATTTGAATGACGGATCTTTTGATTTCCATTGGTTGCTCTTAACCATTGAGCTACTATGGCAACATGAAATGAAATTCTCTAACTGACTCGTATTTTTCTTTCCTGCATCATGACAATGCGCCTACAAACAAAGCCCTCACTGTTTGCCAATTTTTGGACAAAAATAGGATGAATACTGTTCCCCATCTCATCTATTCTCCAGATTTGGCACCAGCAGACTTTTTTCTCTTCCGTGACTTAAAATATGGCTCCGAGGACACCGTTTTGAGGACAATGATGTCATCCATTGCAAATCTCGGAAGGCTCTGAACATGTTGAAAAAAGGACTTCCAGAGATGGTTCCAGCACTGGGACAAGTGTATCAACTCCCAAGGAGACTACTTCAAGGGTGACAGTGCAGAATAGACAAAACAAACTGTTGTGTAGTATTCATGATGCCACTCCAAAAGCTTTCTGATCACATCTTGTAGTTAAAAAACAAGCAAATTTCCGAAAAAATTGTATGTCTGTAGAAATATAAAGGTTTTGTACTAGGACCCTGTTTTATATTCTGCGTAAGATCTTTAAACCTCCCTATTAAAAACATAGATTAGGAATATAGGGATTACACAGAAAAAGCAGCTAGTTACAGTGGAGTAATAAATATTACACAAATAAAAATATTTGTTAATTAATCTCCACTTATCTTAAGAAGTTGATGTTAATACTTCTTTCTTATTTTTAAGATCGATTTCACGAACATTTGCTTGCATCGTCAGTTAACACACTTTGTCTTCAAGGATACTATGTTTTTACGTATTACCAAAATCTGAAGAAGAAACAAACCTAAAAACAGAATCAATTGCCGGTATGTCAAAATTCATTATGCAATTTTTATTTTTTAAAATAAATATTTTTTCCCACACTATTAAATCTAAGGGAACATTTAATTGTTTTAATAATTTAACTTCGGGATTTATTTCATGGTTAAATGACCAAAAATAATCTGCTACGGCCAATTTATCAATTTGTTTATATTTAATGTTACGAAAATGTTCTTTTTTCCTTGACGACAAAGTGTGTTAACTGACGATGCGAGCAAATGTTCGTGAAATCAATCTTGAAAGAAAGAAAGAAAGAAAGAAAGAAAGAAAGAAAGAAAGAAAGAAAGAAAGAAAGAAAGAAAGAAAGAAAGAATGAAAGAAAGAAAGAAAGAAAGAAAGAAAGAAAGAAAGAAAGAAAGAAAGAAAGAAAGAAAGAAAGAAAGAAAGAAAGAAAGAAAGAAAGAAAGAAAGAAAGAAAGAAAGAAAGAAAGAAAGAAAGAAAGAAAGGAAAGAAAGAAGTATTAATATCAACTTCTTAAGATAAGTGGAAATTAATTAACATATATTTTTATTTGTGTAATAGGAATATAGGGTTTTATTGTAACTGTTGCTTCAGTGGCATATTGGTTCCATTTTAGTGCTAAAATTAAGTTTTCAAAAATATGATTCCACATTTAAAGTTATTTCTCATTCATATACTGATGACTGTAGTAGGTATTATCTACTAATTTAAGTTAATTGATGGAAATTAATCATTTCTCCACACTGGCCATTTTTACATTTATTATCTCCTAATGTTTAACACTTCCATGGCATACTTATATACTTCATGTCATCACTGTTTTCATTATGATGTTGTATGGTGACAATACACAAAAACACGGAATTTGATATGCTTGGCACAAACATGTGCATATATCAACACTTTTAGCAACACACTTCACTAATTACTTATCTGTTTGTTAAGTCCTCCGGGACTGGTTTCATAATGCATTCATTACATCTTCAGCTTGTTTACTGAATATAATATTTAATAATATAATACTTAATTTATTTGCTTCACTGTCAGTAGCTTCAGTTTTTTTTTTTTTTACAAAAAATGTGCATATATAACAAAATCTGGTTACACAGAACACAAACACAGCTCTTGGAATATACATAAAAAGTATGGCATAAACGGATATGTTGCTATATTGGCTACAGGCTAAGGATCAGTAATGATCAAAACATTAACATATGCGCCAGTACAATTATATTTGCTAAGAAAAACCTAGTGCAAACCTGTCTGCTACAAAAAGAAAATCGGTGTGAGTTAGCTAATTTATGAAATTGTCTAATGAAGTGGACTATTAAGATTTCTGGAGTTTTATATAAAGAATAATAAAATGAAACTCTTTTAATTATAAACACATGTTTAGTTTAATACAACATATGGGGGAGGTGCATTCGAGTTTTGACTTAATCAGGGTAGTTCCATATGCACATATTCAGGACACTGGCACTACTGTATCAGTTTATATTTTACAATGCTTTCATTCATTATTTTCAATCAAGTTTGCCTCAAAAATCATCTCATGCAATTTTTAGTAGCCTTTTTGTTTGAGGAGGAGTCCTCTCTTCAACATAGAAATTACATATAATGTGTCAAATCAAACACTTATCAAAATTATGCATTTCAGCAACTATTTTGGAGATGTGATTCTTTCCCATAGTACCAACAGAAGTTCCTTTCGATTCATGCTTCTGTTTTTCTCTCATTTGGTCCAGCAAGCTTGGTCTTTCAAAGACTTCAGGAATTCTTTGGTCTCTTCCTTCATGTACTCATAAGCATTACGAATAATTTCACATCTTTGACAATGTAAACTTTTTTCTCTTAATATAATTTTGAGTCGAAGTAATACTCAAAATGTCCTGCGCCGTGGCATAGCGGGCTAAGGCAGCATGCCTTGGTCCCTGGCCACGGAAAGCAGCCCGGGTTCGATCCCACCCATGTGGTGGGGATTTTAGGTCCCGGGTATAGGACTGGTGCCCACTCAGCATCGTGAGGAAAGTGAGGAGCTTATGCTAGGTAAGCGGCCCTAGTCATGAAAACCAACATTCCGGCTGGGGGATGCCGAGATGCTGACCACAGCTCCTCCCCGTATCGGTTGGATGATTGTTCACCTCTGCCGTGCGTAAGTGGGCGTGAGGCCGGCAGTCGGATTGGTAGGCCTTGGCCCTCTAAGGGCTGTCACGCCATGGGTTATTATTATTATTATTATTATTATTATTATTATTATTATTATTATTATTATTATTATTATTATTATTATTATTATTATTATACTCAAAATTATATTTATTTTGTAGTTCATTGTATCATAATCCTTACACAATGGAATTTTTTTCTCTTAGTTTTAAAACTATAGAAGGCATTGTCATATTGATAACTGAGCAGCTCTCATTAAAACAATGGCAATGGCATTAATCTGTATTGCACAAAACTTTGCAGTCAACTATACTCTGCATGCTCTCATACATTATCCTAGAGAAGCAGAGGAGTTGTTTGTTATCATAACATGAACACCTCGCTGACCTGTCTTTCAAGGGTAGGCTAGCTCATTGTATCTTCACTTAAGGTCATTTATCTAGAATGAATGAGCAGCTTATACAGCATGCCACATTTTGAAAGTACGTGCTGGCAACACTATGAGTGCAGCATTATAACAGTGTAGTTCCATTTAACCTATTCTAAGCAATAATTGATGCTTCCCTTTGATAAATGTAATAAATAAATTACAACTCAATTACACTACCAGTGAAAAGTTTTCAATCACCTATCAAAACTGTGGATCTGTGGATAAAACAGGGATTTTGTTTTGAATATTCTATTATATCCCTGTTCTTATAATAAAATATGTATAAACACGTAATTACTACGTGCTTCTGCTGTGCATTTGACTGGTTGTTTGCGTAGAGGAGTGCTGATGAGTATCAACAACTACACTGACAGACCTTTGCCTATGATGTTTCCATTCAAATAGGTCTTATTCCTTCAGCAGTTTGTGCAGCAAGCAGTTTGCACTGTGTGCATCTAGCAGTGTGTTTGTGTACTTAATCAGTTTCATATCATATTACCTCCTAATGAGAAGAAAGGAGATTGGAATTGAAAAATATGCTGTAATTATAGCTCTGCATCAAGAAGGCATCAGCAGGACAATAGCAAGAAAAGTTGACACAGTTCAATCTACAGTGGGTTTGCATTGCAGCAGTTCAAACAAACTAGTGGCGATGCGAGAGTTTCTTGATATACCCTAGTAACGTCATTTAGGGAAGATCAGATCATATGTGTACAGAGTAAATGTCAGAGAACTCATATAGTACCTGAAGTATGAGAGGAAGTTAATAGTATGCAAACAGCTACAATCTCTATCTCAACTGTGCAACATCTTCATGAACAAGGTTTAAAGAGATGTGTAGTGGCCAGAAAACCTTTATTCTGCAAAGAAAATAAGATGAAAAGATTACAATGGGCACAGCAACATAAAAATTGGAGAATGCAGCAATAGTCCAAGGTGTTATTCACAGACGAGTCTCAGTTTCAAGAACGTATGATGAATCAATGTGTGGTGGCAACGGTGAAGCATGGTGGAGGGTCAGTTATGGTGTGGTGATATTTTGCAGGTGATAAAGCTGGTGATTTAGTGAGAATTAATGAAACATTAAAGAAGGAAGGATATCACAGGATACTGATAAAAAATAATGTTCCATTTGGCAAGAGACTTATTGGTCATGGTTTATTCTGCAGCAGGACAGTGATCTGAAACATGCTTGTAAGTATATCAAAATTTAACTGTATTGGAACACCACAGTAAAGTGAAATAATTATTAAATTATGGATGAGTTGTATTTATTACACATTGGCTTTACTTACATACCTATATTGAGAACATGTATCGCGAACCATCGTTCGCATCGTTGGCTCTAATGTGACGCTTTAGTAAAGCCGATGTGTAATAAATACGACTCATCTATAATATAATAATGCTTCTAAGTTTTTTTCTGTTTTTTTTTTTTTTTTTTTTTTAGTTACCCAACATTCATCTTTCAGGACAAGGAAAAACCCTAGAAAAACCTTATCCAAATAACTCACCCTGACTAAGATTCGAACTCGGGACCTCTTGAACCTGAGGCAGACACAGCTCTAAGTTATGCAGAGAGTATGTCAACAAAAAACAGCAATGCGGGGAACTGGCAAATATAATTTGGCCAAGGTAACCACCTGATTTAAAGCCCATTGAACTCTTATGGGATGAACTTGAAGTGAGAAAACTGAGTTTACCTAATGTTAAAGATCAATGGAATAAGTTACAGACATGTTGAACTGCAATCTCTGCAAAAACACTGCACAATCTTATCTGCAGAATGCCCAGAGTTTGGGCAGCAGTTCTGAGGGCAAAGGGTGGAAACTCTGAAGAGGCTAAAATCTAAACCATATTGTAATGTACATGATACTAGAGAGAGATATTAATTTTGAGGGTCTTTTTAATTTTATGGCATATTTGTACATTAAAATAAAGTATTTAGTTTTTTTCATAGTTGACTGAAAACTTTTGACTGTGCAATTTTTAAATATGTTTGAAAGCTAATAAAATATAGAACATGAAATGTAAAAATTTAAGGCTGTTGTAAATGGTACTATAAATGATTTTGTTTATTACAAATTAGAAGTTACTTGGGTGAAAAACAAAATTACTTACATCCATCTCCTCAAGAACTTGTTGAAGTTCAGCAGGTTCTGCACCTGTAAGGGCAGCACCCAGATCTGAAAGGTATACAGGATTATCCACCACACGCTGTCCAGAGTGAAGCATTTGCTGTAGTGATTCTCGGTAAATGGGATTCATACTAATGATATCCCGTATAGTCTTGATTACTTCCTGGGTCAGAGCCTAAGAGAAACAAAATGAAGAATTAATCAGAAATAAGAAAAGAAAAAATACTGTATAGAATAGGGTGAAGGTAATGGCCAAAATTTAAACTAGAAATTACTCATAAAGAAGCTATGATGGAAGGGGGAGAGGGAACAAATGATAAAAGATTGATATTAAATTTAAAAGCAAATGCAGTCAACATTCTCAGAATAAACGTATATCCTAATCACAGTAGTGATCAGGATAGACTAAGAAAAAGTAGTTTTATTCATCCGTTAAGTCAATACAATGACATTGGATACGTCAATACAAATATTTAGAACAATACAAACAATACAAGTATAAAAACAAAAAAACAAAAAATAAGTTGCATCAAGTGCAATTAACAAGATCTAAGCATGAACTCATAAATATATATAGTTGCATGGCTCTACAACTACACAGCATTTAAAATGCATCACAAATATATACAATTATATGGCCAGCTACAGTGTATCTAGAAATTCACCTATATCATAATATGAATCACTTAATAAAATTTCTTTCAACGATAGTTTGAAACACCTCATGGATTTTATGTTTTTCAGATTGGCCGGTAGTTTATTATACAGAGTGACTGCTGAATATCTAACTCCTTTGGAATAAAGTGTAGTTCTATGTGTTATTGTTCTTAAGTCTGTTTTACCTCTGGTGTTATGATGATGTATTTGATTATTTGTGGTGAAATTTTCAAGGTTTTGTTTTGTATAACATAGCAAACAGTATATATACAGACTGGGCAGAGTCAAGATTTTCAACTCCTTAAAGAAGTTCCTGCAGGAGTCATATTTTTTTCCTGACATTAGGCATCTAACAATCCTTTTTTGTACTTTAAAAACCAAGTGACTGTCTTTACTATCCCCCCAAAACATAATGCCATACCTCATTAGACTTTCTGCATATGCAAAATATAAGGTTCTCATGTCACTTGCATACAACTCATTTTTTATTACTCTTAATGAGAAGTAGAATTTATTTAACTTTATTACTAGATATTTTATGCATATGAATCTCGTATAGTGAGAAACTAATAATATGCCCATTGAGTGAGTACCTAGAAATTACTATAAATATAAAACCATAGGTATGTGCATTTTAATTCATACATTGAAACTCTAATATAGAGATTATATAAACTAAATAGCAAATTTGTTTCTATTACACAGGGTAAGTACAAACATACTCCATAACTTACTAAAATTAGGCAAATGAGTGGTTGACTCAACCACAGAACTGACAATAGGGAAAAAGCTCCCAGAAACTAGTCTTCATCAAAAAAAACTTGTAAGTGGAGAAAAGTATATACAAGGTTGACTCATTTGCCTAATTTTAGTAACAATGGCACTCCACTTTCTGAAATACTACTTTTTATTCTATATACTCCATACCATTTAAGCTAATTGATGGAAATTAATCATTTCTCCATACTAGTCATATATATGCTACAGTTTTGGACAGATAGTCAACCTGAAAAATTCAATGCCATGTGAGAGCAATTGGACGGAGACCAGGAGATCTGTGGTTCAAATCCCGGCCACGGCACTGAATTTTTCAGGTTGACTCTACCTATACTCCATACCATTTTAACTCAAGTCATTATGCACATAATTCCATAGTATTTAGCAACAATGCCATTTTAATTATTTATTTAATTTCTGAATGCAGTGGTATATATGTAAATGTTGTAGCACTGTGCTAGATGAGACAGGCATAATTTATGCAAATTTTAAAAAATTTCTGCAAATTTTCACAAAAGGTATGCTAAAACTTAAAAATATCATAAGCTACACACCCCAAGTAAATCCAAATATAAAGTCATTTCCCTTTACTTAGAAAATCTCTTAAGACTTTATAGTCCACGTAGAAATGAGTATTCTTTTAAAATTTGTGATGGTGTGGATTGTTTTCACATAAATAACAATTTTTCCATTGGTTTGTATTTCCTTTTATCTTTCCATTGTATTTTGTCAGGGTTATAAAAGGTGCACCATTTTATCTACAGTTACTACTGATCTCCAGAGATGGCAAAAACATTAGTAGAATTAGAGAATTTGTAGGTAAGCAAATAACATTATTATATGGATACCATTTAGTGAAAGACTTGGCTGGACTATGTGATTGTTGAAGTCATAGTAGCCATTAGATGCGAGTGTTAAAAGTGTTTGAAACTCTGAGGTATATACATCACACTTTCTTTCCCATTACACTTCCCATAGCTAGCAGCTGCCACGATGTGAACTCATTACATGATCACATTGACTGCCAAGTCTACACCTTAAAAATGTTAAGGTGATGGTACTAATGGAATTTTGGAAGAAACTAATTAGGTTCTTCCCTACATATCAGTCTCTCATACTGCATGATTAGTTAATGTATAGTCATTGTATAGCCTCATTTAGAATGAGATCTATTTTGATTTACTTCAGTATGACAGAAAAGGCTACTAATACATAAAAGCTGAAGCTACTAACAGTGAAACAATACAAATATTAGAATAACAAACAATAATTTGTGACTTCACTTATCTTTTTAAAAAGTTATAAATTCTTCATAGGACTAGTTTTGCAATTCATTCATTGCATCTTCTTCTTAAATAAACTACTTGTGTATTTAAGAAATATTAGGAATAAACAGAGAGATAAATCAGCTGTGGCAGATCTTTTTGGCCATTTAATCAATCCTTGGATTTCTCTCTCTGATCCATAGATGGGGCTCCCTCACTCACGTCTAAAAATGGCATAAGGGGTAGTGGACCATAAAAATGAACAGGTTTGCATCCTATGCTAAGAGGAAGAGGAGGAGGAGGAGGAGGAGGAGGAGGAGGAGGAGGAGGAGGAGGAGGAGGAGGAGGAGGAGGAGGAGGAGGAGGAGGAGGAGGAGAAGAAGAAGAATCATGAAATAAATCCAGAAGTTAAATTATTAAAGCAATTAAATGGACCAATAGATTTAATGGTTTGTGAGAAAGCATTTATCTTAAAAACAGAAATGATGTGATGAATTTTGAAATGTCACTAATTGACTCTATATATAAATTTGTTTTGCTTCCAATAGATGGCAGTAAAATATGATATGACATAATTTATTGAGTACTAAAACAAATACATCTTGGGCTGCCTGTGAGCTGGGCCCTGGCCCCTTTGCTAACAGGGCAGTCCTTCAGTACAATTACATATTTTACATGTTTGCCCCTTTTAATAGTCACTGCTTTTCATTTACTTTTCTCTCGTGCTAGTTTTTCATATACCTGTAAATTATTACCACTTATCACACAGAAAATGAAGCTAGTCACAGTGAAGCAACAAATATTACACAAATAAAAATATTTATAAAGAAGAAGGAATTATCAACTTCTTAAGTTAAGTGGAGATTCTGTTACAAATATTTTTATTTGTGTAATAATTATTACCACTTGTTTCAGCTTCATATTACATTTTCACATATTATTATTAACCTCACTTTTGAATATTTCTCACCTGCCCATCATCCCTTTCCCTATTACTAATTATCTAACTTCACTAGCAGCTTTTTTAATCCTTCTTCCAGTTAACCCGTGCAATTTTTACAGCTGTATCACATTTACTCATATCTTTTCCTTTACCTCTCACAGACCCATTCTACTTCTTCCTTTCTACAATTTACCCATACTAGCCTATCTTTGCCTTACTGATATGCCCCTTCATCTTGATTCCCCTGCCTAATTCTCGCTCCTGTTCTAACCCCTTGAATCCTCACACTTGTTTCACAATGCTTTTCCCTGAACCCTTGCATCCCCACATTTGTTTCACAATGATTTTCCCTGAACCCTTGCATCCCCACACTTGTTTCAAAATGCTTTTCTCTGAACCCTTGCATCTCCACACTTGTTTCTTTTTCTTGATCATCTTGATTCCCACACTTGTTTCACTCCGTACTCAATGCAATGCAATTTCATTACTCCACCAACCGCCACTTCAGAAACCTTTTTTTGTGTGTAATTTACGTCCTCCAACGTTAAGTCATATTGCGTGATGAATGAAGTGGATGAAATGATGCTCCGGAGTCCATGGAGCTTCGAGTTACCTGACATTCGTCTAACAGGATAAGGGAAAATCCCGGAAAAAACCTTATCCAGGTAACTCACCCTGAGATTCGAACTCGGGACCTCTTGAACGTGAGGCAGACACGCTACCATCTACGCTAACAAGGCAGGTGCCACTTCTGAGATTTTACCCCCTTCTCTTCCATTTACATTGTTCATCACTTTCCCTCCATGATTACACACTGCGTTCTCCATGTGTTTTCTGGACATTCACACTGGAAATAAAAGTCAGCTTATTTGAGTCTGTAGCGTTAACAGCATTTGCATGCTCTGCATCTTTAATGTTGCTTATACCGCTTCTCCGCTGAGCTACTTGCCCATCAATCCACAGTTTGCAGTTTCATATAAATGCATTAAGATCTTGTTTTCTTGCCTTACTTCCTTCTTCAATTAGCCTCCTCCTTTGTTCTCCTTGCTCGTAAGATAAATCCTTATATATATATATATATATATATATATGTTCCTCTTAGCTTTTTTGCTTGTTTTAATACTTCCGTTACCAATTCTGTATTTCTGAATTTCACCAATATATATATATATTTTTTTTTTTTCCAAATTCCTAATTCTAAATGCATCCCACAGTTTGAAGCCTCTCATATTCATCCCTAACCTCTTCTTAATTCCCTTAACTCTTGAAATGCTCGGATTCCGTTTCACTCTTCTACTCCAGAAATTATTAAGTTATATCTTCTCATGAAGTCTTCCATACTTTCCATTCTTCTTTCCCTTTTTTCCCATCTTGTGTTTTAATCTTCTCCAACTCTTTAGTTTTAATTTCTAATTCTTATGATATCTCACTTCATTCTTGTTTAAACCTCATTGCCAAACCATTATTTCATGTAACTTCTCCCATCTACTTTGCAGTTGCTATGTCACTTAGTTCCTTTTTCCTCACTTTCGTGGGAACAACTCTACTGTACATCCGTTCTGCTCTGTTGCCAGTTTAGTACTCCACAGTAAGATAGTAAACAATCCATCATCTACCAGCAGTAACCACATGAAAATAACCAGTTAACTGCTTCAGTGATTGCCATTTAAACCCAGCACGGGTCGGGAATGGATACCCAATAAACAGAACAAGACATCTAAATTGTTAAATGCTGTAAAAATGCATTTTAAGAACACATTTGTATCTTCTGTGTTTAAAGGCAGCATATATATATACAGTATCAATAAAGCAGAAAATATACTAATAAATCATTGAAATTTTACTATTTTATTTGATGGTAGCAAAAGCCATTCTTTGCGTCGAACACAACTAATATTGGAGTAATTTTGTTTGCGTGCATGCGAACGATAATATATATGTATAGCTGCATAAGCAAGTTCTCCGGTTCAAGGTGTTAGGCTTTAGTTTATACTACCCATAATCTTGTATATATTGTGTGAAACATGCTGGAAAGAAACAAACCTCTCTGTCAGCATCTGTATGTACCTCTTATTACAGTATTTCACAACTGAAGTTTATGCTAGCCTTATGCAGCTGTTTTCGCTCAGTATTTGTTATTTATCCTGACTGGGTGTTCAGAGTGATTTCTTATAGCTATTGACAATTAGATGAGTAGCACATTTGAAATTGTTAAATTTCAGCATTAACCATGGCTTATCCTAGTAATGTAGCAAATAAATTAGTTTCCGTAGGATGAATATGGACTTCTGATAGAAAATATGGAGGACTTTATGCTGTTTGACATGATTTGGATATTGATTTGATTATGAGGGAGGTGTTGATATACGTAGGTAGCAGTGAGGAAGAAAATGATGCTCTTATTTGAGGGTTCGTGAAGAACCAAAATTGTGCAGTGGTCACAATAACTCGAACACACACAGAAATATAGACAAATAGACGTACTTTCTGGTGTACAGCTAACTTCTGATAATCAACCAACTGACATTTTCACAATTTTTTTTTCTGCTGACTTAGCGTCTCTCATTATGGAAATTAACATATATGTGAATAGGATGAAGGAAGCCATGACCTCTAAGGCAATTTAGAGCCTAAGAGGAAATTTCAGAAGTGGACAGTGTGTGTGTTATTTATAAACTTACATTACGCATGTACTGGTCTACAGATATGTTAGCTGCTCCATTTTTAGGGGAAATAATGAGTCAAATATGGATGCGGTGAATTAGTTATTACAAGCTATCCTTTTTACAAAAAATGGTTAAATGTTATAAAAAGTATTTTTATACCACTGATGTAACCTTACATAGTTGTTTAGTAATTTGCAGACCTCTAAATTCATTCAAGACAATGTGGACTTACGCGCATCAATAGCTCACAGCCTAATTGAGTACTATAACATTTAGAGGCCTGTTCATACAGGAGGTAAGAAATCAATCACTACAGCACCCCTCATACTTGAGAGAAAACATATTCCTAAAGGGATACCACCAGCAACCAAAAAAGTCGTAACCATTTTGAAAATGTCTAGTGTGTTGCAAAAAAAAAGTTTGCAAGGAAACTAGTATTATGTGCCGTGAATCTGAAGATGTGCCTGTGTTTATCCAGGTTTCGAAGTGTACCATTCAAAAAGAAATCTTTAAGGATAATTATTAAATTATAGATAAGTCGTATTTATTACACATCAACTTCACTTACGTATCTATAATTATTTCGCTTCACTGTGGTATTCCAATACAGTTAAATTTCAATATACTTTAAGAATAAGTTTTCATCTCTTATAGAACTAATTTAAATTTATTTTAAAATAGAAAGATTAGAATAATTGGCGTTAAATGAGCATTAAATGGATGTATGTGCAGGACATCTATACACATCCGTATCGGTTTGGGGCATTTTAACTTTGACGTCATATGACGTGCATATCGGTGTGAAGCTGATATTGCATACATGGACATATTAGGTAAACATGGCCATCTGTAATTCAAGGTAAGTTAATAACCAAGCAGGCCATATAGATGATGCAACAAATGCTTAGGTTTATTGAAATCCCAAATTGTGATGTAGGACCAACAGAATTAAGTATTACGGTAACTTATCAACCAAAACAGAAAAAAGAACCAATGATTTTATTCTTAAATTTTTTCTTCTGGTTTTAACTCTCGAAGAGGGTAGACGCGTTTTCGGTAAAATACTCCTTGAAACTATTAGAAGTTATTGGAGTTCATCATTTATGAACGTTTAGTAAACGTTTAAAATATACATCGAAGACGCAGCGCTACGATAAATAATTTAAGTAAAAAAACCGTTGCATCATTTATAAATAAAAGGAGAAAATTAATATATAGTAAAGGGCTATATACATCAGTGGAAAAAGTCGCATGTAAAGAAAAAATGATGTCGAGAAATATAATTCCAAGTAAAGTAAAAAGGTATTAATTATTTTATTCCATAGTTGCCCAAAAGTGAAATCCCTTTTGTATTGATACCACGCCTGAGAAGTTTCACATCTCAACGCTCGCCGCAGCTGCGGGAGAGAGGATTTATAGAAATCTTCAAGAACTTCATCTTCACGACTTTTAGACAAACTTTTGCGCGTGTGGGGCGTAGACCTCACGAAGGGGCGAATCCAACTTCAGATATGTCACCGCATTGTGTGATATAAATCCAACCCACAAGGAGGGGAATCGCTCCAGATGAAAGGGTTAAAAAGGAGCTGAAGATCCAATGAATGAATTGCACAACTAGTCTTGTGAAGAATTTACAACTTTTTAAAAAGAAAAGCCACAAATTATTAAATTTTATTGTAATAAAAGGGCTCTATTTAATTTATAAACCTTTTATTTAATTTCAAATATATTCTACAATTATATCAATAATCAAATATTTTATTAAACAAAACCACACCAGATTATTAAACAATTTTGATAATATAGAACAGTTTATTAGATTGATAGGTCTTGATGTATCAGGTAGCTGTCACTATGGATGAATGTCAAGTAATCAAAGGCTTCTTTATGGAACTTTTTTATTTATTACCATCTTCTCAGCAATTCTTCAACAAATATTCTTATTAATTGTGACATTGGTGACACAGGCTATAAATTTTCCTTGTTGCTAATTTTTAATAAAGTTGGTCACATCACAATGTCTTTCTTGGAAGTGTTGAAAACAGTGTTGTTATGATAAATTAAATTTAAAGGGAGTCGATTAATGACACTAAACAACACTTACTTTTAAACTTTTCCGGAACATGTTTCAGAGACTTTGCCTATATCCTCAGCCAGCCATCGACTGGTTCTCTACACCAATGAGAACCCGTCGATGGCCAGCTGACGATAGAGGCAAAGTCTCTGAAACATGTTCCAGAAAAATTTAAAAGTAAGTTTTGTTTAGTGTCATTAATCGACTCCCTTTAAATTTAATTGGTTACATCAGCTGTGAATTTCTATTACTTTAATATTTTTTCTTATTATCCCAAACATATGGAAATTAAAATACAAATATATCCAAATCAATACATCATAAAAGTCTCTCAATATTATTTTATAACTGCCTCAGAGAAACGAACAATAAAGTGTTTGGAGAATGGTTAAACTTGCTTAGGAGTCTGGAAGAAGAGTGCGTCATTGTGATGAACAATTTAAGTTACTATTCAAAACTGTAACAGTACTTTTTGGTTATGTTTAAAGTATGAAAAGTTTATAAATTTATAAAAACTAATTATGTAAATATATTTAATAATTTAAATATATAAAAATGTATGTAGTAGTGTGATTGGCCAAAGTAGTAGTGGTGTGACGTGGTATGACGTGATGTGGTGACGTGCCAGTGGATCGGCCAATCACAAAATAAAGTGGAAGTAACTATAGTGACAAGAAAATCAACAGTCTTGAGAAAAGTGTTATAATCTTCAGTCTTGTTTCACAACGATGAAAAATGTTGCGGTGAATATAATTGTAAAGGAAAGTTAATAACATTCAAGAAGTGTTATTCGATATTTGTAATAGAAACGATAAATCGTTGAATCGTTGAATTGATGAAAGGCTGGTTATCCAAAAGCAACGTTGCAGATGATAAAATAGAGGAATACATCAAATTAACCACCCTATGTATTGAACAAAACAGCTTCACGTTCTCCAGCAAGATCTTCCAACAAACAGCAGGCTTGGCCATGGGTAACCCTCTTTCACCATTACTAGCTAATCTGTTCATGAGCAATTTGGAAACACACATTACTAAAGCCTTTCCACATATTTTCAAATGTTGGCATAGATATGTCGACGATGTGTTTGCTATAGTCCCTAGAAGACTAACCGAGGATGCTATAAAGTTGCTAAACCTACAAGAAAAATCCATAGTTTTCACCATTGAAGTAGAGCAGGATGAATGGCTACCTTTTCTAGATTTGAAAATCATTAGAACACCAACAGGATTACAATTTGGAATATACCGAAAAGCAACACATGTTGACAATTACATTAAATGCAACCCATTCAACCCAGTACAACATCAATATGCAGTATTCCATAGTGCATAGAATGTTTCAACATTCCGCTAACAAAAACAGAATATGAACAGGAGTACACTCACATACACCAGGTTGCCGAACTGAACAACTATAACACAAATTTCATCAAAAAACTGATCTATAGACACAAAAGAAACAAATACTTAAAGGACATTACTACGTTAAAAAAACTAGAAAACCCAAACACCAGATATGGAAAATTTACATTTCATCCAAAATACTTCAAAAAATTTGAAAAGATATTTAAGAGCTTCAACATAAAATTAGCCCCTCAAAACAAACACAACATCCGCAACTTACTAAACCACCCTCTAAAAAATAGCACACCGAAAACTCAATTATCAGGCATTTACCAAATGAGTTGCCAGGATTTGGTAAGACCAAAAGGAATCTAGGAACAAGAATGAAAGAACACTTCAGAAATATTAAATTCAAACAAATGGACAAGTCGGCCGTAGCACATCACTTTTGGTCTAAGAATCACAACATAAAACAAGAAATAGAACTGATCAAACAGGCAAAGAAACCTCTGGAACTACAGATTTGGGAAAACATATTTATTACGAAAAAACAGGACCTCTTGATGAATTTTGAAATTCCCGCGGTAGATGACGTCATCAAACTAACCAGGACATTAGATGGCAGCACAACACCAAGCCAGATGCATCATCAGTCTACCACAGAGCTGACGATAGGGGAGAAGTCCCCAGAAACTAGTCTTCATAAAAAACTTGTAAGTGGAGAAAAGTATATACAAGGTTGACTCACTTGCCTAATTTTAGTAGTGAGTGAATCGTAGTTCATATTATACAATTAAATAATATATTACGAAATTGGAGTCATATAAATTTTATTTCTGTCACCAAAAATCCACATCCACAACTGAGAAAAGATCTCATGACTCTTATTTAATCAAAACTCGACCTGGATCTTCCAAAAAGTTGGCATGATTCCTATCTGCTGCGAGTGGAGAATATATTCCCGTTACAAATTATATTCCCGTTACAAAACACACTAAAAAAAATTCCCAATTTGTACTTTGAAAACAAGAAAATTCCTTACAGTGAAGCATTACAAATGCCAAGCTACTGACCACTGTTAAACAACACAGTAATGCCTACAGAAAATATGAACTTGCACTGGAAATGGGACACACATATGTGATGGAAATAATTTTTTTCACACTAGCTGTGTGTAAGCTACGGTTTGCATGAGTAGAGCCAGAGTGAAAAATTCAATGCCATAGCCAGGATTTGAACTACAAATCTCCCGCTCTCCATGCGGTTGCTCTAAACCACTGAGCTACCACGACCAAGATGCCAACATGACATTAAATTCTCCAACTGACTCATATGTTTTCCGGTAGACCACTAAGGGTTCTCATATGCTATGAGACATGCACCTTTTTTGGCGACTTACTATGCTGTAAGTACTGAAGTCCCAGGCTTAATAGTTAAACCACTATGTTTTTATTTTATGTAAATTGTTGGAAATAATAATTTCTTTCACATTAGCCGTGTGTAGGCTAAGGTTTGGATGAGTAGAGCCAGACTGAAAAATACAATGCCATAATTGGGATTTGAAACACTGATCTCCTGCTCTCTGTGCGGTTGCTCTAAACCACAGAGCTACTATGGCCAAGATGCTGACATGATATTAAATTTTCCAACTGACCTGTATGTTTCCTGGTGGACCAATAAGGCCTGGCTCTACTCATCCAAACCTTGCCTACACACGGCTAGTGTGAAAGAAATTATTATTTCCATCAATTTACCTAAAATAAAAACATAGTGGTTTAACTATGAAGCCTGGGACTTCAGTACTTACAGCATAGTAAGTCGTCAAAAAAGGTGCATGTCTCATAGCATATGAGAACCCTTAGTGGTCTACCAGAAAACATACGAGTCAGTTGGAGAATTTAATGTCATGTTGGTATCTTGGCCACAGTAGCTCAGTGGTTTAGAGCAACCGCACGGAGAGCGGGAGATCCGTGGTACAAATCCCCACTATGGCAATGAACTTTTCAGTCTGGCTCTACTCATCCAAACCTTAGCCTACACACGGCTAGTGTGAAAGAAATGATTATGTCCAACAATTTACCTAAAATAAAAACATAGTGGTTTAACTATGAAGCCTGGGTCTTAAGACTTACAGCATAGTAAGTCGCCACAAAAGGTGCGTGTGCCTTAACATATGAGGACCCCTAGTGGTCTACCAGGAAACATATGACTCAACTGAAGAATTTAATGTCATGTCGGCTTCTTGGCCATAGTAGCTCAGTGGTTTAGAGCAACTGTAGGGAGAGCAGGAGATCTCTGGTTCAAATCCCAGCTATGGCATTGAATTTTTCAATCCGGCTGTACTCATCCAAACAAATAAGTGAGCAGCCTCCAAATCACTGTCAATAAAGCCCCATTGAGCTCAAATGGGCTCAAATAAAGATGGAAGCGGCTTACAGAACTGCTTCATTCAAAATATAATGCATATGAAAACTGCTTAAGATGCTTTACACATGTAAAAACTGGAAGAAAGGTGTTCATGTGGATCATGTGCAAAAGAAAGACTTTGTGAAGCATGCAACATAAATAAATTGAAAGGATTATGAACAATCTGCAAGAGTGAGGATAGCAGCAATGAAGAACACTGATGAAGATGATAACATACACTATGAAATTCCTGCTCAGTGAATTATTACTTTATTTTAACAAATAATTGTTTGCTAAACAAGGTTTACATTTCTGCAAACTCCTCTGGTCTGATTCCATTATAGTTAAACCAATTTGTCACTGTTGTAATTTCAAATGCTGCAATCCATACTTCAGCTATGTAACTTTCAAACAATGAGGGAGGGAGGGAGGGACGATGAAAGTGATGGAGGGAGGGAGAGACAGTGTTTGGGAGAAACTGTAGAAAGAGAGTTGTATACAGTGAAATTGGGGATTACCATACATGGCCCTGGCTGGATTGGTTAGAATGAAACCACTATAGATGATCTCAGCATGTTTTGAAAATAGTTTTCCTGTGAAATGCATCAACTCCTGAAAATGTTCTCTGCCAGTCATAAAATGTACAGAATAAGAAAGAGTTACAGCATTATTTTTATACCTTACTGTTAAGTCCTACTGGTTACCTTGACTTCTTCAGTCTGCATAAATTTTTCATGCATTAGATTCTCCACTTCCACCATAAGGACCGGTTGAATTGCAGGTTCATCTGATTCCTGAGGGGCATGTTGTTTGTCTGTTTCTTCAGAAGTTTGTGCATTTTCTGCATCATCATGAGAAGCTGCTCTTTTTTTCTTCCGTTTCCTCCTCCTTCCAACTTCTGTATCTTCTACAGACACATTAATGGATGTTTTAAATATTGGAAACTTGATTGTCATTTCTGAAGCAAAAACAGTCATGGTGAAACATTTTGATTGCATTCAAAACTAACCTTTTAATTGCTGCATATACTGTAACATGCAGTTCTTCATGGGATCTTTATTCTGAAAGTAAAATACAGGGTGTTAATGAACTACACTGAAATAATTTCAGCGATGTAGACGAGAGTAATATAAGCAAGTTAAGATTGGCAATGCATGGTCTGCGGCTAAACATAAAGTTAATTGTGTTAAACCTAATTGGCGTCAGATGATGATAAGATAGTATTTAAATAAGGTGAGTGAAATTAGAATGTCTTGAAAACTGCTTCCTGAGAACAGAAATATCGATTCTTAGTGGCTCATTATTGGCATTCTCAAGATTTAATACCTCAAAAATCTCTTAAATCTGGAACTAATCACCTACCAGTGCAACACTGAATAGCAATTAACTGTCTTCTTGCATCATGGAACCTACTCTAGCACTGCTTCTGCAACTGTACAGCTGGCCCAATACGTAGTGCCAAAAACTGTTGTTCTCAAGGTCATTGGTTTGATTCCTATCTTCAAGTTAAGTTTTTTTCCTCTGTCTTTTTAACACATAAATTCTGATAGGAAGAAATGGCATGATTAGTTAACTTACTGCCTGAATAACAGCTGCATGTGAAGTTATTCTATATACACAAGAAATTTTGGACAGAGTATGACAGTCGTTCCATCGCCACTGTCAATTTAGCATTGAAAATCCAGGTCACCATGTCAAGCAGTTCCTATAAACTTCACATAAAGAGTTGCATTTCCTTTTTATTTTAAGTAAGTTTGTTCACTCTTTAAACTACCTCCCATTTAGAGGTACAACATGTGAATGTATTAAGCAGGATTCAACCTTTGTTAGAAAGAAATATAATTAATTGCACTACAAGGTGGAATTAAAATGTAGAATGCAAACATTTATACAAGATTTAGAAACTTAGACAAACTATTAAAATGGCAACCAAACAAACAAAACAAAAATCAACAAAAAAAGTGAAGGACACTTGATCTCGTTCACCTTTCACTTGAAAGCTTAAGTCATAACCATTGCACCAGAGGGAATGATCCGACACCCCTCTTCATTTTCGTGTCTTATTTGCTCAACTGTTATCATTAGCAGTGGCATACTGGTACTTTAGAAACTTATAGCCATAACTTCCACATTTGAACCAACAGGCTCCTATCTCAAGTTACTTGTTTAAGACATCTCCACTTGCTCTGAAAATATTTCGGTTTAGTTCATTAACACCCTGTATGTAGTTATTTAAATGAGTGTCAGTTTATTTACACTATACTTCACTTGTCTGTTCATTATTGGAGACATGTTTCAGGAATGTTATTTCCCATATTCAGCCATCAACTGACTAGTTGTGCAGTTATATGGTTGAGAGTTCTTGTGATAGTGGAGATCTTGGTGGTAGTGATATTGTGACTTTGTGGGTTTGTAGAATTAAAAGTCCAGTTGCACAAATTCCAATACGCTCTTTATTTCCGTAGAAATACACTTTGGTCAGCCCTTACAATAGCAGAATTATGTAACATACACCAATACAATGCTCAAGGTCATTAGCCACAAACAAAAGAGTTCACTTTCGAAACAGAGCTGTACAACAACTCTCTCATTACGACTCTCAACTTCCAATTCGACTATTTACAACTCTCGTTATGACTGTCCCCAACTAACAGTGGCTTCCTTTCATACAACCATTCACGATTCTAGACAGTTTTGGAATGTTCTTTATCAATCAAGATGTCACTAGAAGTTACCAGTTATCTAACTTTATCTGTTTTGGCAAGCCTTTTATCTCTGCGCTATCCTTATCTGTCCCTTATCTCCGTGCGGCACTATCTGTCTGTGTGTGTCGGCTGCGCTTCCTCGCAACAAATGCGGTCAGTGACAATATGAACTTGCTGAACTAGTCTGATGGTGAGGGATTGGTTTTCCAAATGATATAATGGCTGAGTTTCAAAACTGTATTGCTATGGCTAACTTTGTTTATATTTCATGCAATGGAGGTGTTAAAATTTTTCGATCAGCTATATCTGGCGACACAACATAATAGAAACTTGAAAACCAGATAAAACATCTTCAATGTATAAAATATAAACAAATTGAAAAATCAGCCATAGCAATACACTCTTGGAACATCAACCACGAAAAGATTAGAACAGCAAGATACCCAAAACATTCAGTATAGGAAAACATCCACATTTAAAAAAATGACAAGAGCTACCTGCTGCCATTGGACCAACTCAGTAAGTTCACTTCTCTACCACTAAAGACTTTCACTATCAAGAGAACGCATGGCAATACAATTACAGCAATTAGTTTGCTGATGGCTGAAGATGGAAATGAAGATTCCTTAAACACATCTCAATAATAAAAATAAAAAATAATAATTATTATAACTATAATAATAACTACAAGTGAGGTATAGCATAAACAAATCAACACTCTTTAATCTGAATTCACCTCCCAGTTCGAAAACCTTTCAGTTTATTGGTGAACATGGTTAGTTGCTCAATATATGCTATCTAAAATAGCAGAGCTAGTTATTCGCATAATATTTTCAACTTTTCAATATTTCATCTAAAATACTGTGTGATTTGAAACTGTGAGGCAATGGCTGATAAATGCTCAATGAGTTATCAATAGAATGGGCAAAATATGAGATTTCAAATTCTATTCCATGCCTAACATTATGTGAACAAGCACTTTTACATTTTATAGAATGTAAAATTCAATAAGTGTGTAAAAAATACATTTTAAATATTTTGGTAAAATCTTTGTTTTATGAAAATTTTGATATGCTCACACCTGCACTATTAGCATTTTATACAGGTAGCTGATACTTTTAATTCAGAATCTGGAAGATGAATACAACTTGTGCATGAATCATTTGCAAATGAGCAAGTTAAGGGAGAACTTACAGGCAAATTTTGCCAAACTGCCTGCTATGCTACAAAGGTTGGAAGCCAAGAGTTGCCATGAAGTACAGCATTCCAAATCATAGAAAGAGTGTGGGAAGACTCTACAGAAATTCCAGGGATATTTGGGAGAGTCATTTCTAAGAAATTTGAATTATTGAATCTAACATCCTGTTAAATACGTAAAATATGAAGCTACTGACAGTGAAGCCACAAATATATACAAATATAATAATTTGTAACAAAAAACTTAACTTATAAGAAATGATGAAAGTTTTCTTATTAATTGATGAGGATCATGATTTCGTGAAATAATTCTTCACATCGTCAGCTTGAGCTAGACGGTGTGAAGAATTATTTTATGAAATTGCGATCCTCATCAATTAATAAGAAAACTTTTCATCATTTCTTATAAGTTAGTGAAATTTTATGTTACAAATTATTATATTTCTATCTAACATACTGTATTTTCTGTTAATAATTAATTGTAGTATGATACACTTGTGCTCCTATTACATCATGTGATGAGCAACCTTTTGAATTGTAAATAATATTGTAAAACTTTTAGTGGCATACTGCACTTCATATTAACCAAGGACAAACCTTTACTGACATTTTATTTTTCCTTCCAAGTTTAAAGATTTCACACTATTATGAACTATCAACTCCTTTAATTTGTTGTATTTAATATTAAATATGGACAAAATCAGCAAAGCTCATCTTTTCAAATAAAGTCAACCTGCTCTAAACTGATTAGGTTAAAGATGTTTTGGTTTTAATACATAGTATACAGTAGCCCTATATAGTAGTACTATATAGATAGTACACATAAGTGTTTTGACAAAATGTTTTCTCAATATTTCTTTATTTATAGCATTGGTTGGCCTCTTGAACAATAGAGAACTTACACTACAGACGACAATACACAGATAAATACAAAATAACACTTCTAGGGACAGTGCTTTGAGTTTATGTCAAAAATAAAACAGAAATCCACAGCTTATAAGTAATGAGACAAAATAGTTTTGTACAAAAAAATAATATTAAACATTTAAGTGATCAAAGTATAAACTTGAAAGAAGTGTAGGGACAGTGAAGCACAAATTATGTGCTAATTTAAGTGATGTTTGTGTTTGACTCATTACTTTCAAATATTAAACATGTTTTCTGAAGCATGGGAATTAATATTTCATTGCATAACCCTTTGCTTTCATAACAACCTCAGATCAAGCTGGCATGGAAAATTGCATCCTCAGGAATTTTTTTACCATTCACATTTAAAAATGTTGAAAAATTCCACTGTATTGGAAAACTCTCTTGTTTTGACCTATCTGTCCAACACTTTCCACATATGTTTGACTGGGTTCATGCCTGGACTTGAGGTGGCCATGGCAAAACGATTTTTTTTCTTCCACTGAAGATAGTCTTTTACGCAATGAGAACGATGTTTCGGATCATTATCTTGCTGAAAATACCATTTTTGGGGCGTCTTTTGTCTAGCATATGGTAGCATATGCTTATCTAATATCTAATATAATCAGGAAGCCCGCCTCGGTAGCGTGGTGGTAGCATGTCTGCCTCACGTTCAAGAGGTCCCGAGTTCGAATCTCGGTCAGGGTGAGTTACTTGGATAAGGTTTTTTCCGGGGTTTTCCCTTATCCTGAAAGACGAATGTCGGGTAACTAAGCGCTATGGACCCTGGGCTCATTTGAGCATCATTTCACCCATTTCATTAATCGTCCGATATGACTTAATGTTGGAGGACGTAAATTAAAAAAAAACCAGGAAGACTATCACATAATGGACCTACAACCTGAATGGAGAAGCACCCCTATGTAATGAAATTCCCCAGTCCAAGTTTAACATATGCTTCTCAAAAGCGCACAACTGTAACATGTGTGCCATCTTTGTAACAAAATTCACACTTCTCTCACTAGTTACATATGAGAACAAAATACAGTCTGTAGCACAAGCTTCGAAACCCATCTTGGTGAAATTTCAACATTCCAGGCAAAATAATAATGCACTCTGATCCACTCTGTATAACCCAGGTTATTATTAGATCTGAAAGGGATGACACAGTATAAAAAGTACATTCCTTGTGAACATTTCTTGTTCCTTAAACAGCTTAAGCAATTTCTTTCCTGGAAGTGTTGAAAACAGTGTTGTAATAAATCAAATTTAAAGGGAGTCGAATAAGGACACTAAACAACACTTACTTTTAAATTTTCCCGGAACATGTTCCAGAGACTTTGCCTCCATCGTCAACCGGACATCGACTCAGTCAACCAGTCGATGCCCGGTTGACAATGGAGGCAAAGTCTCTGAAACATGTTTCGTGTTTCTTTCTTGGAAGTGTTGAAAACAGTGTTGTTGTAATAAATTAAATTTAAAGGGAGTCGATTAATGACACTAAACAACACTTTTAAATTTTCCCGGAACATGTTCCAGAGACTTTGCCTTTATCGTCAACCGGACATTGACTCAGTCAACCAGTCGATGTCCGATTGACAATGGAGGCAAAATCTCTGAAACATGTTCCGGGAAAATTTAAGAGTGTCATTAATCGACTCCCTTTAAATTTAAGCTTAAGGAATACTTTTGAGAACAATCATTAATTTTAACATTAATCTTACATGCTTTAAATCAACCACAAATAGTGATGAATCATACCCAACAAAAAAAAAAAATACTCTGTACATATTTTTACCTGCTGGTGATTCAGAGTCCTCTAGTATTTGCCCAAGTAGTCGTATTCTTCGATGTGCCATTACTACTAAGCGCAATCGATCTCCCAGGTCCTGCATCTCATGGATTTGGGCAAATGTTCCAACTGAATAAACCTCTGATATATTACTTACAACATCTGATTCATTCCTAAAACAAGGAAATAGAAGTCAGTTAGATGTTCCAACCTAGATCTACGGCCTACAACAAAGGCATAATTGGTCAACTTGGTACTTACTAAGAATCTAACAACGGCCAATGTATAACTTCAACTACTATTAAAGAATAATACATTTCCAAATTTTAGAGAATTAATACTGCTTCAAGGCCATTTTACTAATGCATACGGCTAAATGAATTATTCCTAAACAAGGCTACCATGGCCAACGTGCCCTCATGACATTAAATTCTCCATTTGACCCGTATATTTCCCATTGGCACTTGGCTCCTGGTTGCACTCGTTACTGAAGCTTCTTCATACATAATCTTCCTCTACCTCTGCTAGCTTAACATTCCAACTTTGGAATTGTTATTCCTGTGTAGACATTGTATGTCTACAAAGTTAATATTATACCAGTTCAATGATTACTAACACATGAGGTTAGCAGATATTTACATGTATGTTCTTGTCGAGGTCAGCATATACACTTATCTTTTTACTCCAATGGCTCACTTCCTTGGTTTTCATTACATGGGCAAAGGAACACTTCATAAACGAAACTTCATTAAATTATAACAAATATTCTTGTCCAAAATCAATAGCGAAAAAAACCAATCAGTCCTAAATGCACTATTTACCACCATGATTAATCTCTTCACATCACAGCCTTCTTGACTATCCGTTCCTAACTTGGACTGGGTGAATCCATATATACAAACTTTGGCAGGGATCGGAGCTGTTTGTATATTTTGAAACTTCTGTATCACATGTTGCTTTGGTTACTTTTGTAAGTAGCACATAACTTAATGCTTACACAGTATTGTCACCAGGCATTGTTGAGTTGCTGCCGGGCCATGCAAGGGCAGTAAACAAAGGGACACTGCACGGGTGCAGTGCTAATCACTTGCCGAGAGAGAGAAAGAGCAACAGAGGAAGAAAGAGAGAGAGAGAGACAGTCTGAACTTTCCCACTGCACCATGAAAGGCCATGAAGCTTTGGCAGCTTTTGACAAAATTCGGCAGGAGAAGCAGCGGCTGGGGTATATTTGCAGTAGTGGGAATTGTCGTCAGCCAGTTCGGCAGGCAGCTGCTAGGAGTTGCAGTTGCAAGCCAGTGAGCTGTTGATTGTGTGTGTGGACATTTGAACTGTAATGAGTCGAGTCGAGAATTGATAATTGTGTTGTGATTTGAAGGTGAATTCTTTTGTTTGTTTAGGTGTGGTGAAGCCACGAGAGACTGTGTTGATGTATGTTACGTCATCCTGCTGCAAAGGGGTGTATAAACTGTCTTTCTATGGAAATAAAGAGCATTTTGAATTGCTGCTACTAAACTTTTAATTTTCTAACCCACAAAGTCACAGAATTATAAATTTACATGCTGTTGCTCTGTGATCTGTAACTAAGATGAGTGACAAAAGTAAGTAGTGGTTTCGTTACAAAAAAAATTAAGTGCTATAAGCTGTATCGACAGCAGCAAAATGATTAAAAATGTGTTAACTGAGTTGGGGTGGGAGAAGTTACAATGGGAGATTGTAGACAGAAAAAAAAGCAGACACTGAAAAGTGAGCACAAACTGTGATGAAGGTTCTAAAATGAGATCTAATGGAAGTTCAATCAGAAGACCAATACTTAAAGCAGAATTCCACAAAATATTTCATAATGGGGAAGATTTCTCAGCTAATGTGGATTGATTAATTCTTTGGAAGAAATGGTGTGACACACAACAGCTAAATATTGCTGGTGAAAAGCTGTCTAAAGGGGATGTTGCCAATTTCCAAAAACAATTTGAAAATATAATTTTAAAGCATGGTCTTACTTCAAAGCAAATCTTCAATCAAGATGAAACAGGTCTCAATTAGAGAATGTTGTCCTCAAAGGCTCTGGCAGCCCACAGTGAAAAACCAGTTCCTAGGTACAAAATCCTTAAGGATAGGGTTGCTTTTAGGCTCCAACAATAGCTCTGAAACTTCTAATTGACAATAAAACAAAACCCAGAACTTTTAAAAATGGTATGAACATAAACAAAAAATTCCTATCACCTAAGAACATCAAAATAATGCTTGGATGGACTGTCATATGTTTCGGGAGTGGTTTTACAGGGAATTTGTTCCTGTTATAGAGGGTATTTCTAGAACACAAAAAACTTGACATAATGCTCTACTTCTGTTTGATAATACAAGATCAGACCAAGATGTGGAGGCACTAGCCAGTGGTAACATCAAGGCAACTTTTCTGCCACTGAATGTCGCATTGCTCCATCTCTTGATCAAGAGGTTCTGGAAAACCTGAAGAGGAATTATAAAAAAAGACTGTTCAAAACATTACTCAAACATTTGGGGAACAAGAAAGGCTTATTATTTGAAATTAATAGCACTAAAAGATAGCATACTGAGTGATCAAGGCATGGGATAGCATCATCATTATGATTAACAACTTATTGTAATTCTTGTTTTTTGTTACTATTTTTTGTGTGGTTAGTAATTTGACAATTCCACATCATGAGTGTATGATTTACGGCTGCAATAAATGAATATGAACAATGACACAATGAGGAAATGACAAACTGTCTGGAATTGAGAAAATGCTTACTACTACTGTATGAGCACAGTTTTAAATTCAACGGAATTCATATCTACAATAAACTGCCAACTGAAATAAAAAACATTGAGTCCTTCACAAAGTTTAAAAACACATCAAAGAAGTATTTGTTACAAAAGTGTTACTACTCAGTAGAAGAGTATTTAAATGACAAAGGGTAGGAATAAAAGGAATGTAAATTTTAATTATTAATTTGGTTATTATGCTTAACAACTTATTGTAATACTTGTTTTTTGTTACTATTTTTTGTGTAGTTAGTAATTTGACAATTCCACATCATGAGTGTATGATTTACGGATGCAATAAATGAATATGAATATGAACAATGACACAATGAGTAAATGACAGAAACTGTTTGGAATTGAGAAAATGCTTACTACTGCAAACTACAACCCTAATTATGATATTGAAGAACTTGTGGCTCTAAAAAATAGCCTTCCTCTTATTGAACCTATGAAACAAGAGAACATCATGAATTGGTTGAATGGAGGTAAGGAGTAGGAACAGACAATGATTGCTGAAACAGTATGTTCAGAAGACCTTGACGAAAGTTTTAAGATAATAAGGGTAGATCCAAGATGGCAAAAAATGCTTGATTTTGATGGTAATACTTACGCAAATGTACTAAATAGCTATGTTAGTAATCCAGTGAGTCTACAACATGTAGTAATGAAGATAAAGTAATATCACACATAAAAACGAGGAAATATGAAGAAACCCAAAATGCAGCTTCATCTCTGCGTGGTAAACCAGAGGAACGCCAGGATCGTGAAAGGATAGAATCACTCCAACACATCATTGATATGCTTTATGCAGACTTTAAAAAGTTGCAAAGTGAAGTGATAGAGCTTTGAACAGAAAATGAAGAGCTTAAAACCAGCTCAACTAGCTTAAGGAAATTGTGGAAAGGAACCTAAACACTTGTGAAGAATAAGAAAAAGAAAAAGATGGATTTATGAAGTATGAAAAATATTAAACAAAAAAGACTGCTTAACGGACCCGCATTGATGAAGAATAGTAAAGGAAACTGTAACACTGTCGAGAGGAACAGATACAAATACCTAAAGTTGTACCCTGACGCTGTAGAAATGCCAAATCCTGTGGATAAATCTTCGCATGATCAACGATGTGACACAAAACAGCAAATAGAAGAAAGGAAAATTGGTGCTCTAGTAGTTGGGGACTCAATGCTTAAATTCGCTGGTGATGTGTGCAAGGAAAAGGTACATAGAGTTTGATGCTTTTCTGGGATTTGAGCTGCTGAATGACAACATTTAATCAAACAGATAGATTTGAAGTAACTAGATCTAGAAGTCATGGTTGTACACATGGGGACCAACAACATGACCAAGGGTGTTTATGCTGAAGAAATAAGGGGGATTGTATGGACATAGTACAATACATCCAATGTGAAATTCCATGCACAGAAGTAATTGTAAGCTGTGTATTTCGGCGGCATGAAGCTAGTGCAAAACGCATAGCTAGAATTAACAGTGAGCTGAACTGGTTGTGTTAAGTGAAGAATTGAACATTTGTTGATGGTAACTTTTGAATAAATAACCGACACTTTGGCTGGGATGGAGTTCATTTGAATTGCAGAGGATCATTTGTGTTTGGAAATCTGCTTAATGAGGTAATATCCTACATTGAAAAGGGAAACTAATTTTGAATAGGGTGGATCCTAGCTTACCTACAACACAATCAGCGATAACAACAAAAGGATTTCAGCCACTGTCATTTACTGAACAATACAGCAACTTTAGTAATATACTCAGTATCCTACACCTGAACATTCAGTATCTCCGTTGAAAGCTATTGCCATTGAGTGTATTATTTAAGGATACAAATGCAGATATCTGCGTAATAACGGAACATGGGATCAGTAGTGATGACATTTATGACAACCATAAAATTGCTAATAGATACAGCAGATCTATGCTCAAAGGGGACAGAGTTGTAATTTTTACAAAAATGACATATGTGCCACCAAACTTAATTTAGAAAACTATTGTATAAAGTTTTTGAAGTAACAGGGGTCAAGATAAGGACTGATAAGGGAAATGTATTAAATTTTGGAATATATAGGTCTCCTTCAGGTTCTGCCAAAGATTTTGTTTCACATTTGGAAGTTATGTTAAGTAAATTTGTTAAAAAATGTACAAAAATTATCTTAGCTGGGGACTTAAATATAAATTTAGATCTCTCTGATACAGACTACATAGCGTTAAAAAAAATATTTAATTCATCAACATTAGAGATTTAATTAAGGAAACAACAAGAGTAAAACGGCTAACAGCTCATCTGTTATTGACCACATAGCATCTAATAATACAAGAAATATCAACAAATGTAGCAAATGTTCATATATCTGATCATTATGCTCAGCTGGTACATTTCAATTTTGTATGTTATGATAGAATCACTGAAGAAATCATGATCCGCAGGAGCTTAACTGAAGGAAATATAAATAATCTTGTAAATATCCTAACTGCTGAAAACTGGGAAAACATCTTTGATAAAACTAATGTTAATGATAAATGGAATGAATTTTATAATAAGTTTAGGACCCATTTTGAAGCCACATGTCCACTTAAGAAAGAGTAAATAACACCAGGAAGAAAAGAATTAAACTGCCATTTGAAATAGTTAAATCCAAAGAAAAAATGAAAGACATGCATGCCCTATATAAAAGCACTCTCTCAGACCATTATAAAAGTAAATACAAAGATGCCAAACATGAGTATATAAACAACTTTCTAAATACAAGGATAGCCACTTATAGAGAACAAATAAATCACTCAAAATAACTCTAGCAAGACAGCTTGGAACCTAATTAATGAGTGTAGGGAAAACAAAAAGCTGCATCAAAACATAAGCTTAAACATAGATGGTAGTTTAGTACAAGACCCAACAATCTTATGTCAGAAATTCAATGGATTTTTTATAAATGCAGCTTTGCATACTAGACTGTGCCCTAATGTATATATGAACAATAACAACATCAGTATCAAATCATCAATATTCCTTGAACCAACAACAGAAAACGAAATCACCAACATAATAAACAAACTACCTAAAAAAGTAAATAGTGGATGGGATGACGTTAGTCCAGTTATCTTAAAACAATGTAAAACTGTTATTGTGAAACCTTTAACACACCTGATTAACTATTCAATTGAAGTTGGTCAATTTCTTGAAATTTTGAAACCAGGATTAGTCAAACCAATATTTAAAAAAGGAGATGAACAGGATGTCAGTAACTACAGGCCGATCACTTTAACATCCGAAATAGCTAAGCTTTTTTGAAGATTTTTATTAGAAAGATTAATTATTTAAATAAACAATGTACTATAAGATTTTCAACACGGGTTTAGAAAAGGTCGTTCCACAGTCTCTGCAGTCATACAGTATGTACATGAAATAACAAGTAAATTAGAATCTAATGATAAGGTAAGCTCACTATTTCTTGACCTCATTAAAGCATTCTACTGCATTAACCATGGCATCTTATTACACAAACTAAGAAATTACGGGATAAGGGGACTACCTCTGGAATTGTTTTCTAGTTACCTAAATGGCTGGAAGCAGCATACAGAAGTAAATCATGAAACGAGAAAAATTGTAAACAAAATACAATAAAAAATAGAAACAGTAAAATATGGAGTGCCTCAGGGAACAATAGTAGGGCCTCTACTTTTCATTACATATGTTAATATTATTTTTCAAAAAATACAGCTATAACTTATGCAGATGACACAACTGCCATATGCTGGAACAAGACACTGGAAGCTCTAATCAAACATTTAAATCACGCTGCAAATGCAGTAATCAAATACTTTGAATCCATAAATTTAAAATGTAACATGCTAAAAACTGAAGTAATGTGGTCCAATACAAGAAAAACTACCTTCAATAAAGAATTGCAAATAAACATTGAAGAAGTAAAATCATATAGGTTTCTTGGAATAATTGTTAATAAACAGTTAACATGGGCTAAACATATAGATGATATATGTAATAACATTAGTAAATCAATATACTTGCTTAGGTATTTTCAAAGCTACAAAGACACTAAGCTTCTGCATATGATCTATTTTGGATATATATATAGTTACTTTAACTACGGGATTGAAATATGGGGTACAGCCGCAAAATGTCACATAGACAGGTTACTAATTCTACAGAAGAAATGCATTAGATCAATTTATAACCTAAAAGCAAGGGAGTCATGCAGAGAAACATTTAAAACTCAAAATATGTTCACAGTCCATTCTCTGTATGCATACAGAACTATATTATTCATAACCGATAGACTTGCATTAGTACAAAACAGCCAAATTCACAATTACAGTACAAGGAATGATGATAACTAACACATGTATAATATAAGCAGGTGTGTCAGTGAAAAGGACATTAATATCAGAGGCATCAAATTGTAATAACCTACCAAGTGAGATTAAAATTTTGATGAATAGCTCAAAACTAAAATTTAAAAGTAAATTAAAACAATATTTGTTAAATAAATGTATATACAGCCTAAATGAATTGTGAATTATTTATGTAAAGATTTAGTACTAGCATAAATGTTGTAAAATAATTTGTCATATTATAAAATAATTTGTACAGAAATGATGTGTCCAAAATCAATGTACAACTGATAAACTGGACCAATAAAATATCAATTTCAATCAATATCAATAATGAAGGAATGCAATGCACTTCTCAAACATAAGGTCTATGCCAAATTTGGACAGCCCTGGCTTACATAGAACAAGAAAAGTCCAACCATACAATGTACCTTGGATGAAAGAGTGTAACAACATAATGGTAAAAAAGGTAACATGTCAAACAATAAACAATAGAGAACTTTTTGCAATGAAAGTGTAATTTGATTTTAAAAAATGTAAAATAAATAATACCGTACTTCCATCTTTATGTGTATTAGTTGAATTAAATACACACATTTTCATAAAGACAACACTTATCAATTATAACCTTAAACTGTGATTTCCTACACATTCCGTCTTAACCGAGTTTTCTGTTGCCTGACCTACTCTTGGTCCCAATTACCTTGGATAAACAGGTTTCTAGTGTAATATACATGTTCAGTAATTCTCAATTCAATCTCATTTGAGTAATCCCTGCATCGTTTATTACTGTAAATTAAGATAAGTTTCCTATTCTCCTAATTAAAATAATAAAGAAAAACACCAGAAGCAATTTAAGCTTTTCAGTAAGCATAATCTATTTATCACAATGAAGACATATATATGGCTCTGATGGTGGAGAGCTTGCACATACACAATGAGTTCCTGAATTCTCTTAGAATGCCTATTCATTGAGCATGTTTTTCGTTTTCCTTGTAAGATAACTTATATTCCAACTTTGGGATTCTTTAATTAGCTGTTACATGAAGATAATGCGACAATAAAAAAATTATAAGCAACAATGAGTAACTCCAACTAATCGACTTTATATCTAAATAAATAATTTCTGAAACAGAATACATACTCTTCATTTACTTTCAGGAACAATCCAACATATGGCTGACTCAGTTTTATCTTTCGCCTGATCACATCAATCAGCATAGGATTTGTAATCTGAAATGCAAAATATTTAATTAGTTTTACTTACAAAAAGCAAATATTACCAAAGCTTCACACTAGCCATATATGAACTAAGGTTTTGGACTGATAGTCAACCTGAAAAATTCAATGACATGGCAGGGATTTGAACCACGGATCTCCTGGTTTTCATTCAGTCGCTCTTACCCATTGAGCTACCATGGCCAACGTGCCGTCCTGACATTATATAAATCAATTGGAGAATTTAATGTCAAGACGGCACGCTGACCATGGTAGCTCAATGGGTAAGAGCGACTGGATGGAATCCAGGAGATCCATGGTTCATATCCCAGCCATGATATTGAATTTTTCAGGTTGACTCTCAATTCAATTACCAAAGGTATTTTATACTGCAAACTCAAATTGTTAAAGGCAAATGTCATTTCAGTAAATAAATTTTTCATGTATAAATGCTACGTGTTTAAAACTAAATTTTTTAAGATCTGCATAAATAACTTATATATTATCCTGGAAAAATATTCTGTCAAGTCCTCTACTGAGTAGATACAGAATTTATCCCTATAAGAGGCACAGAGCAACTATGCCTCTTAAATTATATTAATACATTTTATTTCAGAATACTGTTCTATTGAGCAAAAGAATAGATGATTAAAGGAAATGAAGTGATACAGAAATTCAAAGTTGAAGCACCTGAAGAAACCTAACCACTAACCCAAAATGTGGCCAATAGTAATAAAACAGTCTAAATAGTTAAAGATGATATAGAATAAAAAGAAGTATTTCAGAAAGTGGAGTGCCATTGTTACTAAAATTAGGCAAATGAGTCAACCTTGTATATACTTTTCTAAACTTAAAAAACTGGTAAGTGGAGAAAAGTATATACAAGGTTAGCTCATTTGCTAATTTTAGTAAGTTAAAGATGAATTCAATCAGTTGGCTCAGATATTACAACATAAATTCTACTATGAAATCATATGTAATGCTTACTGGATTGATTGAATACTTATGAATATACATTTAGGAAACATTTTGGTATCTCAAAATGTCAATCTCTATTAACCCACTGCTTATAGAAAGAAACTTAAAAAGGTAATGTCAGATATCAACTTAATGCACAGTGACAGAAGAGATGCAGGTTGCTTTTTAGTGGTTCATATTCCTCATATCTTAATAACCACTGACTGCAACCATTACACCAACAAGATAAATGGGTAAAAAAGGAATTAAACAAATGGATAATAAATAAATATTTAAATAAATAAGTAGCCAAAGAGGTAATTCAATACGAAAAATATTGAAACATTTGCTGATGCTGCCTTCACAATACATAATTTAATATCACCATGTGTTTAATGCAAAGCCAAATGATAAATAGGAAAGTGCCTTTTAAATTTAAAGGGAGTCGATTAAAGACATTAAACAACACTTACTTTTAGTGCCATTAATCGACTCCCTTTAAATTTAATGTATTATAACAACACTGTTTTCAACACTTCCAAGAAAGGAATTGTAAGTGCGTTTTAGTTTGTGTACTTGGTGGTTAAACAGCAAAATGCAAATGGTAGTAATTGGAACAATCTGGCTTTGAGTCCTTATATATGTCCTTTTTATTAATATGTAAATTTAAACTTAAATCCTTTTATGGAAGTGTTGAAAACAGTGTTGTTGTATAAATTAAGTTAATTAAGTTAATTAGGAGTCGATTAATTTCGACATCCCCCAGAAAGATTTGTTCAGCAAGTTCCTCGAACCGCCACCAGAGGAGACCGAAGACAAAATATTGCCAGCTACACCAATGAGAACTAGTCGATGTCCGGCTGAAGATAGAGGGAAGACCTCAGAAACCGGTTCCGGGAAAATTTAAAAGTGAGTGTTGTTTTGTGTTATTAATCGACTCCTAATTAACTTAAATTTAAACTTGTTTAATATGTGACAATACTGTATGTTTTTATGCATAAGATACCTATTAATTTTGAGACATCCATGCATAAAACTAAAATAAAATTAGTCTTTTCATGTTAAAAATAAATATATCTGATGGAATTCTAAAGTGAAAAACTAAACCAAATACATATTTAATTAAACTTAAATGTACTCCAAAGGGATGGTACTTTACCATTAGAAGCAAAGTGTCCGAGAAATTAAAACAAATTTATTATAAAATTAAATATTAATGTTTACCACTGTTACAAAGGTATAAAACGTTAATCTCAAAAACTATTTGTAGTTGGTTTATTGATACTCGCCACTTACTTTCTTATATTAATGAGAGACTAGTTTCAAAGGCATTCGCCTCCATTTTCAATCTCTTTCCAACTGACAGCTGTTGTTGTTTGCTCTCTCTCTCTCTCTCTCTCTCTCTCTGGTAGTGGTGGAACTATGAACTTTTTTTGCCAAATTGTTCTACTGATGGGATTTCAAAGTTCATTACGCGATCCTTATTTTTCCACATGAATATGCTCTCCCATTAATGCTTCATTGTATCAAAGTCCTTAAACAACAGAATGCTCTCCCATGTTGTCAATTTATTTTGGTTTATCACTCCTTTTAATAATTTTGGATTTGGATCAATGCCATGATTTTCATTCCAAAAATGAAATGCTACTGCTGACTTATCTTCTTGTTTCAATCTGATGTTTCTAAAGTGCTCTTTGACTCTGGTTTTTAGATTTCTTTTAGTATGACCTATGTAGCATTTTTCACAATTCTTACAACTTATCTGGTATATTCCGGATCTGTTAACTGATGGGATTTCATCTTTTGTTTTCGAATTTAACTTTAAAATTGAGTGTCTATAAAGATCTTTTTAAATTTATTAAATGTTTTTGGGTGATATGTGAAGGAACTGCATATGCTGTTGCTTTCTTTTTCTTTTGTAAATGTGGTTGCTTCCTTAATGGTTTTCTTTAGTTTAGCTTTTCTAATTTTCTTCAACACCAAACTTTTGTTGTATCCATTTTCTTCTGCTATGTGTAGTATTGCTTTTTGTTCTTTGAAATATTCTTCTTTTTCCATGGGTATGTTGACTAGTCTGTGTGTAAGGCTGTTTATTATAATAATATTATAAATTATAGTCAAATTTATATTGGAAAAAACCAAAAGAAATTTAGAAACAAGAGCAAAGGAACACTTTAGAAACAAAAAATATAAACAATTAGAAAAATCAGCAGTTGCCACACATTTTTGGGAAAAAAATCACAACATAAATCCAGAACCAAAACTACTAAAACATACATCAGGAAAACAAGAACTATCCACATGGGAACAAATCTTCATTTCAAAAAATAGGAACAAAGTATTCAATTTCGACATCCCCCAGAAAGATTTGTTCAGCAAGTTCCTTGAACCGCCACCAGAGGAGACCTGTGACAAAATATTGTCAACTACACCAATGAGAACCAGTCGATGGCCAGCTGAGGATAGAGGCAAAGCCTCTGAAACATGTTCCGGAAAAATTTGAAAGTAAGTGTTGTTTAGTGTCATTAATCAACTCCCTTTAAAGTTAATTGGAATATACAGTTTACTTTCCGACAAGAATTCATACCAACATAGCAACAACCATAGCTATTACACAAATATAACTGTTTGTAACAAAAACCCTTCTGTCAGATATGTATATTTAACTTGGAATATATAGTTTACTTTCCGACAAGAATTCATACCAACATAGCAACAACCATAGCTATTACACAAATATAACTGTTTGTAACAAAAACTTCACTTATCTATATTTATGATAGTATATATTATAGTATTATATATATAGTATATATCTATATTTATTATAGTATTAAAAATGTATTGCATTTCTCTAAAAAAGATAAAATTCCTAATAATAAAAAATCTGGTATTTATCAATTTAATTGTTTCGATTGTGATAAAGTTTATATTGGAAAGAATAAATGTAATTTAGAAACCAGAATGAAAGAGCATTTTCGTAACATTAATTATACACAGACTGATAAATCGGCCGTAGCAGATCAGTTTTGGTCATTTAACCATGAAATAAATCCAGAAGTTATTAAAACAATTAAATGGTCCGATAGATTTAATGGTTTGGGAAAAGATATTTATTTTAAAAAACAAATATCGCATAATGAATTTAGAAATACTGGCAGTTGCTTCTGTTTTTAAATTTGTTTCATTTTCAGATTTTAGTAGTACTAACAAGAATATATTAACATCTAGCATTTGTAACGATGACGAGTTTTGTTGGTTCCGGCTGACAATGTGGAAGAATTTCCATGAAAACGAGATCCCGAACAATTTATGAAGTGTCATCATTTCTTATAAGATAAGTGAAGTTTTAAGTTACAAACTGTTATATTTATATATAGAGAAAAGTAATCCAAGCTTTAATACTGATCACAACTTCCACAACTCCCAGAGAGACAAAACCGCTCACAGTTACGATGAGATAAGTACAAAATTGTTAAAATATTGCTTACCTGAGCTGAATAAGCGTATTAGTCATATATGCAATAATTTTCTATTGTGCCCACCTCTGTAGTGTGGAAGTAACGTGTCTACCTCACATTCAAGAGGTCCCAATTCAAACCTTGGTTAGGATGAGTTATCTGGATAAGATTCTTTTTCAGGGTTTTCCCTCCTCCGAGAGACGACTGTCAGGTGACTAAGCTCTATGGACCGTGGGCTCATTTAAGCAGAATTTTATCTATTTCATTCATCATCAGATAGAACTTAACTTGGAGGACTTTAAATCTTTTTAAAAGAAATCTCTTTTGTAGAGGATATTTTCAAAAAAAATGAAACAAATTGTTAAGCTAAACAAAAGAGGGTCAAAAGCTCAATTATAGGCCCATCTTACTCTTGACAGTCTTTTCCACAGTAATGGAGGAAGCAGTATACAAACAATGTTTGTTTGTCGGATTCCCACCATGAGCAAACCTTAGGGATAATCATATACATATTGCAAATGCATCATGCCAATATACCCACCACCATCATTAGACACCACCATTACACTGCTAACTTTTGTCTTAACATACATTATGTATTAACATATGAAAATTTGTGAACCATGAACATTTGAAGCATTTATCTTAGAACATGCAATACCATAAGTCAATAATAAACAACATTCTCACATGCATTATGGTTCTCCTTTGTTTTCAATGAGATCTCTAAATTGGCTTAGCTCTTAATAAACAAACAGAACCCAGAAAATTGGGATAAATAATTATGATTTGGAACAAGGTGTTATTACTACTGGTTCCCTACAAGGCTCTATACTCAGGCCATTATTTTTAATATTTATTAATGACTTGCCATATAATCTTAATAAGGAGTCAATAGCTGTTCTCTTTGTCAAAATTAAAAGACACTGTCAATAAAGCATTTGAACAGCTCAACATTTGTTTGAGGGAAATAAGCTATCATTCAACTATGATACACTTTATTCAATTTAAAACAAATATAAACAGGCATGTGTTATTAACCAATGGATATAATAACCACACTGAAGTATCCAATACAAAATACCTTAGACTCCAAATAGATGAGCTCAGTTGGAGCAAACAAAAGTCAAGCTGCCAAAGTTTAGCTCTGTTTACTTTGCATTAAGAAAGTTAAAAAACGAAAGTGTATTAGGAACACAATATTTTGCCTACTTTCACTCCCTGTTGTGTTAGGGGTAACTCAGAACAGAGCAAGCAGGTGTTTTTATTAATATAATTTTGTAATTACAAAAAATAGCCATACATATTATTTGTGCTGCTGGTCCCCATCATTCCTGTAGGTCTTTATTTAAAAACCAAAATATTCTTACTCTTGGTGGTGAATACATATATCATTTGTTATTGCATTTTATAGCTAGTTGTAACTTCCAAACAAACCTTACTGAACACATCCACAGTAGATGCAGGCAATCTACATAGACCAGTAAATAGCTTAATGTTCCAGAAAGGATGTTACTATTCTGGAATAACATTTATAATAACCCTCCATGCTACCCGGAACTATTAGGTAATGCTAATCAACATAAAATCTTCAAGAAAGGTTTAAAATCATTCTTATATACTCCCTCGCATATAAGATTAGGAATAGGTAAATTTTAAATACATAAAGCAAATTGTATGCAACAGTGACTTGATTTATGTTATCACTGACCTACTGTAATGCATATTCTAGGCCTAATGTCTGAAATGGTGGTGGCTCACAAATTTTGATACTACTAAGTAATAATATGAATGTAGCTCGCAATGAATGCACTTCTAAAAGTACTGAAAAATTAACCTTGCAAGTTTCATTCTTAATAACTTCTACAGCAGTTAGATCTAAGGTAAAATAAAGGTTAATTCTGACATGCATGTTATTTAAACTATCATGGTCTAAACTAGTTATTTAAACTAGTCATGGTGCAGATGCCATAAATGTATGCCTGAGCTCTGCTTACAGTACAAACCCAAAAATAAGAAATCTGTGCCAGTAAACTAGGTTTAAATGAGAAAATCAGATTTAAATCATCCACTTGCTTCATCTCAGGTACTCTGTGCATTACAAGATCAGTTTTATTTCTTCAACCTTCAATTCAAGTATAACCATAAAGAAAACATTGTAAACCTCTTTCACTGACTCAAATGTTACAATTTTTAATGTTTGGAAAAATAAAAAAATATAAAATTGAGACTTTATTTGTTTTCAAATACTGCAATGAAGGATCTCGAATCAGATGTTTGTGGCCACCAGTACAAAGGAAAAAGAATGTCATCTACAATCATAATACCAAGTTTGGATATTCTTTAGAACATGTCCACTACAGGATTTTTGGTGTACATCCCAATGTTTCCTTATTTGTAAATATGAACAAGTAATTCTCAAGCTAATTTATCCTGGAGTAACAAGGATTGACTAATAGCAGAATAAATAAACATTACTTCAGACAAGAGTTATAGGAAATATTTGCTTCTGAATTTGTTTCAAAACTACATACCTCTATCAATTTAATGAAACGGGGAAATACGGGATGTCTCTTGATGGCGATCAATGGTAAATGGGGCCATACTTCTGGTACAACAACAGTTGCAGGCAAGTGATGATGAGTAGGGTATTCATTGTCTGCTTCTTTTTGGACAACTCTGTTACGCCCCCCGTCATCATCGTTAGCTCCACTACCTTCTGCGCCGCCTGGGGATTTATTACTGAAGTGTCGTGCTGCACATAAATCGAAATTGGATACTCTTCCTACCGAGTATACAGAACAGAATTCGTTTCTTCCTAAACCGCAAAGAACGCTCATATATTTCTGTCTTTCATTTCGAAATGCCGCATTTCTAGCAACAGTGCATGTGCTTCTCGTACTGAATCTCTTCAACAGTTTAATACATGAAGATCGATACGCTAAAGTTGACATCATAGTCCACTAATAATAAGAGGAAATTATACATAAAACTAAGTCAAATTAAAATGTTTTTCAAACTTGTATATCAAATAACTTCACAGAAGAACAAAGTTATCTTCCCGTGACTACACTCATCATGCTGACATTGCTCCTCGGCAACACCACCTAGCGCCGAATGCATCAATAACATGGTGTGACAAGCTGAACGCGAGCAGTGAAAATCCGATTTCTATTACTGTTACGACCCTCATAAAATAATAAAGTTGATAAAGATATTATGTAATTAAATTTTTAAAATAAATGTGTTAAAATGTTATAAATTATAATAGCACTGTTTATCGTATGTCTTTATCCCTGCACCAATAATGTTCTATGTGCTGATGCAATAGGAATGCAATATTTCAATACTCTATGGAAAACTATTCGAGCGGATGTTTGAATGTATAAGTAAAGTGACACGCAGTTTATTAAAAACGATGTTACTAAGTAATAATAATATGAATATAACTCGCAATGAATGCACTTCTAAAAGCACTGAAAAATTAACCCTGCAAGTTCCATTCTTAATAACATCTACAGCAGCTAGATCTAAGGTAAAATAAAGGTTAATTCTGCCATGCATGTTATTTAAACTGGTAGCTTTGTATATTATACATAACAATCGGAGATTTTTCAGTTTTAAGTTGTTAAATTTTTAGTAAAATATACATTAAATACAAAGCTATCAAGATCTTAACCTTTCAGAACTGTTAAAAGGTTTTCCAATAACTAAAGAAATTAAATCATAATTAGCGCTCAGAAATTAAGGATAAATCCTTTTCTGATGTTTGAAAACGAGTGGGAAAATAACATGTTCATGTTGTGACACTGTAGGCCAGAAAATAGTGTGCTTTTGTCCTTTTAAGATATTTTTTTTAACTTATTGATCTTCATAATACATGTTAAATCTTAGCAACATTTTTACCCAATGTCACCTTCTTTTGACTGTAGTCTTAGTGCTCTTTCTCAGTTACAGTAGATAACATACATTTATATATATTAATATCTAAAACTATAACTAAAAGACAAAACATTTTATTAATTAAATTTTGTCATACCAAATGTTTCATATCATTGGAATTTTGTAAGCAAAAATGTTTAACTCATTTTTAAAGAATAACATTTGTGTTTTACATGATAGGTTAAGTGCATCAATCTCTCACTACAATATGTACATATTAATGTATACCATAAGTTCATAAATAATATAATTTGGAGAAAATGACAGCAAGTTTCATGAAACAGTGATAAAATTATGTTGATGCTTAATGTCAAACAATGAAAGTGTATGAAATTTAAATTAAACTTATTAAAATATTAATTTGCATAACATATCTTATGGTTATTTGTAGGTTTGGGTCCCTTTTTAGGCAATTTAAAAGTCTACAAATTCCAAGTTTACTTATAGTTTACTTATAATGGATTTTGTATAGTTATTAACAGAGCCTGGATTTATGTGCCAAAACAAATACCAAAATATGCCCTAAAATCTTTTAAAATATGCTTAAATGATATGCAAAATAAAAATGATATGCTTGATAACTATTCTCATAAGTTCACCATTTAATTATTGTTTAAAGTATTAATTATTATTAATTAATAATAAATGTTAGTTATTGCATTTTATTATTATTACTTATTTCTGTTGTGCTATTAAAATCTTAAGAAAGAATGAAACGGTATGTTATATTAGCAATATAATACTTCTGTCCAATACTTCTATTCCAATAGACCAGAAATGCCATCCTGAAATTCTCTGTAATGAAACTTCTTTGTTTGTCACTAATGAAGGTTGTGTAAAGTGAAAAGAATATCTCTACATCACAAGATGCATGAGTGAAAATCCAATCTATTCTTTAGTAAGTTCTTTTTGTATTTCACACATTTCCCCAGCCAGCTGTTTTACAATTTCACAAATTGTTTTATAGCCTATATTTTTACCAAGAACTGTGTTCAACTTACGAAAAGCAATTTTTGCAACTCTATGTATTTCGAAGGAGAGTGCTTGCAATCGAAACAGTTAAATTGATAAATACCAGATTTTTTATTATCAGGAATTTTATCTTTTTTAGAGAAGTGCAATAAATTTTAATACTATATTTATTTTGTGGATTAAAGTTATACCAAACTCTTTAACATTTTTTTGAAAATGTTTATTAATCCAAGGATGGTAACCACATTTTTTAAAATTATAATCATCTTTTATTTTTCTAAAAAAGATGGATGGTAAGTAGAAGATGGTAAGTTCACTAGAAACAAAATAAAAGACGATTATAATTTTAAAAAATTTACTTACCATCCTTGTGTTAATAAACATTTTCAAAAAATTTTAAAATTTAGTTCCTAAAAATATATACTATATGGCCATTTAACCATGAAATAAATCCAGAAGTTAAATTATTAAAACAATTAAATGGTCCGATAGATTTAGTGGTTTGGGAAAAGATATTTATTTTAAAAAACAAATATATGTAGTGAATTTTTAAATACCGTAGGTCGATTCTGTTTTTAAATTTGTTTTGTTTTCAGATTTTGGTAGTACTAACAAGAATATATTAACATTTAGTGTTTGTAAGGATGGCAACAGCTTTATTGTTTCTGGCTGAAGATATGTAAAAGTTTTATATGAAATCGCGATCCCAGACAATTTATAGGAAAAATATCACCTTTTCTTATAAGATAAGTGAAGTTTTAAGTTACAAATTGTTATATTTGTAGATATTTGTTTGCTTTACTGTTAATAGCTTCATATTTTATGTATGTACATAGATATACTTATCTCTATATTAATATATTAATATCTCCACCCAAATAATAAGGCATTTTACCTCACTTCTGGGCTCTTATAATAACAATGAACAATGAAGAATGATTAGCAAGTAATTTAATATATAAACATTTATTAAGGAATTATATTTAATTTTATATGGTTGGTTGCTAATGCTCATGGAGTTTGAGAATTTCCATTTACCTTCTGGCCTACCAATAACGTGTGACTAGTTGTGCTGTCAGTTCTCCATCTGTTTTTGTCAGGGCACTACACTGGAGCAGATGATCTCCGTCCATCAATGAGTTCGGGTCCCTACACAGTATGCATTTAATTTTATATACACTTTAGATGTTCTTGAGCTTCAAACGAGGTGAAGTGATAAGTAATGAATGTTTCAAGAGTATGCATCTCTCCCATCTTCATTAAGTATTTTGAATTGGGTGGAGAAATGTGTATTCTCAAAAATGTTATTCATCAGCTCATCTGCCTTGAAGCTTAAGAATGTCCAGAAAATGTATGTTGCCAGGAAAACTTCAGCTATTATTACAAAATTGAATCGAGAATATATTGACACATTGCTTCACTCACACTGTTTATTCACAGGACATGTTTCAAGAGCTCTTGCTCCTATCCTCAGCTGATACTCGACTAGTGCAAGTTGTAGTGGTTCCTTCTTTCTCCGTATTGTCAATAGATGGCGTGATGTACTTGTCAAAGATGTCCGGTGGTGGAGTTTCAAAATTCATGACTCTATGACGATTTTTGTTAATGAAGATTTTTTCCCATACGGAAAGGTCTATGGGGTGATTAACATATTTTATTAGAGATGTTTCCAAATTGATGTCATGTCTAGTATTCAAAAAATGAAAATCCACTGCTGATTTTTCTGTTTCACCATTTTTAATGTTTCTCATATGTTCTTTAGTTCTGATGTTAATATTTCTTTTTGTTTTTCCTATATAAATTTTAGGGCAAGTTTCACATTTGATCTCATAGATTCCTGGTTTTTCTTTGGTAGTGATTGAATTTTTGGGAGGGCCTTTTAACAAATTTCTGATATTAAACCTATTTTGAGGTGCAAGAGTTATGTTGTGTTTTGAGAAGATTTTTTGGAATTTGTTATAGGCTGATGGGTGGAATGTGAATTTTTTAAAAAGTTTTTTTTCTCTTTTTCTCCTGTAGGTTCTAGGGTGGTGGTTTCTTTTATTTTCTTAGCTTTGTTGAGTCTGTTAACAGTTTTGTCTACTAAATTTGGGTTGAAACCGTTGGATATAGCTACTTTTTTTATGTGTAGGTATTCTTCTTGATAATCTTCTCTGTTTAGTGGAAAGTTGATCATCCGAAAGATTAAACTGTTGAAAATGGCATGTTGGTGTTGTTTTGGGTTGAAACTGTTGTTCTTAATGTAATTATCTGTGTGTGTCGGTTTCCTGTAGATACCAAAAGTGAGTTTGTTGTTCATTTTTTTGATCTTGATGTCCAAAAAGGGGACACACCATCCTCTTCTGTTTCCAATGTAAATTTTATAGCTGGATTTTGTATATTCAAAAGTTTAAGACCATCTTGTATGAGTTTTTTAGGTACTATTGCAAAAATGTCGTCAACATAGCGATACCACACTTTGAAATAATTTGGAAAAGCTTTTGTGATATGTGTTTCAAAAGCACTCATGAATAAATCTGCCAAGAAGGGAGACAATGGGTTGCCCATAGCTAGGCCCGTTTTTTGTTTATAGATCTGTCCATTAAAGCTGAAAAAATTTTGATTGATACAAATTTCTGTAAGTTGTGAAAGTTCTTCTATTTCTTCAGGTGTTATTTGTATTGATTCCAGCCATTTTTTGAGAAGTGGAATAAGCTCATTGGTCGGTATACTTGGATATAAAGAAATGACGTCAAAGGAAACTAAAGCATCTGTAGAGTTGATCTTTGTGTCCTTCAGGAGATTTAACAATTCAAACGAGTTTTTGATACTTAAATTTTCAAATTTTGTGAAGGATCTGAAGATTTGAACCAGCCATTTTGATAGTTGGTAAGTGGGTGCATCAATGTTATTAATTATTGGTCTGAGGGTAATTTCAGGTTTATGCATTTTGGGTAAACCATATATGTATGGTGTTTTTGGACTGTCTATTTTATTGTTCAATTTATCTCTTTTAGTCATGATTTTACTGTTTTTAATTGCTAATTCCACAGATTTGCATGCTTTCTTTAATGGATTGTTTTCTAGTTTAACAAATTCTTTTCCGTTTAAAAGGTTGTCCATTTTTTTGCGATAGTCTTCTTCGTCCAATATTACTATTTTGTTACCCTTGTCTACTTTTGTGTAGACTACCGGTTTTTCATTTAAATTTTTGATTAATTTTTTATATGAATATCTTTTTGAATTTGCATTTTGAATATGATCTAGAGTTTCTAAGCACTGTGTTCTGATCGTAGATTTTTTGTTATCGGGCAAATTATATATCGCTATTTCAAAGTCCGCGATTACACAAAAAACATTGAAAACTATATCGCGGACATTGAAATAGCGATATATAATTTGCCCGATAACAAAAAAATCTACGATCAGAACACAGCTTAGAAACTGTAGATCATATTCAAAATGCAAATTCAAAAAGATATTCATATAAAAAATTAATCAAAAATTTAAATGAAAAACCGGTAGTCTACACAAAAGCAGACAAGGGTAACAAAATAGTAATATTGGACGAAGAAGACTATCGCAAAAAAATGGACAACCTTTTAAACGGAAAAGAATTTGTTAAACTAGAAAACAATCCATTAAAGAAAGCATGCAAATCTGTGGAATTAGCAATTAAAAACAGTAAAATCATGACTAAAAGAGATAAATTGAACAATAAAATAGACAGTCCAAAAACACCATACATATATGGTTTACCCAAAATACATAAACCTGAAATTACCCTCAGACCAATAATTAATAACATTGATGCACCCACTTACCAACTATCAAAATGGCTGGTTCAAATCTTCAGATCCTTCACAAAATTTGAAAATTTAAGTATCAAAAACTCGTTTGAATTGTTAAATCACCTGAAGGACACAAAGATCAACTCTACAGATGCTTTAGTTTCCTTTGACGTCATTTCTTTATATCCAAGTATACCGACCAATGAGCTTATTCCACTTCTCAAAAAATGGCTGGAATCAATACAAATAACACCTGAAGAAATAGAAGAACTTTCACAACTTACAGAAATTTGTATCAATCAAAATTTTTTCAGCTTTAATGGACAGATCTATAAACAAAAAACGGGCCTAGCTATGGGCAACCCATTGTCTCCCTTCTTGGCAGATTTATTCATGAGTGCTTTTGAAACACATATCACAAAAGCTTTTCCAAATTATTTCAAAGTGTGGTATCGCTATGTTGACGACATTTTTGCAATAGTACCTAAAAAACTCATACAAGATGGTCTTAAACTTTTGAATATACAAAATCCAGCTATAAAATTTACATTGGAAACAGAAGAGGATGGTGTGTCCCCTTTTTGGACATCAAGATCAAAAAAATGATCAACAAACTCACTTTTGGTATCTACAGGAAACCGACACACAAGATAATTACATTAAGAACAACAGATTCAACCCAAAACAACACCAACATGCCATTTTCAACAGTTTAATCTTTCGGATGATCAACTTTCCACTAAACAGAGAAGATTATCAAGAAGAATACCTACACATAAAAAAAGTAGCTATATCCAACGGTTTCAACCCAAATTTAGTAGACAAAACTGTTAACAGACTCAACAAAGCTAAGAAAATAAAAGAAACCACCACCCTAGAACCTACAGGAGAAAAAGAGAAAAAAAACTTTTTAAAAAATTCACCTTCCACCCATCAGCCTATAACAAATTCCAAAAAATCTTCTCAAAACACAAAATAACTCTTGCACCTCAAAATAGGTTTAATATCAGAAATTTGTTAAAAGGCCCTCCCAAAAATTCAATCACTACCAAAGAAAAACCAGGAATCTATGAGATCAAATGTGAAACTTGCCCTAAAATTTATATAGGAAAAACAAAAAGAAATATTAACATCAGAACTAAAGAACATATGAGAAACATTAAAAATGGTGAAACAGAAAAATCAGCAGTGGATTTTCATTTTTTGAATACTAGACATGACATCAATTTGGAAACATCTCTAATAAAATACGTTAATCACCCCATAGACCTTTCCGTATGGGAAAAAATCTTCATTAACAAAAATCGTCATAGAGTAATGAATTTTGAAACTCCACCACCGGACATCTTTGACAAGTACATCACGCCATCTATTGACAATACGGAGAAAGAAGAAACCACTACAACTTGCACTAGTCGAGTATCAGCTGAGGATAGGAGCAAGAGCTCTTGAAACATGTCCTGTGAATAAACAGTGTGAGTGAAGCAATGTGTCAATATATTCTCGATTCAATTTTGTACTAATTTGTGCTTCACTGTCCCTACGCTTCTTTCAAGTTTATACTTTCAGCTATTATAATTTTAATTTTGTTTTAAATTTGGTTGCAGCTAGTTGTTTAGTCATTTGTTAATTTACTGTACAAAATTACACCTTGCACATTTATACATTTTACTTACTAAAGCCTCTTTTACCCTTTGTTGGTAACATTTAAAAAATTGGCACTTACGGTAACATCCATTTGTGAGATTATCATTCTGCAATTTTACATTTTAGGTGTATTTTAATAAGTATAGAAGATAAAATAACTATGGAAATATTAGTACTGATATTTTTATTCCGTTTAGAAGTATTTTGCTATAATATATGCAAAAAATACAAAATTAAATATTGATCTTTCACATAAAATAGTTCCTGAAGTTGATTATACTTTGTAAAAGTCACAAAATTGTGTATTATTGTTTCAAATAAAATAGCCTCTACAGCTGACATTTGTTTTGAGAGATATCTTAAACTCTATGCAAATAAAGGTAAACCATTACATACTTTCTACAAACATTTTACATATTTTCATGGAACCCTGTAAGCAGTTGGGTTTATCATACTTCACACACTTGTATGCCATCATTCTATTCAGCATGCAGGGACAATAACACCGTTTTTTTCTTTTTTATAGCTTGTCATTTCTTACTCTTTTTGCTGGAGAATCATCTCTATGCTCTTCATCCATAATGTCTGAAATGATTTTCCTGAGGTCATCCGGTAAATTCGGAATCTGGAGCCCTTTCTGCATATGCCTTCTGATTAGATTTATTCCTGTGCTCTTCATGAACTCATCTTACCTTTAGGCATTAGCGTAGCTCATTGATATTAGAAAGTAAAATATTGCAAGTGGCTGTGTCATTGTTCTTTGGATAACTAAGTAATTGCTGCACTTCATGTCTAGATCATCTATTCTAGATTTTGTGATATTATATAAAACAGTTCACCCTGCCATGATAAATTTTCTCAATTTCACTGTCAACATTTTCCCTATTCTGAATACAGTCAACACTGCCCTCTTCATTCTCGCATATGCTGAAAATTTATTTCTGAATCTCTGTAATGATATGAACCTATTATGTGATCTTTTACAGGAACATAAGAATCCTTTGGATGACAGTCATCATCGCTCTCATTGAACTACTCTAAAGTCAACCACACCATTTTCTGCTTCTTTGTGACATGTGAGGTATCCCTCCTCTAATAGCCATCTATAAATAAATATTTGAAAAGTAAGAAGTATAACAGAAGAAAACTTAGTTGTTTAAAGTAATATCTGTGTCTCAAATGGAGAAAGGAATCATATCTTTACAGTAATATCTGTCTGTGAGACGATATGCGAGTAAAACAATACTTTTGTGGAAATAAAACAATATTGTCCACACAACACAAAGTTCAGTTCAAAATTAAGCATAGCTGGAACACCAGACCAAACTAGCAAAGCACATGTGCCAACTTGAGACATTTTATACCTGCCTCAGAGATGGATGTTACCAACTAAGGGTTAAAATTATTTATAACTAATTATATGCTATTGTGTATCTTGTTTTGAGGAAATATTACACAAGAAATGTACACAACAAAAAGCTTGCCCAAATCCAGCAAGCTCCCAGTACTGTTTTGCTTATCAGAATTACACCCATACAAGTAGATTTAGAACTGTCAACCAGGAGGTAAGTTTAGTGATGCTTTTGTGGATTTTTTATATGACAAAGAAGTCTGGACTAACTACGCTATGGAGGGGATTCGGCACAGAGGTCCAAACTTGGTCTATTGTACCTATACCCCCAAGTGGAGCAACCCCAGGAGAAAGGTTAAGGCGAGACGAGACAAACGGCGTTCATCCTAAGGAGCCATGACAGTGCAGAGGGCAGGATCCCCTACACTTTACTAGTTGGAAAGTCCTCAGCAGGCCAGAACAACTGGCATCCCACCCTTCTTTGGTCCAGAAATGGCCCCACCAGACTAGGTTCAGAGACCAGAGTCCGTCCTACTGGAGGAAGAAGTTTTATCAGAAGCATATCAACTTGTCATAGAATGCCGAGAAGACCCACTAAC